>JAVIAB010000139.1:53862620-53985120 GCA_032433765.1 Megaustenia siamemsis | reverse complement strand
ATTGCCTGCCTGAACCGGAAGTCTCAAATCACAGTTATAGATTGTAACTGCTTCTCTGTACCTGTTTTCAATTGCAAATAAACTGGTATCGCTTATATGTCTCGACCTAGGCAAACATCGCTGTTATGTCAGCCAGAAACACAACTGAATTGTGGGTACGCCTTCGTCATCACCATCAAGTGCCATGCCAGCTGAAGTAGGTGATCACGACTCCCAGCAACATTGTGTCTATGAATGAATTAGGTGATCATGTCTCCCAACAACATTGTGTCTATGAATGAATTAAGTGATCATGTCTCACCACAACATCATGTCTAACTATAACTGAATCAGGTGGTCATGTCTCCCAACAACATTGTATCTATGACTGAATTAGATGATCATGTATCCCTACAACATTGTGTCTATAACTGAATTAGATGACCATGTCTCCCCACAACATTATGTCTCTGAATAAATCAGGTGATCATGTATCCCTACAACATTGTGTCTATAACTGAATTAGATGATCATGTCTCCCCACAACATTGTGTCTATAACAGAATTAGATGATCATGTCTCCCCACAACATTGTGTCTATGACTGAATTAGATGGACATGTATCCGTACAACATTGTGTCTATGACTGAATTAGATGATCATGTCACCCCACAACATTGTGTCTATGACTGAATTAGATGATCATGTATCTCTACAACATTGTGTCTATGACTGAATTAGATGATCATGTCTTCCCACAACATTGTATCGATGACTGAATTAGATGATCATGTATCTCTACAACATCGTGTCTATCTAGACCTGAATCAGGTGATCACGTCTCCCCACAACATTGTGTCTATGAATGAATTAGGTGATCATGTCTCCCCACAACATTCTGTCTATGACTGAATTAGGTGATCATGTCTCACCACAACATCGTGTCTATCTATAACTGAATCAGGTGATCACGTCTCCCCCACAACATTGTGTCTATGACTGAATTAGGTGATCATGTCTCCTCACAACAGTGTGTCTATGACTGAATTAGGTGATCATGTCTTACAACAACATTGTGTCTATGACTGAATTAGGTGATCATTTGGTTATGGAAGGCCTCGGTATCACTGCAAACGAATTAAAATCCATAATTGCTCAACCGCCCATACCAGCGTAATCATCCGAATATCTCATCTCCCAAATAAAGGTAACTGTAGTCCACATCGTAGCAGTCTCAGCACACGCCAAAAGACATAAGGCGAAACTGCGCAGAAAGGGAACACAGCCAACTGTTCCCTGTCATACGATATCATCATTCACTGTAAACAATCGGAATATCGAAACATGATCAAAACGGATGAGACACACAGCTCACGGTGTGCACTGAGCACTTAACTCAGTAGCTGCTGCAACAAGCCGGACTTGGAATATGAGGAAACTGCAACAAGGAACACATTTCATGCATAGCCTTCAATGGTTCCCGCCGCCTATCCACCATATACCGGAAGTTCACGTCCTCTTGAAAATGATGATCGTCATATTTTCTTAAAAATGTGTAGCCCCACAACATCGTGTCTATCAATAACTGAAGTAGGTGATCATGTCTCCCCACAACATTGTGTCTGTGACTGAATTAGATGATCATTTCTCCTCACAACAGTGTGTCTTTACTGAATTAGATGATCATGTAACAACATTGTGTCTATAACTGAATTAGGTGATTATGTCTTCCTACAACATTGTGTCTATAACTGAATTAGGTGATCATGTCTTCCTACAACATTGTATCTATAACTGAATTAGGTGATCATGTTTTCCTCTAACATTGTGTCTATAACTGAATTAGTGAATTAGGTGATCATGTCTTCCTACACCATTGTGTCTATAACTGAATTAGGCGATCATGTCTTTCTACAACATTGTGTCTATAACTGAATTAAGTGAGCACGTCTTCCTACAACATTGTGTCTATAACTGAATTAGGTGATCATGTCTTCCTACAACATTGTATCTATAACTGAATTAGGTGATCATGTCTTCCTACAACATTGTGTATATAACTGAATTAGGTGATCATGTTTTCCTGTAACTTTGTGTCTATAACTGAATTAGTGAATTAGGCGATCATGTCTTCCTACAACATTGTGTCTATAACTGAATTAAGTGATCATGTCTTCCTACAACATTGTGTCTATAACTGAATTAGGTGATCATGTCTTCCTATAACATTGTGTCTATAACTGAATTAAGTGATCATGTCTTCCTATAACATTGTGTCTATAACTGAATTAAGCGATCATGTCTTCCTACAACATTGTGTCTATAACTGAATTAGGTGATCATGTCTTCCTACAACATTGTGTCTATAACTGAATTAAGTGATCATGTCTTCCTATAACATTGTTTCTGTAACTGAATTAGGTGATCATGTTTTCCTATAACATTGTGTCTATAACTGAATTAAGTGATCATGTCTTCCTATAACATTGTGTCTATAACTGTATTTATCACTTCGGCTTCCAACCCTGTCATGGCATACGCTTTTACTGATGTCCTTCTCTCTATCTCCATGTACCGTAGTGCCATTAATCTAGTTCCCTATCTTCTATAAAACCATGACGGTGACTGGGACATGTTATAAGTGCCGACCGCAATCGCATTCCCGGGTCATAATGTACGGGTAGCTGTAGGTGGGACGCGGTCTGCGGGTAGACCACAATCAACATACAAAGATGTCAGCAAGGCAGCTCTGCAGATGATCCTAACACATGAACATTTTATATATAGATATATAGCGGCGTGATAGAGTTTGAAAATGAAATGTAGTTAAAGCTGAAAGAATAAAAGACGCAAGAGAAATGAGGTGACACGACACCCAGTGCAAACATTGTGTCTTGTTCATTATGCAGTCGAATCTGTCTTGTAATATCGGCAAGATCAGCCATTAGAGAAGCTGTTTGGCAAAACAACGCCGAACAGTTACGATTGAAATTCAACATCAGCCTGTTGCCAAACTTCTGCGAAGGTACAAAAGATCATATGTAATCCTAAGGATAATTGCAAGTCACTTGTTATGCATCTTGGTGGGAGTTACCTTATTTTTCTTTCAGTCCTAGTATTATTTATTTAATGTTGACTGGAATCGTGAAGATTATGTGGACGTTGAAAACGTAGAAGTGAAAACTAGATACTGGCTATGAGCTGATGACGTGTCTCATGTTCGCATTACCCGTTAGTCAGTTTGTGTACGTGTGTTATCTTTACGCCAGAGTTGTCTAGCCTTGCTTGTGTTAGAGGAGATAAGGCGAGACTAGGTGTGAGATTGTTTTGTTTGTTTTTATAATGTTAAGAGAGACTACTGACAGGAAATTTCCTTTAACGCACACCCACACATACATATCCTCGTTTTCTCTCTCGCTCTCTCACTACCCCCTTTCTCTCTCTCTCTCTCTCTCTCTCTCTCTCTCTCTCTCTCTCTCTCGCTCTCATATTCTATTTGTTTGCTTAGATATGGAGTTTAGATACTTACAATCTATGGAAAAATAGACATATAATGGTATTGAACAACTGAACTAATAGGAGAACATGAAAAAAAAAATTCTGCCAAGGACCTTCGTCGCTAGACATATTCTTTCAGATGAGCTGTGGTAGACGTTCTGTAAAGGACATGCGACCTGATAAGGATGTATAGGATATATAAGCAACCAGTAAAGACAGTAGGAAAGAGTAAGGCACGTAAGGATGTTGAAACCAGAGATGTAGAATCGTTCTACTAAAATGTTCGACTCGAAAACAAATCCAAAGAAGTACTTGAAAGTCCATTAGATCGATTGCTCCTTCAGACACCTATCAATGAATAACGCTCCTTCAGACACCTATCAATGAAGTAACGCTCCTTCAGACACCTATCAATGAAGTAACGCTCCTTCAGACACCAATCAATGAAGTAACAGCCTAGTTATATATTTAATACATATACAAGCACAGTACTAGTCATATAATTTAATTAGTCTGCAGTTTTGTACATTATTTGAGTACTGAATTGTGCTGTATTGACTTTTATTAGGTTTTTATTGTTATTTTGTAGCGAAATAGCTTACCCGATATGTTTGTAGCACTCTATTATTTTTTTTTTTAAGAGCGCTTTGTCATTGGATACTGTTTGTATTCCTAATTCAAGACTAGCTTTTTGTTTTCTGTGTTCTTATTTCTTGTATGTTTGTTTTCTTCCCGGAAGCACTATTTCAGATGCGCGCGTGTACACTTATCATGTTATTACCACTGTTTGTCTTGCCCTTGATATTCCAATAAGTACTTTCTCGTGATTGTTTTAGCAGAAAACCAAGTTATTGCGCGTGCTTGAAATGTGTTTCTCGGACGCTTCAGTTAACGGATTCGTGATTGTTCCCGCAACAGACCTTCTTGGAGCATGCTGGATTGTGGTCGAGATATCACAAAGAGCTTCTGGTTATCTCATAAACAGCGGCTAGCAGGGCTTCTTTTTATGTCACATTTCGTCGGTCGACTAGTTGTGTATATGTGTTAGCATCTCGTCAGATAGTCTTGTCTCACATCGCTGTTTTCATGCTTACCTCTGCCAAGCCCATCATTACCAACCAGGCAGAGAGATTCCTTCCTCTTGAAGCACGCAGGTACCAGCACTTGCTCTAGTTCTGGCCTGATTTATGACCTTTCCTGGTTGTCAGAGAGAACTTATTGTGGAGTGGGGTGGAAAACAGCCAAGAAAAGTGCATGGGAGTAGACAAATTGAGGTGGAGGAGAAATAACTTTGATTGATGGTAGAATGGATGAAAGAAGTAAAGAATGTTACCAATCTCTATCTCTTTTAAAATTGAGCTTTATTGGTGTGTCTTTCATAAGACACCATCTTGCGAAATAAAATTGATGTTGAAATTGGCACTTAATTTGAAATTGACAAGCGTCATCGAAATATTCGAACAATATGTGGTTTTTATATTCACATTGGTTGTGAGCAGAAACATGATGAAGGTTTTGTCCAACTTCGAGTACTCTTTCGTTGATAGCAAATTAGGATTTATCTCTGCTTTAAATACAAATCGTTTGGTTAGTTTGCGTTTTAGTAATGGGGCTCCTGTTCTGAAGATCAAATACAGTTGTACCCTCCCATTGATGTCCAAAAACATCAGCGCGATAGCCCGAATTGTAGAGATGGTTGACTGTCTCAGAGTGCATAGCTAGCTCCTGTTAACAAAGTTTTTGCCAGCTTGGGTTGCATCTTCGAGACAGAATTGTCTTCGACGAGAAATGATGATTACGCACTCAGGGATGACAAGTAACATTTACGAGAAATAATGACAAGTAACATTTACGAGAAATAATGACAAGTAACATTTACGAGAAATAATGACAAGTAACATTTACGAGAAATAATGATAACGCACACAGGAATGACAAGTAACATTTACGAGAAATAATGATAACACACAGGGATGACAAGTAAAATGTACGAGTAATAATGATTACGCGCATATGGGTGATAAACAAAATTTACGAGAAACAAAGATTATACACATATGGGTGATAAACAAAATCTACGAGAAACAATGATTAGACACATATGGGTGATAAACAAAATATAGTAAAATTAATTAATTAAAATATATGTTTGACTTTCGTCTTTGACATTTATGTATTCTATCTTTTATAAAAATAGTCTATTTCCTCTTGTAAAGTTTTCTTCCAAGTTCTAATGAACTTTGAATGAATGAATTACGTATGAACTTTGAATGAATGAACTTTGAGTGAATGAACTATGTATGCACTTTGAATGAACTTTGAGTGAATGAACTATGTATGAACTTTGAATGAATGAACTTTGAATGAACTTTGCATTTAAATCATGGCAAGATTGATGTCACTGACGCTAGAAGTTTGTCGCCTTCATACTGGCAGGGGCACATGCTTCATATTTATTAAACAAGCACTTGTAAATGTGTTAGTGAGAACAGCTAGAATGTCTGTTAAGACATCACTAGAAGTTATTTATTAAACAAGCACTTGTAATAGTTAATGTGTTAGTGAGAACAGCTAGAAAGTCTGTTAAGACATCACTAGAAGACCTTTGGTAATTAATCTCTTCATGGCTTTTGCTACTACTGCAAACCTGACCAGTCATTTGACTCATGATAGCAATGAATTTTCATATTTTGTGAACCCTACAACATGTTAAACATGTTTATTAATCGTTATTTCCCCTGGCAGTCTTGTGGTACAACTATCACATATAAGTTCGGGCTATAAATTCTTATAACACAAACAAGGGCCACATTTCACAGTCCCCTTGTTCTTAGCTCCATTTTCCTTTCAGGCAACTACCTTCCGAGATATGACACGAGAGTTCCAGTCAGGAAACTGAGACATTGATACCATACATTTTCCTATAATCGGATCCCAAGACACCGCAGGCTGTCAGCGGTCATTGACTCAAAACTGACTCCGGCGTTTGGATTAGTGACCCAGAACTGATAAAGATCATCTAACTCCCCTCCTGCGCAGCCCATATAGTAATATATTGACTATTTGGTTTTTGCCAATAGAAATAGTAAATGTAAGCTCTTGTCTCTTTAATTGAATTCTTCTTCTATTATTATTTTCGTGCAGCTCTCTGTTTTGAATGAAAACACCTCAGTATGTGATCTCGCTGTGTCTTCTCCTGTCTTATTTTTTCTTTATCTTCTTTCTTTACCGTCGCCACTGTCGTCCACTTTACGAGTGAGCGGAAAGTAGCCGCCTTCTGGATCACCGTAAAAGCTATACATTTTAAAGGGTGAGGACTTCACATTGTGAAGTTAGCAGCCGTGAACAGTATACATCACCTGTGAAACCGTTACTACAGCTGAAGCTGTTGTCATTATTGCATCTTTACTTGCTCTCTCTTTATATTTGTTTCTGTCTCTCACTCTCTGCACTTTCTCCAATTTCTTAGCTTCTGGTATATGCCATCACACATGACGCTACATGTGGTTCCTCAGTTACCCTCTCACTTGCAATTTCTTCATTACGTCACACATAAACACCAGTTGCACGGATGTTGCTTGCCTCCTGGGATAATTCAACTCCCTTCCTGACTCTCATGAAAAAAACAAACGAGATTGTGTACCGTAATGTTCCGAATTCACAAATAACCACTTCAGGAACTCGGGGAAGGCAATTATTGAGAAGACATGTACTCGTCCTGGGAGTGATAAATAACGCTTGGTCCGAGAGAGAGGGAGAGAGAGAGAGAAAGCTTTCACAAATTGTTTAAAAAGGAACACAACTTTGTCCTGAACGGAAACGCAAATTGCTGGTGAAGTTGTGGTTGTAATTAAATACGTGTCGCTAGGCTAACTCCTGTGATTCCAGACATAGACCAGATATTGTGCGTCAGTTGCCATTTAAACTGACACGTCCATGGGGACTTTGTAGTTGCTCTCTCGCTGGAGGCGAGGGAAGGGTGGATGTTCGCGTTGCTCCCAGTGAACGTGTATGTGTGTGTACGTTTATGTGTGGTGTGTGTAGCGACACAATTACAGCTCACGTTGTTTTGGTGCGTTTGTTTTTGTAAATCAAAGAAGCGAGATCTTCAGATTCTGCTGTGGGAATGGCTGATGTACAACGATAAGGAAACAAGAACTCCACTTGACTTAGGACAGATGGGGAAGGGAAGATAAAGAGAACTATTGAGAGAGAAAGTGAGCAATACAAGAAAATAGATACAAAGTCTTCGCATTGAATGTTGGTTGCGACGAATGTAACAAAACTTTCTCTTCTGTCTTTGAGGCACAGAAAGTGACTGTTGAATCCCCAAACCTGTTCACAATTGCCCGCTTATTTACAATCGATCCTTCTCTAACAACTTTCTAAAGAATACTATCTACTTATATGTAAGATATTTTGTTTATTTAAATGTGTGTCATTCTTTACGGCTTTTCGATACGTCAGTTTCGTCTATTTCCATGTTCTATTCTTCAATGTAGATGAATTCACCACCTATTAGTATTTCGATCTCTTTTCTCCTCGCACATGAAGATCTCTACTCAGTTAACGAATCCTGCAACACCGGCGAGGGTAACTGGGGTAGTTCTCAGAAAATGTTAGTCAAATATCTAGTAAAAGTTGTTGTTAGAAAAGTTACTGTTTCTCCGGCCAACGACATCCTACTTATGATTTCTGTTGCCCACAAGTTCTTTTACGCAACCTACAATTTATTGTGTCGTGTGTCTCCCATTGAATTAGGCACTCTGTGTCATATGCCGTGATTTCAAGGGTCACTAAAACAAGTTGATTACTCCAGTGTGGAAACCAAATGAAGTGATTTTGTAACCGCTAAGTGTGGCACATCAGCTAAAACACTACAGTGACCCTCAAATTTTTGGTTTGTATTTCTGAACCCGAATTTCATGTTTGACCTTGTTTTGTTGGCAACTTTACAAGTCCAATTTATAAAATATTGTTTTGCTTCTTTGTTACATTTTGTTTTCCTGTATGTTACAGCTTTTTGTTGTCTACGTTACTGTTGCTTTTGTTGTCTACGTTACTGCTTGTTTTGTTGTCTACGTTACTGCTTGTTTTTTTTTCTTAGTTACTGCTTGTTGTAGTGTCCATGTTACATTTTGTTTTTGTGTCCATGTCACGGTTTTTTGTTGTTGTCAGTGTTATAGCTTGTTTTGTTGTCTACGTTACTGATTGTTTTAATGTCTATGTTACAGTTTGTTTTGGTGTCAATGTTACATATTGTTTCTTTGTTTTGCAGCTCGAATAGCTAGCGACACTCGACTAAAGTGCACTTGGGACGGACTCATTCAGCATATGGTGAAGATATTGTATGTGGTTTCCGCAGATCGCTAGTAAAACACGCCTTTATTTGTAGTCGTTTCTTCCTACACAGACTACGTTCTATCAAGTTCTTGAATGCACACGGTTGTAGAGAATATTGCTGTACCATAAAGCAGTGACGAAACGATGTAATAGTTTATGCTTTTCATTTGTATCGCCATTAAGATGAATTTTAAATGGAAATTTCTTTCACGAGTTACTTTAGGTATAATAGACAGCTTCTAATGCACGTTTCATTAATAACATTCTCATAACCGCGTGAAGCCATGATCGGGCGCTGAACTAGAAACAACCGAGGCCCGTACGAGTGAGTACTGCACGGAAGGATGTCACAATGTCTCACGTGTAAGTTGTTGAACAGCGGATCTTGAGGGATCGAGAAAATAGAAAACATATGCTCATGGTGGAAGAAAGAAAGACATCAACTTCTTGAAGACATTAGCTTGTTATGACTTCTTGACATCTATTTATGTTTGAAGGAGATTACTAGGGATATAGGAGATGGATTTTTTTTCCACGAGTGCGGTGTTTATAGAAATCTTTTTTCATATTTGAAAATATAACGACATCATTTTTAAATTGCACAGAATATGATCTCGGTGGTTAAGCGTTAGCGTTATTCAAACTGGAAGTGCAATGATGTTGTTGTTGTTGTTCAGACGGAAGTATATTGATGTTGTAAGACTAGGATGTACGGCGGTTTTAGTTAATCGTAATTTATTTGTTGAAACATGTATATAGCAAAGTTCTTCAAAATTTGACAAACGCAGATAGCGGTGTTTTCAGACTGATTCTTTCTGGTTTTGGATTTTCGTTTGCGGCGACAGTGGTATTCCGGTCGCATTTATATGACCACAGAGTCAGTGCGGTTTCGGCGTCAGCTCATGTGAAATCTTTGTGCTGCAGGCGACGACCGATGACTACAGGGTAATGGTACCTGGACCTAGTTGTGCCCTGGGATAGAATGTGCAAAATGTGTTCGACTGCAAATTACCACCAGCTGGACAGCAGTTGATCGTGTTTATCACCAACATGGGGGCTCGCTAACCTTTGTTGGGAAAGCGTTTCCTCGGGCATTAACACCCACTACAAAGTCCACTGGGATATAGCGCTAACGCAAATAAATCGTGTCGCCAGCGACGACTGTTACAGCGAAACGGAAGTGTTCATCATAAACTGCGTACTTTTTTTTTTTCAAAACGCAATACGTGCAGTAGAGTTGTATGAACGATCAGGATGAAAAAATACATGTTGCTGGAACAGGGATACAGTAGATACTAGAACATCCTGCTTACAATGACACCAATCTGCTCTAAAGTATTGAAAATGTAAATCTACGTTTAACAACGCATGCTGCACGACACGTTGTAGGACGTTATGGTGTCTATTATTCCTGACACTGCCTAGCAGCCCACCCAAGGGAAACCAGAGAAAAACCTCAAACACATCGCCCTGTTCGTGACCCTTACAAGGCTTAAGGTGGGTCCTTGTTCGTGACCCTTACCAGGCTTAAGGTGGTTCCTTGTTCGTGACCCTTACCAGGCTTAAAGTGGGTCCTTGTTCGCGACCCTTACCAGGCTTAAGGTGGGTCCTTGTTCGTGACCCTTACCAGGTTTAAGGTGGTTCCTTGTTCGTGACCCTTACTAGGCTTAAGGTGGGTCCTTGTTCGTGACCCTTACCAGGTTTAAGGTGGTTCCTTGTTCGTGACCCTTACCAGGCTTAAGGTGGGTCCTTGTTCGCGACCCTTACCAGGCTTAAGGTGGGTCCTTGTTCGTGACCCTTACCAGGTTTAAGGTGGTTCCTTGTTCGTGACCCTTACCAGGCTTAAGGTGGGTCCTTGTTCGTGACCCTTACCAGGCTTATGGTGGGTCCTTGTTCGTGACCCTTAGCAGGTTTAAGGTGGGTCCTTGTTCGTGACCCTTACCAGGCTTAAGGGGGGTCCTTGTTCGTGACCCTTACCAAGTTTAAGGTGGGTCCTTGTTCGTGACCCTTACCAGGCTTAAGTTGGGTCCTTGTTCGTGACAATTACCGGTCTAGAGTTGAAAACCTGCTTGTGACCCTTACCAGTCGTAAGGTGGAACCCTGTTCGTGACCCTTACCGGTCTAGTGTTGGAACTATGTTCGTGACCCTTACCGGTCTAGTGTTGGAACCCTGTTCGTGACCCTTACCGGTCTAGTGTTGGAGCCCTGTTCGTGACCCTTACCGGTCTCGTGTTGGAACCCTGTTCGTGACCCTTACCGGTCTAGTGTTGGAACTATGTTCGTGACCCTTACCGGTCTAGTGTTGGAACCCTTTTCGTGACCCTTACCGGTCTAGTGTTGGAGCCCTGTTCGTGACCCTTACCGGTCTCGTGTTGGAACCCTGTTCGTGACCCTTACCGGTCTAGTGTTGGAACCCTGTTCGTGACCCTTACCGGTCTAGTGTTGGAGCCCTGTTCGTGACCCTTACCGGTCTCGTGTTGGAACCCTGTTCGTGACCCTTACCGGTCTAGTGTTGGAACTATGTTCGTAACCCTTACCGGTCTAGTGTTGGAACCCTGTTCGTGACCCTTACCGGTCTAGTGTTGGAGCCCTGTTCGTGACCCTTACCGGTCTCGTGTTGGAACCCTGTTCGTGACCCTTACCGGTCTAGTGTTTGAAGCTTGTTCGTGACCCTTGCCGGTCTAGCGGTGGAACACTACTCGTGACCCTTACCAGTCGTAAGGTGGGTCTCTGTTCGTGACCCTTGCCGGTCTAGATGTGGTTCTCTGAAGATGAAGAAGGCATTGAAATGTGTGCACGTGCTCAGAAAGAATGTAGAAACCTTTACCAGTAAGGTGTGAATTTGCCCAGAATTGTTTATCCCATTGACCACAGATGGATGATAGCCGCGGGAACGACTGGAGACACAAATTAAATGGATATATATATACACGCACACTGCATTTTAATTATTTTTGCAATGTTTGCTAAAGGCAAGAGGTCTCCAATAATTTCTATTCTTTGCTTTCTCTTCTATTTGTCTCCAGATGGCATGCATGTTTATGATCATGTCTCAAGGTTTCGCCAACATGTGTTTATAGGTGTACTTTATTTCATGTTTCCTTGTGAGAGCTTGTAATGCCTGTAGTTAACTTTCAAATTGTGTGTTCTGCCCATCCTAACCGTCTGTGTTTCCATAGTTTCAACCATGGACAATCTGTTCTGCTCCTCAATTAGTCAGTTGTAATGATGTCTAACCAATTGATCAGAAGTATTCCTTATAAGCAGGTATTAATAAATGATTGGATTTTCCTTGTATTCCTGGTTCGTGTTCATGGTTCAGGCTCATTCACTATGTCCTATACTATATGGCAAATGTACGAAACAGTTTGAATTCAGTTGTTCAAGACAATTCTTTAGCTTTCCTTAAATTCTGCAGCTTGGGCAAAAACTCCTCTAGCATCTCCAACTCGTTGTTGTATCTTCTTCTCTGTATCTTTCTGTCATTGATGCTTTCATGATAAGTTAATTACCTTCTTTATACCCCTGAGGTTTGTAGGATTGGGACCCTGGGCGTTATTTAATAATGACGGCATTATCCAACGACCTTACTTGCTTCCTGACAAGCATACATATACTGACGTTTAGCTGGTACTGTCAGCTCTGTTGGCTTTGGTTTCACAATTCACACCAAGGGCGTGCCTGAGGTCACACCCAAATCATTTTAAAAAGAATATAGTGTTTTGTTTCCTTTGTTAATGACTCACTCACTCTCTCTTGTCTCCTCTTTACTGAACTGTTTATGGATATTCTCATTGAACCATAGTTCGTCTAGTGGTGATTTAACTCTTAAACTCCGACCAACTTTTTTATTTTTCCTTTATTGACTGCCCTGTCTGAACCACACAATACGATGTACCACAAATTTGTCGGAACCATATATGTACAATAACTTGTTTTAACCATACTATTTCTGTCCCATATATGCGGTGACTGTCCGGCCTTAGATTCTCTCCCCTCCCCCCCCCGCCCAATTCTTTTTTATAATGTTCAACCCCATGCTATGCCCTATAGATTGTGTTACTCTATATATTAATTGTCATGTTACACAATGCCAATAATCACATCGTGTTTGAACGGTAAAATGTCTTTAAAAATCACGTAACAGCAACGTTGCTGTCCCTGTCTTACAACTACCATCACTGTACTGTCGTACAATTTCTCATTTGACTTCGGTCACTTTCCAGACAACACACGAACATGTGTGCACGTTTCTTCCATGTCTACCTTTCTCCAGGGCAACTCCAGAATGCTGGTTATTTAATTTGTGTGAAGATTGTAGGACATTTACTTTATTCTTTTTGATAATGGGTCCAGGCAGCGGCATACGCCATAATTTGGTCGGTTTTCAACTGCCAAGTGTTAATTAACATATTAAGCTTGTACACGGTTCGCCCTTTTTATCGTGTTCTCCTATAGATGCTCATCTCTGTCTTACATGCTAGAGCGCACACGCACTTCAATGTAAAATGTAACATAAGATATTTGAACAATATGTCTGAACCAAAACACATGTAAAATGTAACATAAGATATTTGAACAATATGTCTGAACCAAAACACATGTAAAATGTAACATAAGATATTTGAACAATATCTCTGAACCAAAACACATGTAAAATGTAACATAAGATATTTGAACAATATGTCTGAACCAAAATACATGTAAAATGTAACATTTATGAGCCATTAAAAGTGTGATCAACACGGCAGCAGGTTGTTTGATGAACAATGTATCACCTGGAACAAGCTTCCTCTTGAGACTGACGAACTAGCTTGGCACTGAATAATGTTACAGTTGCGCTCAGAGCCTCGTCCTCGAATCTCCTCGTGCCAATTGAAACATCTCCGCACGAAGAAGCCTGGAGGTGGAATACTATTTCAGAGGCTAATTGAGACACACGTTTGGTGGTTTAACTGCAGCTGGTAGCTTATCCTCGACCGTTCTCTCAAATATGACAGCCCCCGTAACCTAGAGTATACGGTTGCAGTAGATGAACTTGAGCAACGCAAGGAATCTTACAACTCTCGTCATACGCCACCGTTATTTATCGCAGTGCTTTCTAGATATCTAAAGTAGTATATAGAAAATATGGTTTACTCTCCATTTTTTTTTTTTTTTATTAATCGGCACATTTTTGGATACCTTGTCAGCACTAAGCCAGTTTGTCTTTTTTCCAAGAAAAAAAAAAGGTACCCTTTTAAGACTGGGAGAGATCGAAACCTACTTCTTGTCCTCAACGAGACCAGTTACTAACAACAAAGCTTCCATCACTTTTTAAAGTTTTATTGAAAAAAAAAAAACAACTAAATGGGAACATTTTTAATCAATGCGTTTTTTTTTAATTCGTGGATACATACACGTTGTTTGCTTGACTAAATTGTATAGGTCTCATGAAACAAAATTCTGAAGAAACGCTTAATCCTCATATTGCAATTGGATTCTGTGACGTAGCAGTTGTTATGACTCGATTAAGTAAGAAATACGATAATATTTGTGAAGTGACGTCAGGGTGAGTCTATGAACATGATACATTTGCGTTATTTTTAAACTTTTCTCCATATTTAACAATAACTTGTAAACTCCTGAGCTTGTAATTTTTATTCGATTTAATTTAATCTAAAACTTTGTCCATTTGTGTACAGTCAAGTCATGTGTTAGTGTAAATGCGTAGGTTTTTTGTGATATCAATTTTTTTTAAAAATCATTATGCTGTTATTTATGCAGAGTTCTTCCCTTGTCTTAGGATTACGGGAACGAAAATAGTAGAGATGCTGCAATAATGACAGAGCTAATAATGGTATCAATAACATATCTTGATTGTATATAAAAGTCAGTCATTACACATAATGTTTGCTATGACCGCCTTAACATCTATATCTTTGGTAATTCTGCATTCTTGTCTTGGCTATCGCTGTTGTTAAATAACACTCTCCCAAGTTCTGTAAATATATCCACATAACTACTTGTACTTCGCATAAAATCACACACAAACACGATAACATGACTTCTATATCAATCCGTATATTCCTAATCTTGATTTTCTTAATAAACACTGATTTCTTTTGAGGCCTGAAATATCTACCTAAGGCTAAACAATTTCCATTGAAATCAATCTTCTGAGTAATCCTTAACTAGAACATCACTGAATGTTTCTTTAGTCTCGACTCCCAAGTAAAAAATCCTCAACTGTCTCTCTAAATATAATCTTACCCTGGTCACCTGATCTAATGTGACTGTCCTTCTTGAATGCTAACTACCGCTTCTTTTATTTACTAGACCAATCTTGGCTCTCGCCATCTTTGCTTCCGCGTTTCCGCCATCTTCCTTTAATTGCATGCAACAGTTCTTCAACAGTTCTTCAACAACTTCAAATGCAATTCCAAATGAAATTTGGGTGAGTCGCTTACCAGTTATGTAACATATCTAATCTCGCCGCCGAGAGATTATCTTATTTGTTTACCTATCTGTCGTCTCCTGCAACTTTGTTATCAGCAACTCGTATCAATAATAAATATTTCATTTCTTAAAGCCGCGCCCAAAACGCATGGATGCGGGAAACGTTTACGCCTATCAAAAAAATATCCGATATTTAGTCAGGCCTAACCAAAACCAACAGATCAATACCTTTTTTTCATATATTATAACAAAGCATTTGACATAGTAAAGCACCAAGAAATAATACAAATTTTAGAAGGCAATAAACATAGCAAAGATCTAAGATTATAAGTAGCATGTACTGGCAACAAACAGCGGTCATAAGAACTGGAAATCAATTGGGAATGTTTCAACAAATAAAACAGGGTGTTAGGCAAAGTTGTGTGTTGTCATCAGATTTATTTAATATTTATAGTGGGATTATTTTAAGATCCATAAGGGGCATGCCTGGAATGACAATCGGAGGTCATATTATAAATAATGTAAGGTGTGCTGATGATGCAGTCTTAATCGCTAAGAGTGAAGATGAGTTACAAGAAATGTTTGACATTATAGTAAAGGAAAGTAAATATAAAGGATTCAGCCTCAATAGCAAAATGATAGAAGTAATGGTAACAACAACAACAAAAAGACTTCACCGCAGTGCACAATAAAGAAAAGTGGAACAATATTAAAACAGGTAAATGAATGTGAATGTCTGGGAACAATGTTAACCTCAGATGGTAGATGTACAACAGAGGTGAGATGTAGAATGGCTCAGGCAAAAGCAGTTTCCCAAATAATAAGGAAGGTACTGTGCAAACCGTTTTTGACTATAGAAGCAAGTTGTCTTACATCATCATCATCGAGTGCCGTCTCCGCAACGAATGTTGGCTACCATGGAGCGCCATTCTGCTCTGTCTCTTGCTTTGATGGTGAAGGTTGTCATAAGCTGATTTGTCCATCTTTTGATGTTACTCGTCCATGTTAGTCTTGGTCTGCCTCTGCTACCTTGTATGTTCCCCTCCAGGATTACTTTTAGTAGGCTGTTGTGTCTTTTAACATGGCCCAAAAATCGAATTTGTCTTGTTTGAATTGTGGTTAGTAGTTCTCTTTTCATTTTTAGTTGTTTTAAGACTTCATCGTTTGTTTTCTTTTCCTTCTATCCATTTCTACCTATTCTTCTATATATCCACATTTCAAAGGCTTCAATTCTCTGTTCTGTCTTCTTGTCTAATGTGCATATTTCTGCACCATATAGGAATATTGAGAAGATGTAACATTTTGCTATTCTTAGTTTTAGCCCTGGTGTTATTTGTTTTGATTTTAGTATGTTCTTTATGGCATTAAAATGAATGTTTTCCATTCCTATTCTTTTGTTTATTTCAGTTGTACATTTTCCTTCACTAGTTATAGTTTGTCCAAGGTAGTTGTAGTTCTGAACTGTCTCCAGGTCTATTCCTTCAATTTTGATATCCACATACATGTTATGTAAAACAAGTTATAACATATGGATGTGAATCATGGACAATAGGACAACAGACAAGAAAACCACTGGAGGCTGTGGACATGTAATTTAACAGAACACTGTTAAGAATACCATGAACAGCACAAGACGGAAAATTATATCTCCCCTCGAACGCTGAAAGATAAATGAGGCAGGAAAGAATAAGAAGACTACCTTGCTGGTATTGTGACACATGTTCTTCGTAACGTTTAATTTTTGTGTTGCTATTGCTAATCTTCTTTTGATCTCTTTCTGGTAGTCTCCAGTTTTAGTTACTACATATCCCAGATATTCAGTTTGTTGCGATTTTAACTTCTTCACTGTTGATCATGAATTTGGGTTGGCTTTTTGTTGTGTTAATGGACATTATACTATTAATATATTAGTTTTCTGTTTAAATAGACGTTTTGCTCTTCACTGTGCTTTTTACGCGTTAAATTATCTCTATTAATCCTTCTGCACTGTTGGGGGGGGGGGGGGGGCATTTTTATGTTGCCATTTTTTGTGAAAGGCTCGAACTTCACGAATCTGTCATCGTTTCTGATAGTTCTCATGATGTTCACACCATAGATGTTGAACAGGTATAGAGAGAGGATACATCCCTGCCTCACTATTTTTTTGTATTTCAAACCAATTTGATGTTTCGTCCGCTATTCTGATAGCTGCTTGCTATTCATGATATAGTGATTCGATGTGTTGTACTAGATGTGCTGTATTAGATGTGTTGTATTAGATGTGTTGGAAAGCTTCTCTCTTTCGTGATGTTCCACAGTTTTTAATGTTGTACGCAGTCAACGGCATTGCTGCAATCTATGAAGCATGTATGCAGTTCTATGTTACATTCCATACACTGTCCAATGGTGTTTCTCGTGTTAAAGATGTGGTCCTGTGTATCTCTACTATGTCTGAAGCCTGCTTGAACTATATGAAGTTCTTATTCTAACTCTTGCTATCCTATTCGTGATTATCCGCATATATATATATATATATATATATATATATATATATATATATATATATATATAATTTTTTAAATTATTAATTTAATTATAATAATATAATTATTGTATTATTTTTATGTCTATTATTAAATCAAAGTTATGACAAAAAGCTGAGCTAGGTTTGCCAACACATACGAAATTTGTATGTAGGGTTTTATATTCATATTTTCGAGCCAGACAGTTTTCCTTTCTTGAGGTTGTAGTTGTTGATTAGTTTTATTAAAAAAAACGAACTAATAATTGAGATGCCAGGCTTTCACAATGAATGGTAAGTTTACTATTTTGTCATATTTTTTTTGAAAGTTCAATCCTGATACCTACACTGTTGACCGTGACCTTGAATGTAATTTCTGTTCAAAAGCCACCGAAGATGCTGACTGTCTGTCCTCTTATTCAGACAACTACCACAACAACATTCTCTCACGATCCAGTGCCCATACCAGCTGCTGGTTCATCTGGACACACTCCCAGAGAAGCCAGCTATAAGTCTGAGTGTAATTTTATTGACACTTGGACAGATACATACAAGGGACTTGTTTTTATTAAAATAGATCGAGGTTGTGCTTTTTGTCGTGTTTGTTCTAGATAGTATCTGATTGACGCAAACATACTTCAGACAGCTCAAGGTGTTATTATTAATGTAAATATTACTAATTATTAAAAAAAATTATCAGGAACTACTGGGAAATTAAAAAAAAAACATAAATCGTCAGAACATCATAAAAATACAAAGGCAAAAATAGCATCTCCATACATTGCATGAAAAGAGACCTATTCACTCTATCATACATCAACAGTACAAAGCTGATATTGAAGAAAGTAGACATACCCTAAGTATTTTGAGGAGTTTATATTTCCTAATTAAAGAGACAAAACCCACAAATGGATATCAAAATAGAAGGAATAGACCTGGAGACAGTTCAGAACTAGAACTACCTTGGACATACTATAACCAGTGATGAAAAATATAAAACGGAAATAAACAAAAGAATAGGAATGGCAAAAAGTCATTTTAATGTCAAGAAAAATATACAAACATCAAAACAAATAACACCAGGGCTAAAACTAAGAATAGCAAAATGTTATATCTTCTCAACATTCCTATATGGTGCAGAAAGATGGACACTAGACAAGAAAACAGAACAGAAATTTCAAGCCTTTGAAATGTGGATATATAGAAGAATTTATAAATGATATATAGACAAATACGATTTTTGGGCCATGTTTATAAACACAGCAGCCTAATAAAAGTAATCTTGGAGGGGAAAATACAAGGTAAAAGACAGAGGCAGACAAATACTAACATGAACGAGTAACATCAAAAGATGGACAAATCAGCCTATGACAACCTGCACCATCAAAGCAAGAGACAGAGCAGAATGGCGCTCCATGGTAGCCAACCTTGGTTGCGGAGATGACACTCGATGAAAAGATTAAGAATTAAGGAGGAGACAGCTCACAGAGCCATATATGAACACATTGTGAGAAATTTGACGGTACCGTGTGTTTAGTATTGAAGCGACTGGCTTCAGAAACAGAGTGGACGAGCTACATATTGCAGTGAAGACACAGCTTGTGAAATGTTAAATGGGAGAGGTACTTGATGAACAGTTTGCCACTTAAATTAATGGGGGACCATTTGTTTTAATGGCTGATGAATCCACAAACACTGTCAACAAATCTGAACTGTCAATACGTGTGAGATATGTGACAGACTGTGGAGAAATTAGAGAGACATTTGTCTGCATAATTCCACTTCAAAATACAACAGCTGAAACTATCATAAACTGCATTGAAAGTGAAACAAATCAACGTGGTATGGCATTTTATTGCTTGTGGATTTGATGGAGGTTCTAATTTCAATCCTCAATTGTGGTTATGGCGAAGTGAAAAGTACTAATGTATAAATATTGATTTTACCGATATTAGCAGCCAGTGTTGAAGGGCCCTTTAGTGCATTAAATAGAATAATGATTCCACTAAAAAAAACAGTTAGAGGAGATAGTTCACTGGATCACTGCATGAGGATTTCTATTGAAAAGGAAGAGATTCCAAGTGAAGAATTCTCATGCACAGGTCTGAAGCGCTATGTCATTAAAAAACACATGAGCGTACGTCTACTTTAAATGAGGGTCTAAACAAGGGACATAAACTACAGGTAAGAGAGATATATTATGTATGACTTTAAATTGTCTTTCCTTTCAATGTTTTTTACCGTATTCCTCCGTAATAGAAACATACTTGGAATTGTATATTTCATCCTCGACAGTAACAGAATTCTGTCTTTAAAACCTTCCGAAGGTATCCGATATGTTTGAAACCACTTTATGGATGTTATGACACTCTTTTCTTGCTGTCTAGTCTCCTGTTTCTATAATTGAAGGCCACGAAACAGCGTATTAGACAAAACAAGATCAAATATAAAACTTGTATGTAAATAGGACATTTGAAAGTCATGAACAAATATATAACTTAAGCGAGGTCTTAATGTAGCAGCTGAACTAGAGAAAAGATAAAGTGCCTGCAAGAGTAAAATGCTGGTTTAAGGAATGAGTAGTTCAGGTTTTTAAGGCTACATGCTCATGAATCCTGTCTCCGCCAACAGAGCTCAACGTTAAACAAGCTAAGCCTTTGTTTTCTTAGAACGGGCTTTTACCTAACTACAGCATTCTGGATAATTTTTCAAAAGTTGCACTGCAAGCAGGCCAGGGAAAATCTTTTGTTTTGGCAACTGCAGGATAGCTTTCGTTACCTCAGTGGCAAAGATCAGACGACGAACATAAAGCATTGTGGGAAGTGCATCCTATTGGTGCGACAGGTGTCACTTGTTTCCCATTGCTATCTTGTATTAATTTATTTCTCTCTTTATGTTTAACTTATGTGTAATTGTTTATTTCTTCATCTCATTCCAATTTATATCTTAGAAGCGTTTGTTTCTATCTTAATTTATATATATATATGTAAAGTTTATTAATATCTTTATGTTTCTAAAACTCTCTCTCTCTCTCTCTCTCTCTCTCTCTCTCTCTCAGTTAGCGTCACAAAAAATCCTTATTTGCCAGCATGACTATTCTCCTCTTTGCCCAGCTTGCTTCCAAGTATTTTCACTCCTACAACCATATAGTTTCTCTATTGCTCATCGTGTACCCCATTGTTGCTCTACATGTCCTAATTCAAACATTTCGTTCGTTAAAACCTCGAGTCATCATTTACCAAATCTCTCCACGTTTTTATCATCAGGCTCTGACCTTACTCCACTGTTTGTTTTCACCGGAAGCACATCAGAAAGTTGCGAAAGCAAAGAACATTCTTACAGCTCCAGCAATTGTACCATTTCAAACATACAAATTGGTATTTGTACTTTAGCCGTTGATTACTTGTTTTCGGCCCCGTCTTCTTCTTGTTTCAACATTTTGGCTCCACGTCATTATGAGATTGTAATAACAGATGTGAGATTTTCACTTTCTGCTTTTAATAAACAATTTGTCCTTGCTAATATGATTTTTTTTGTTTACAACTAAAATGCGTGGGAAGAGTTGTAGATGAAGGTTATATTCACATTCTGCTTGGGTCATGAAGTTTTGAACACGGATAGGCTCTCATCTGAAGTTATATTAGCAAGGAATTAGCGTTTCTATCGTGGCGCTGTTAACAAATTAGCTGCTCACCTTCAGATCGTGATTGACAGAAGCACGCATCCCCTGTACTGATCCTCGACAAACTGGCCATTTTTATTGGCGGTACCTGCTCATCCGTTAATTCATAGATGGGAGCCGGTTAACGGTCTGTGGGAAAATGTCTATCGTTATGGCAGCTTCCGCTTCTTGCCTCGATGAGTTACTGATGACATCAATTGCAGTTCTTGCCTTGGTCAAAGGAAGTTTTTGCCATCGTAGTTTTGACATCGTAGTTTTGATTCATTGCCACTAGCGTCCTGAGACGAAAGTGACAGATGTATCATTGATGTACTTAGTTCTGGGGAAGTTTTTGTTGACAAAGAAAACAGTCAGTAAGTTTGGAAAATGAGAGTCAGTCAGTGTGAAAATAGTGGACTTATTATCCTGCAGACAAATTAGGAAGTTGTTATAATTAAGTCGAAGTCGGGGTGTAGAAATTACGTGAATTCGAGTCTAACTGTAAAAACACACATGAGTCAGGAACGTACTGTAATAAGTAAGGCGGAATCGAAATTTGACAATTAAAAAATAGAGAAGTCTACTTCAAGGTTTGGTGTGCACAACCCACAAGATAAAACGTCTGCAGCCTATAGTTATATTTAACTGTTTTTATACCCGCACTTTTATACTGGATTTAAGTATTTTAAATTAATTTTAACAAGTGACAAACGATTAAAGGCCACAGAGATGGGATTTCAAGTTGGAACACTTGGTTACAACTAGCAAAATATAAGGAAAAAGAGACAGCGGACGACAAAGAGAGAAAAGGAAAGATAGCTTGGTATCGTGAAACAGTGAAAAAAAATCATGTTTGTTTGTTTGTTGTTAGGACCATCATCACTGCACACGGGACGAATCCACAAGTGCTCCGATATCTCCTTCGAGAATCTCAAGAAAACCAGAGGAGAATCCTGGACCACGTGCACGAACTCCATATCAATTCTCCCCGGGCAGCGGTCATATTGATGGCCTATTCTTTTGATTTGAAGGGTTCTTTAAAGTGTGAGAGTGTACACGGGACCTACTATTTATTGCCGTTGTTCTAGGGCGCTAGACATCGGGGCTCACTTCTCAAGAGATCAGGGGAGGTTAGCGCCAGGAATAAACCACGGATTAACTTCTCCTATTTTTGAAAGATCCCCACAGTTTCTGGTAAGCTTTGAACCCGGGTCTTTCCTGTCCTGATGCCGACGTCGTACCTTTAGACTACCCCCTCCCCATTGAGTACCCACCACAATTTGTGAGATTGTATGTATGTGAGTACACAATGTTTCATTCGCTCGCAACCTTAATATTTTGTGCAACAAAGCTTGTCAAATCATCAGACCAATTTTTCTACCAACTCTGTGCTATCAGTGCCAGAATTGGACGCTGGACTCTAGAACAATAAGAAAGATAACGACCACCGAAATGAAATGTGTCAGAAGAATGACAGGAAACAGCTTAAGGGACAGAGTAAGAAACACCGACCTGAGGAAGAAACTAGAAATTGAACCAGCCATCGAATACATAAAGAAACAACAGATAAATTGGTTCGGCCACATAAGACAAAAAGAACTAACAATGACTCAAAGGGCCGTAAATAAACGCTACAACAACGCCAGATTAAGAGGAAGACCGAGAAAGAGATGGATAAAGGGAATACTAGAGTCACTAGAAGGGATAACACCAGAAGAGGCCAACAGAAGAGCAAAGAATCGCAGATTGTATCTCCACTCGACGCCAACGGCAATGGAGGAAGGATAGAAGAAGAGGAAGAATTACTCTACACTCAAAAGCAATAAGAAAAATGACCATTAGAGAAATGAAATGCTTTAGTCTATAGACTATAAAGGTCCTACCCGTTACTGAAAGGACAAATAACTAAGGCAGTTAAAATGTCAGTGATAGAACCAGCTGTGTTGAATGCTGAACCATGGAACTTGGACCGGCCACACTTGAAAGTGAGGCCAACACCTTGACCATAATGCTGTAGTGACCACCAGACTTTCCGAGGTAATCACATGCTGCCATTTGACTGCTGACAGTTGGCAACAGTTTTCTTTGTTTGCTTATTAGCTGGCTTTAAAAGGTTCTTGTTTTATTTTATAACTGGTTGAATTATATGATTGCGTTCTGTTCCAATGACGCTGGCATATATAATGATGATGACGGTGACGATCGTGATGAAGAACTTGACGGTAGATAACAAATATACCAGAAATCTTCAAGGAATGCATAGAGCACGCGTCGCAGTTCCTAGAAAAGGTCATCAGTGAGATATTCCGATCCTACTCGGTACCGACGAACCGTAGAATGTCGGGCGCCCCAGGTTAGATTACAGTCCTGACGTCTCGGTCGTAACATTGGTGAGTTCCCTCGCGTGCGAGAACTCTTTAGGCTGTTATGAGAACTAGCGGCGCTGTTTGTACAATTTTGCTGCAGGAATTTAGCAACATTTTGGTGTTTCGCCTGATCCAACGTCCACGTTACATAGCGACTTTCGCGGTACTGTAATGTTGCTGTTCTGTTGCATTTCATGTCAGTTTATGTTTTAGACAATTTGTGCTGTATTCCATTTTCTGTGTAATTTGTTTTATTCACAAAACGTTCTTACAGCAACAGTGACATGTTGAAGATGTTGAAGTAATCAAATGTTAAAGTGGAAAGACAGGGCAGACAAAACAAGAAAAGAAACATTCGCACACAAACACCCAGATATTTAACATAAAAGAGAATTGAGAAAGAATGTCAACGGTTCACGTTGTCGTTGTTCCCACAGTGTTTTAATGAAGGAACTTAAGTTGTCAAGCAGTGTTGTATTAGTTTAATGTTTTTATAAAACAACATTACCTGCATGTCGAGTAATTAAGTATGTGCTTTCCTCTCCGTTTTGTAGACAAAACAGGGTAGCAACAATGTGACGTTGAAACCTTCTTGCCAGTTGTTGTCGTTGTTTTTTAATTTGCAGGTCTTGGGAGTAGGCGATTAACAGGTTTGACAATAAATTGTTGAAAGATAAATACATAAATATATTTAAGTTGACAAAAATAAAGGAATGACATCCCTTGTCTGATGCCACAGAGTTTAGGTCGGTACTTGCTGGGAACATGAAAAAATGTAATGCCGCTATCTTCATGTACATTTTAATAGTTTGTTATTGTTTTGTCTTCGTATCGTTCAGAGATAACATAGATATCACTGACGCATCAGCAACTACACACCCAATTCGTGGATATTTCGTTTCGCTCACTTCCTGACCTTATTTTTCACTCTTACCTTCGGTTATTTGTTAACGTATATTTTATAGCGCACACACACACAGCACATGCATACACATACACGCGCATGTATCTCAAATATTTTCTCAGAATAATCGCCCACAATTTACGCTTTGAGCGCTCAGCCACTTCCACTATCAGTAATATGGCAACATTAAGTCCGTGTATTTGAAGTGATTTCAGTTACTTGGGGCTGGGGACTCACTGTCGCGGCACTCTACCTAGCGGATCTCTGCTTAGCGCATCTCTACCTAACGGATCTCTGCTTAGCGCATCTCTACCTAGCGGATCTCTACCTAGCGGATCTCTGCTTAGCGCATCTCTACCTAGCGGATCTCTACCTAGCGGATCTCTACCTAGCGGATCTCTACCTAGCGGATCTCTGCTTAGCGCATCTCTACCTAGCGGATCTCTACCTAGCGGATCTCTACTTAGCGGAACTCTACCTAGCGGATCTCTACCTAGCGGATCTCTACTTAGCGGAACTCTACCTAGCGGATCTCTACCTAGCGGAACTCTACTTAGCGGAACTCTACCTAGCGGATCTCTACCTAGCGGATCTCTACTTAGCGGAACTCTACCTAGCGGATCTCTACTTAGCGGATCTCTACTTAGCGGATCTCTACTTAGCGGAACTCTACCTAATGGATCTCTACCTAGCGGATCTCTACTTAGCGGATCTCTACTTAGCGGATCTCTACTTAGCGGAACTCTACCTAGCGGATCTCTACCTAGCGGATCTCTACCTAGCGGATCTCTACTTAGCGGAACTCTACCTAGCGGAACTCTACCTAGCGGATCTCTACCTAGCGGATCTCTACTTAGCGGAACTCTACCTAGCGGAACTCTACCTAGCGGATCTCTACCTAGCGGACCTCTACCTAGCGGAACTCTACCTAGCGGATCTCTAATTAGCAGATCTCTACCTAGCAGATCTCTACCTAGCAGATCCCTAACTAGCGGATCTCCAGTTAGTATATCTCTACTTAGCGGATCTCTACTTAGCGGATCTCTACTTAGTGGATCTCCAGTTAGCGGATCTCCAGTTAGCGAATCTCCAGTTAGTGAATATCTACTTACCGGATCTCCAATTAGCTGATTCCTACTTAGTGGATCTCCAGTTAGCGGATCTCCAGTTAGCGAATCTCTCCTTAGCGGATCTCCAGATCAATCATGCCTATTATGATTCATATTCACACTAACGGTGTACATAAGCAACATAAAGACCAAAGTGTATTGGGCAATACGATCGTGGTAAATATGTCTTGGAATATTTGTTGTTTGTGTTTCTCCCAGCCTGTTCGTTAGACCCCATGTAATTTTGCCACTACCACAAACGTTTAATTTATAGTCTGATTGAAGAGTGCTATTTGTTTGTGTGAGTGTCCGCTTACGGCAAGGCTGTCATTAAAAACATATGTGACTGTCACTAAAGGGAGATTTCGTTTGCCTACTATTAGAAACAATTACTAAACAGGTTAGGCCATGCAACGTAAAATATATAAAGAATATGGTTTACTTGGAGTGTGGAGGCAAACCCGTTAGTGTTTTTTTTTTATGCCGATCTTGACATATCGATGTGAACTTTACACAATTAACAAAATGCGAGGTCGATTGAAGCCTCTGCGATGTGGTTTTACACAGGAATGTTCAGTTTTTGTTTCGAGGACTAGTGACAATAAAGCGTTGAAGGAATCCTAAAATAACACACACAATAATAATTTTTAAAACACATTTTGCGTGAAGGATACTTTATGTCGGCTAAATGTGACAAGAAGCATATTTCTATTTGTAAAGGACAATACCAGTGATACTACGGATGTCGTTTTTGCCCGTGTCATCTGAGGAACAGAAATGGGACGCCGTTGGAGTGCCAATATTCTGTTGAACATCCCGAAGATGCTCACACAATCTCTTCGCTAAACGTCTCTCAGACTCGTCAATATAAGTCATGTGACATTGTATTGGACAGTCTTATCATTGTGAAGGTGGAAAGGCATCAAGATGTACCAAGATGTACCAAGACGTATCAAGATGTACCAAGATGTATCAAGATGTATCAAGATGTACCAAGATGTATCAAGATGTACCAAGATGTATCAAGATGTACCACGACGTATCAAGATGTACCAAGATGTATCAAGATGTACCAAGATGTACCAAGATGTATCAAGATGTACCAAGATGTACCAAGATGTATCAAGATGTACCAAGATGTATCAAGATGTACCAAGATGTACCAAGATGTATCAAGATGTACCAAGATGTATCAAGATGTACCAAGATGTATCAAGATGTACCAAGATGTATCAAAATGTACCAAGATGTATCAAGATGTACCAAGATGTACCAAGATGTATCAAGATTTCTTTCAGAAAATTGTAAATATTTACATTTTGAAAAAGCAACATTTTACATAAAGACGTAGTATGACAATAAGCTAAAAATGGGATTAAAGGAAAACGATAACATAGAGAATAGGCAGCGTTGGTCAAGTGACATGTGGAAAAGCGCAGTGTTTGAGAAGATTTGCAATCTGGGTACGTAGAATTGTTTGCGTTCATAACAGAGAGAGACAAATATGTAGCATATTTCTCACAGAGAAAGAGAGAGAGAGAGACAATTATATATAGCATTTTTCTCACAAAGAGAGACACAAATATATAGCATATTTCCCACAGAGAGAGAGACAATTATTCATAGCATATTTCCCACACAGAAAGAGACAAATATATAGCATATTTCTCACAGAGATAGAGAGACAAATATATAGCACATTTCGCACAGATAGAGGTAAATATGTAGCATATTTTTCACAGAGAAAGGTAAATATATAGCATGTTTCTCATAGAGAGAGGCACATATATAGCATGTTTCTCATAGAGAGAGGCACATATATAGCATGTTTCTCATAGAGAGAGGCACATATATAGCATGTTTCTCATAGAGAGAGGCACATATATAGCATGTTTCTCAAAGAGAGAGAGACACATATATAACATGTTTCTCATAGAGAGAGGCACATATATAGCATGTTTCTCATAGACAAGTTAAACATTTGTCATATTTCTAAGAGATAGGTAAGAGTGTTTTTAATATTTAAGACAGAGATTTGAAGACTTTTTTTCAAGGTACTTATAGAGAGATGTGAAGATGTTTCATGTTTCTCACGGAGAGCTATGAATGTTGTCTCAGAGATGTGAAGATGTTTCATGTTTCTCACGGAGAGCTATGAATGTTGTCTCAGAGATGTGAAGATGTTTCATGTTTCTCACGGAGAGCTATGAATGTTGTCTCAGAGATGTGAAGATGTTTCATGTTTCTCACGGAGAGCTATGAATGTTGTCTCAGAGATGTGAAGATGTTTCATGTTTCTCACGGAGAGCTATGAATGCTGTCTCAGAGAATTGTAAATGCCTGTGAATCCTAAAGACTAATGCCTGTCTTACAGATTAATGAGGATTCATGCTTGTGTATAGCTTTGCTTGCCACAATGAGTTGTGAAGGGTCATGGTTGCCTAAGCAATAATCGGCACTGCCCATGATGGTGATGGCTACTTGAACGTCTTTCTCTTTCTTCCACTGACTCACTTTGTCTCGTTTACTCGTCCCATTATTATCGTTATTGGAAGGCGTGGCTGTATGACGAGACGCGGTAGTGGTATCCCGAGGACAGGACGAGTACGAGAAAGAGTGGATCCCGCATGGGCGGGGAGGGTGAAAAATTGTAACCAGGGGACGCAAGCGTGCATGGTTTGATACTCATGCATGCACGTGTAAAATCCAAGTCTGCTAGTTGGAAGTACCAGAGTGCCAGGACGCGGGAATCAAGATATGCTGCGCGCCGTGGCACTTGCGCCAGATTTGAGCGTGAATTAAACACTTTTGTGTATGTCCGCGCCGGGATGTTGTTTATTGTTTCAGTGAAATTATTAATGATACGATTTGTGCCCCATTGTGGATGCTTTGTTGAGCTGGCCAGGAATGTTTGTGCGCTATTTGTGAAGTGAAATTGCCGATTTGGATCGCGGCATTGAAAACGTGCGGGCTGGAAGATGAACTTTAATTTACTAATTCAGCGCATTTACTAACTGCTACATCCTACAGTGAGGTCGGCTGAATAGATAGACCGTGATTGTTTTTCTCTCTGACTTATCTATTAATATTTCATTGGTCTGCTAGTTATTGGCGTCGTCGGTGTGTTATCATAAATTGGTGCCGGTTCAGTCATGCATTGATAATTTGAATTTCTTTGTGTAATCACAGATCGGTGTAGTTTTAACTGTACGTTAATTTTGTTTTCTTTGTGTAATCACAGATCGGTGTAGTTTTAACTGTACGTTAAGTTTGTTTTCTTTGTGTAATCACAGATTGTTGTAGTTTTAACTGTACGTTAAGTTTGTTTTCGTTGTGTAATCACAGATCGGTGTAGTTTTAACTGTACGTTAAGTTTGTTTTCTTTGTGTAATCACAGATTGGTGTAGTTTTAACTGTACGTTAAGTTTGTTTTCTTTGTGTAATCACACATCGGTGTAGTGTTAACTGTACGTTAAGTTTGTTTTCTTTGTGTAATCACAGATTGGTGTAGTTTTAACTGTACGTTAAGTTTGTTTTTTTTGTGTAATTACAGATCGGTGTAGTTTTAACTGTACGTTAAGTTTGTTTTCTTTGTGTAATCACACATCGGTGTAGTGTTAACTGTACGTTAAGTTTGTTTTCTTTGTGTAATCACACATCGGTGTAGTTTTAACTGTACGTTAAGTTTGTTTTCTTTGTGTAATCACAGATCGGTGTAGTTTTAACTGTACGTTAAGTTTGTTTTCTTTGTGTAATCATAGATTGTTGTAGTTTTAACAGTATGTTAATACTCAGTTTCAGCCCCTCTCCCACCTCCCCAATGTGTCGAAATTTGAGGAAATAATTAATAATTAATTAATTAATAATTTGATAATTATCGCCTCGGAAGTTTCCCTCTATAATAATATTAATTTATTATTATTTGTCTCCTGTCGAAATTTGAACTGCTGGAGCGACAGAAAAAACGTAAATGATGTCTTTTATTATGTGGTTAGAAATGAAGGCAATTGTTGTCCCGGCTTCATCCATCGGCTTCATGTAGAATGGGCTCCCTAAACGGACACGTGGGAGCTTAATCAGGGGAACCACCAACATGTATAGCGCTTTAGTGTTCGTTCCATTTCGAGATTATGTGAAGACTTGTGGTGCTTTTAGCAACAAATTGATGGAAAATTGGCGCAGTAACATGTAGTCATTTCATAACAATCAAATATAGTAATAACAAAACTGGAAGCAATCGAAAAATAAGAAGTCATCATTGAATACAATCCGTGCAAGACAAATAAGATACACTTTGGACATTAAAAATACGTAGAAGCGTACAATAAGTATAAATAGGTTAAAGCATATATATATGCTTTAAGTCCTGTCTTAGCATAGTCTCAAATGTTGTTATACCGTTCCTTATACATGCTCTCCATGATGTGCGATCACTTGCCAGATGTTGCCAGTCGTTTTCACAGATGGAGAAGTCTTTCAGAGATGATTTGCAGATATCTCTATATCGTAGTTTAGGTCTGCCGATTTGTCTTTTTCCGTGTTTTAGCTCGCCATATAGTATTTGCCTAGGAATGCGTTTTTCTTCCATCCGTTGGACATGCCCCAGCCATCTTAGCCTTCGACTTCTGAGCATCGACATGATTGTTCGTTGCAGGACAGTTAAGTTGGTTATTTTGTCTTGCCATTTGATGTGCATTATTTTGCGGAGACATCGCATGTAGAAGACATTTAGTCTTTTTTCCTGGTTTGAGTATGTTGTCCAGGTTTCGGATCCATATAGTAGTGTGCTAATCACACATGTTTGATATATTAGGAGTTTAGTCTTTCGAGTTAGTTTCGTGTTGTTCCATGCCCTTTTTGTGAGTTTGCCGAAGGTCGTAGCTGCCTTACCAATTCGACAGTTTATTTCTTCATCAAGAGAGATGGTTTACGTAACTGTGGATCCAAGATATGTAAATTTCTGTACTGATTCTAGTGGGCAGTCTTTTAGAGTAATAGATAGAGGTTTGAGGTCACCTTGATTTAGTATTACTGTCTTCTGAACATTAATTGACAGTGAAAAAAGGTCGCATGCTTTATCCAGGTTGTTGATCAGCGACTGTAGAGTGGCCTCACTATGAGCGACTAGGGCTGCATCGTCAGCAAATAAAAATTCTTTAAGTAGGGCAACATTTGTTTTGGTTTTTGCTCTTAGTCGTGCTAGGTTGAACAGTGAGCCATCTGGTCTAGTGCGAATGTGTTAAAGCATACAGTAAGTCTAAATAGGTTAAAGCAAATAGTAAGTCGAAATAGGTTAAAGCATACAGTAAGTCTAAATAGGTTAAAGCATACAGTAAGTCTAAATAGGTTAAAGCATATAGTAAGTCGAAATTGGTTAAAGCATACAGTAAGTCGAAATAGGTTAAAGCATACAGTAAGTCGAAATAGGTTAAAGCATACAGTAAGTCGAAATAGGTTAAAGCATACAGTAAGTCGAAATAGGTTAAAGCATACAGTAAGTCTAAATAGGTTAAAGCATACAGTAAGTCGAAATATGTTAAAGCATACAGTAAGTCGAAATAGGCAGGTTTGAACTAGGTGGTCTTGAGGTAAGACTTTGGCGTCTGGACAGGAAGGTCTCGTATTCTTATTTCGCCAAAGACGGTGGGAATATTTCACTTTGAATCCGTGGTTTCTTCGTGACTTTTACCCTCCTCTGGTGTCTGTGTGACTTTTACCCTCCTCAGGTGTCTGTGTGACTTTTACCCTCCTCTGCTGTCCGTGTGACTACCCTCCTCTGGTTTATGAGTAGTAAGAACCTCTAGCTGTCATAGGTAATGTAGAAAAACAGGAGTTACATTGTGCATCTGCGCACGTTAAAGAGCCATTGCAATTAAAGGTCATAATTGTTGGCACGCGGGCAAAAAAAATTGTTCATTTAGAAATCTACCGATGCCGAAAGCAGGTGTGTCGGGCCGAAAGGTGCAGATATCGCGGCTTAAATATAAACTTACGACACGGCGCATTCAGGCGCACTTAACAGGTGAAGGCTCAATAGAAGACGGTGGGCAGATATTGGAGTGTAGTAGCATCCAGAGACAGGATAAAATGGCGTTCCTTGGTGGCCAATCTTCGTTATGTACAAGACTTTATCATTGACGTTAAATCTGCCCACAAGTTGAGTTTGTTGTAATCGTGTTTGAAACATACATTCACTTTGGTTATAGATTATTAGACTGGTTGGTGAGTCGCCGATAGCTTCGCCTCGTTGCCGGCTTTCTCTTTCTTGACAGAGATCTGTTTTACACCTGTTATGCACTTCATGTAGGCTGATCTGTTAATATCCCTGTCATGTTTTATGTTATTTTCTATCTGTGTGAAAACCCCTTTCAGACCTATTATCTCCCCCGTGATAGCGGGTTTATGTAGCTGTGCTTAACCTGCCATTTTGTCCATTTCACGATCGTTTTCTGAGATTAATCATAACTCTAGAAGCAGTTTTTCCTTGTCTTTATTGAATGAAGTATTATTCTGGATTATTCAGATTCCGAAAACACTTTGAAAAATATCCAGTAAAGTTAAAATTGCGTTACTTTACCTTTATATAAACATTGACAGCGGCGGTTATTAATTGCGCGCTTAATGTATCGGTTTAAATGTGTTCATTTTTACTAATGTTTCTAAATAAAACACCACTCTTTTGACACTACTGAATTAATAGCCTCATCACAAGACATGTGTGCGGCAGCTCAACTATGTCGTAGCTCAATGTAAGGCTTCCATATCTGTTATTGTGGCCTCACACACAGAACTAGATTTCCTGTTTCATTATATCTGCGACACTACAATCACAATGCACGATGCCACAGCTCTTTATATCTGCGACACTACAATCACAATGCACGAATTCACAGCTCTTTATATCTGCGACACTACAATCACAATGCACGATGTTTTATATCTGCGACACTACAATCACAATGCACGATGCCACAGTTCGTTATATCTGCGACACTACAATCACAATGCACGATGCCACAGTTCGTTATATCTGCGACACTACAATCACAATGCACGATGCCACAGCTCTTTATATCTTCGACACTACAATCACAATGCACGATGCCACAGCTCTTTATATCTGCGACACTACAATCACAATGCACGATGCCACAGCTCTTTATATCTGCGACACTACAATCACAATGCACGATGCCACAGCTCTTTATATCTGCGACACTACAATCACAATGCACGATGCCACAGCTCTTTATATCTGCGACACTACAATCACAATGCATGATGCTTTATATCTGCGACACTACAATCACAATGCACGATGCCACAGCTCTTTATATCTGCGACACTACAATCACAATGCACGAAGCCACAGTTCTTTATATCTGCGACACTACAATCACAATGCACGATGCCACAGCTCTTTATATCTGCGACACTGCAATCACAATGCACGATGCCACAGTTCGTTATATCTGCGACACTACAATCACAATGCACGATGCCACAGCTCTTTATATCTTCGACACTACAATCACAATGCACGATGCCACAGCTCTTTATATCTGCGACACTACAATCACAATGCACGATGCCACAGCTCTTTATATCTGCGACACTACAATCACAATGCATGATGCTTTATATCTGCGACACTACAATCACAATGCACGATGCCACAGCTCTTTATATCTGCGACACTACAATCACAATGCACGATGCCACAGCTCTTTATATCTTCGACACTACAATCACAATGCGCGATGCCACAGTTCGTTATATCTTCGACACTACAATCACAATGCACGATGCGACAGCTCTTTCTTCTTTTTAATTGCCAATTTCTTTACGAAACATTATTCCGCCTTTAATTAATTGAGAGGTCTTACTCACTTTCTGTATAATTTCCGTTAGGAAATGACACTGGTTTATCAGTTCGTCTAGTCATTGATATTTTGCTGTTGTATACATAAAAGAAAGCAACAAGAAAGGTCTCAGTCTGAATAGTAAGAAAACAGAAGTAATGGTCATATCAAAGAAACAATCATCATCATCATGCAGCATAAAAAATAAATAGGACAAACCTGAAACAAGTGCAACGCGTCAAATACTTGGACACAATACTATCATCAGATGGAAGATGCACCACAAAAATAAAAAGCAGAATAGCTCGGGCCAAAATAGCATTTCAGAAAATAAAAAAAAATATCTTATGCAACAAATCTATGTCAATAGAAGTGAGAAAGAGAGTTCATTGGTGCTATATAAACCAATTCTGACCTATGGAAGCGAATCATGGACAGTAGACAAACAAATGAAAGGACAATTAGAGGCTACAGAGATAGGGTTTCTCAGAAGAATGTTGAAAATTCTCTGGATAGCTAAAAAGACCAATTAAGAAATTCTCAAAGAGGCCAACACAAAAAGGGAACTCTTAAAAAACATCAGAAAAAAAACAATCAACATTTTTCGGGCACATCATGAGAAGAGGAAAGTTGGAATACTTGGTTACAACTGAAAAAATAAAAGGAAAGAGAGATAACGGACGACAAAGAGAGAAAATACTGGATAGCTTGGTGTCATGGCACGGAAAACAATCAACAACAGAACTGATACGATGCATGGTAGATAAAAGATTGTGGAAGGATATGACCTCCTACGCCAATCGGTATGGCACATGATGATGATGATACAGCCCACTTGTTGACACCCATCTCAGTTTGTGAAAGGTTATGTTTCCTTACTTTATTATAATTTAATGCTCACTTTCCACTTGTCCATTTTGAAGATATGTTCAGACAACCAAAAACATAGCATAGAAAACGTGTATTTGAAATGTCTGCCCACGAAGCTAACAACTCAACAAGGCGCAACATAGTGATAACTATAGCAGTGTATTTTGTTTTGAAGACATTGTTTATGATTGTCACATTTTTCATAACTTTGAATTCTTCCATTAATTTTCTAGAGTGTGTATTTTATGTTTATCATTTATTATTTGATAAAAACGATGCAGGAAAACACAAATGAACTATCATCAATAGCCAGCAAAATTGGGCTTGAGGTCAATCATGAAAAGACTAAAGTCATGAAAAGTTTAATTCCAACAAGTGACAAAATATACATGGAAAACAAACCAGTAGAAGAGATCGATCACTTTATCTATCTTGGAAGTCACATTGATCGAGAAGGGGATACGAGCAAAGAAATTAGAATCAGACTGGCTAAAGCAGCAATGTCTTTCAGAAGCCTTGAAAAGTTGTGGAAATCAAAACTCATTAGCACAAACACAAAACTTAGGCTATTCAAATCAAATGTACTATCAACCCTTACGTATGCGTGTGAAAGCTGGAAAACAACAAGAGATATAGAAACAAAGTTGAACGCATTCGAAAATAAATGTCTAAGGAAAATACTTGGTATAGAATGGAACGAATTCAAAACAAACGAGGAAATTAGAGAAATCGCCAATCAACCACTAATATCTTCAGTAATAAAGAAAAGACGATGGTCATACGTTGGACATGTGATGAGAAGAGATAATAATCGAATAGCAAAGCAAGCCCTCATATGGGAAACAACAGGTAAAAGAAAAAGAGGAAGACCCAGGGAGACACTGAGAAGAACATTGATGAGAGAGGCAAGAGCAGCAGGAATCGGCTCCCTCAATGAGATAGAACTGCTTGCACAGAACAGAGACAGATGGCGAGATTTAATAAAATATCTTTAAAAGAAAACTGCTAGAACAAAAATTCATATAGGAGAAGGTGTATCTTGGTCTACGCCCTATGGGCCGGTTACGGCTCGAAAGGTCAATAGATAGATAGATTTATTATTACAGTAGAGAAAAGTGCACGCGCGCGTGTGTGTGTGTGTGGGGGGGGGGGTGTTGCACAAATGAAAATATGGTGAGTTTTATAATAAAATATGTGCATGGGTCCGGGCATTGTCCTCGACTACCTTTTGTGTAAGACATCTTGGTAGCGTGTGTACACGGCAATCCTGGCATCATCATTACACAACGTAACCAACCATTTCCTCTGCTGCTGGCTCATATAACCACATCAATTTGTCACGTCAGTTGATCGGTCTGACTCACTTCTGTCTCGTCACCGTACAGTCAGGTTTACGTCACCGCACTACTGGCTCTCAGAAGAAGGGAGAGGGGCTCACAGTCACGGAGAGCGTGGTTTCGATGTTGTCCTAATGTGCGCGCGGGACTAACCATATTTTTGGGGTTTCTTTTACATGTTGTTGTTATACAGTAAGCCGACTCTTCAAATTATTCTCCCTATCTTGAGCTGTTATCGTGATAAGCTCTCCTTCAGCTGGTGTTCCGTTACATGTTGTTGTTATTGTACATTAAACTGACTCTACATGTTGTTGTACAATAAGCTGACTCTACATGTTGATGTTGTTGTACAATAAGCTGACTCTACATGTTGATGTTGTTGTACCATAAGCTGACTCTACATGTTGATGTTGTTGTACAATAAGGTGACTCTACATGTTGATGTTGTTGTACAATAAGCTGACTCTACATGTTGTTATTATTGTACAATAAGCTGACTCTACATGTTGATGTTGTTGTACAATAAGGTGACTCTACATGTTGATGTTGTTGTACAATAAGCTGACTCTACATGTTGTTATTGTTGTACAATAAGCTGACTCTAGATGTTCATGTTGTTGTACAGTAAGCCGACTCTACATGTTGTTGTTGCACAATAAGCTGACTCTACATGTTATTGTTGTTGCACAGTAAGCTGACTCTACATGTTGTTATTATTGTGCAATAAGCTGACTCTACATGTTGTTATTGTTGTACAATAAGCTGACTCTACATGTTGTTGTACAATAAGCTGACTCTACATGTTGTTGTACAATAAGCTGACTCTACATGTTGTTATTGTTGTACAATAAGCTGACCGAACATGTTGATGTTATTGTACAATAAGCTGACTCAACAGTTTGTGGTTCTGCTTGCTTATGTTTGCCCGATGACTAAAGGAGTACACCTATTTGTTCTCCCGTCTTTAAAGGACGTTAAGTGGGCGTGTCTGCGTTGTGTTGTGGTTTGCAATATAACTGCGATATTTGCGCCTTTCGGCCCAACTCATCCGACTTCAGCAAGTTTGCGCCTCTAAAACTGACAAACATTTCTTCTTTTACAAATGAGTCTTTGATGTGTCATATTTTACATGTTTCTATACAGTGTTTCCTTCCGACAACTTCCTGATGGCGTGTACACGGCTCATGGTTCGCAGCGAAATCCAGTCTAAGAGAAAAATGAACAATAACATTTAGAATGAGGAAAATAAATGCATGGGTAAATGTATGGAAACTTAGCCAAAGATTGTATAGTAGAGGAAGTGTGTCTCTGACACAACAGTACAATGTATGGAAACTTAGCCAAAGATTGTATAGTGGAGGAAGTGTGTCTGACACAACAGTACAATGTATGGAAACTTAGCCAAAGATTGTATAGTGGAGGAAGTGTGTCTCTGACACAACAGTAAAATTTATGGAAACTTAGCCAAAGATTGTATAGTGGAGGAAGTGTGTCTCTGACACAACAGTAAAATGTATGGAAACTTAGCCAAAGATTGTATAGTGGAGGAGGCAAGGAGACGTGTTGGAGGATTCACGAGGAAGATAATGGCCACAGTTAAAGTCGCCAACACAAGGAACCTTGACGGATATGGTACTTACTATTGGTCCGTTCCGCGGCTAGCAGACCGGACTATCTTCCGGTCGGGAAGTGGCCGAGCCGTGAAAGAAGTGGAAAAACTATGGGATATTCTAGCACATATTGTATTATACAAGATGGGGTATTGGCGATCGTGGGCCATGTTATGTTATCTTAGCTTGGTGCACAATGGTCATTAAAGACATTCGCCATACTGGTCCAGCGCCCTGAGTGGGTCGACGAGGCTCAGGCTGGACTAACTCTCAGCGAGTGGCTAGAGTGCGGCTAGAGGCTGACGATTGTTAAGCACGCACTTCACCAGTGTGGTCTTCCAGTGAGATGGGAGCCATAAGAGAAAGTTTCCTAATGAGTTTCTTGGGCAAATGTGATCGTTAGAAAATTATATAAATCTACTTTAGTAGTATACAAGGGTCCAACTGATTAGTATTTGACCCGTAAATTAACAAAGATATATAGTAGGCGCGCGGCGCGCCTAATGTACTGTAGGCGCAGGGGGAGTTAACCGTGACAGCTGGTCCCAGTGACCCCGGAAGTGACCTGTTTATGTCTGGTGTATGCTGACTTTGGAGTTCTTTATGTACTTGATCGTTAGTGATAGGTTAGTAGATTATACAACATCAATGAAAAACAATCAATATAAAACAGAAGACAAAGATATATTTTATTCTTTTATTATCTCAATAGGTGTATAACATACATTGATATTATATAACATTACAAAAATATTCAGTACACGAAGTAAATATATAGTACAAGGATAACATTTAGTTATACCTATGTAGTTGGGTGTCTGCTTAGCTAGGGTGAAACTGTTAGAGATTGCTGGGTAGTCTAAACTGGTAGTGTAAAGAGTTAAATATCTAGAGGTGTAGTCGAGACATTATCATCAGCTACCTTTCTTTTTATATAGAAATAGGAAAGAGCATTTCTTGTTTGACTATAGGAAAATATGGAATTATTTAAGACTTTGAAACCTACATTTTTCCCACCCTTGGCCTTTTGCGTGGCGAGAACCTCTAAAAACATATCTTTATCTAATTTGTTGTGTTGCTTGCTTAGCCCTTTACAACTGATTTTATCGTAATCCCCACTACAATGGTACGTCTTACTACATAAGCTAACAAGAGCTGTCCCTTCGTACTCTAGTTTAAAAAGCCCGGGCGTTCGTTTGGTGTATGCTTTAACACCCTTACAGTTTATACAGTCTGTTTTACTAGTATGTTCATCGCAGCAATGGGTGTATGGAGGTCGCCTAGTGTGTAATAAGGGCTGTATAGGGGTCGGCTAGTATGTCGTGATGGGTGTACGGAGGTCGTCTAGTGTGTCATATTGGGTGTATAGAGGGCGTTTAGTGTGTCATGATGGTTGTATAGGGGTCGTCTAGTGTGTCATGATGGTTGTATAGGGGTCGTCTTGCGTGTCATGATGGTTGTATAGGGGTCGTCTAGTGTGCCGTGATGGGTGTACGGAGGTCGTCTAGTGTGTCATGATGGTTGTATAGGGGTCGTCTTGCGTGTCATGATGGTTGTATAGGGGTCGTCTAGTGTGCCGTGATGGGTGTACGGAGGTCGTCTAGTGTGTCATATTGGGTGTATAGAGGGCGTTTAGTGTGTCATGATGGTTGTATAGGGATCGTCTAGTGTGTCATGATGGTTGTATAGGGGTCGTCTAGTGTGCCGTGATGGGTCAATGGAGGTCGGCTAGTATGTCGTGATGGGTGTACGGAGGTCGTCTAGTGTGTCATATTGGGTGTATAGAGGGCGTTTAGTGTGTCATGATGGTTGTATAGGGATCGTCTAGTGTGTCATGATGGTTGTATAGGGGTCGTCTAGTGTGCCGTGATGGGTCAATGGAGGTCGGCTAGTATGTCGTGATGGGTGTACGGAGGTCGTCTAGTGTGTCATATTGGGTGTATAGAGGGCGTTTAGTGTGTCATGTTGGTTGTATAGGGGTCGTCTAGTGTGTCATGATGGTTGTATAGGGGTCGTCTAGTGTGCCATGATGGGTACATGGAGGTCGGCTAGTATGTCGTGATGGGTCAATGGAGGTCGTCTAGTGGGGTATGATGGTTGTATGGAGGTCGTCTAGTGTGTCATATTGGGTGTATAGAGGGCGTTTAGTGTGTCATGATGGTTGTATAGGGGTCGTTTAGTGTATCGTGAGGGGTGTATGGAGGTCGTCTACTGTGTCGTGAGGGGTGTATGGAGGTCATCTGGTGTGGTATGTAGGGTGTATGGAGGTCATCTAGTGTGATATAAGGCTGTATGCCGGGCGTCTAGTGTGACATGAGGGCTGTATACCGGGCGCCTAGTGTGGTATGTGTGGTGTATGGCGGTTGTCTGGTATATCATACTTTAATCAACCAATAAGAAAAATGAAGGAACATTACATTCAACATTACTTATCTTAACTACTTTACATCAATACAGTTGAATAACGTGTTATCGTTAAGTCTTACCATACTTTAAGAGAAAACATTCAAACTTACAGCGTAAAATATAGTCTCAATCATCTACACCGAATATAACCTGTTATCGATAAGCCTTAACATACTTTAAGAGAAAACAAGCCAACTTACGGTGCAAAACTCCGCTAGTGTGAACAGTAACTTTCCTTGAATCAATCAAACTTATAACGCCGTCTAGTTTAAATATAACCTGGTAAGAAATGAATAAATTAGCCAATCAGCGAGTGAGTACGTCAACATCGCTTGATAGCGGGATTAACCAATCAGAAAAGAGTATTAACATAGGAGGCGGGGCGAAGAAATGGCTGACAGGTGGATTAACCAATCAGAAAAGCGCGTTAGCCCAAGCGTAGGTAGTGGCTGTCGGGTCAGCAGTGGGGGAAAAATGCGGGGTGGTGGGTTACTTGAACTCGTTTTGACCCCTGAGGCAATTCCAGAAGAGTTCTATGATCTCATTTTGACCGCTGAAGGCTTTAATACCAATGTTTCCCACTTCAACGAACGACATACATCATTAAAGGTGATTACTTCAGCTCTTAGACTTTGGAGTTCCATATCTTTATCACTTCAACGAATGACAGACAACAGTAAAGATGATCATTTCAGGTAAGAAAACTTAGTTCCAAACCCTAAAATTTTGGTTCATACTCACAAAGTTGAACACAAACTCTACAAATTTAGGCCCAAAGTTGTAATTGTTAGACACGAAAGTCGTAAATGTTATATGCAAAGTCCAAAAGTTTGTCAAAAAGATAACCTAAACTCAAAATAGTTAGACACAAAGCCCAACAATTTATATGCAAAGTCTAAAAAAGTTACTCTAAAAGACAACTAATGTAATACTTAACCCCAAAATTTCGTCACATAACCAAACAGTTGAACACGAACTCTACAAATTTAGTCCCAAAGTCGTAATTGTTAGACACGAAAGTCGTAAATGTTATATGCAAAGTCCAAAAGTTTGTCAAAAAGACAACCCAAACTCAAAATAGTTAGACACAAAACCCAACAATTTATAGGCAAAGTCCAAAAAGTTACGCCAAAAGACAACTAATGTAACACTTAACCCCAAAATTTCGGCTCATATGCACAAAGTTGAACTCGAAAGCCTAAAAATTTAGTCCCAAAGTCGTAATTGTTAGACACGAAAGTCGTAAATGTTATATTCAAATCCAAAAGTTTGTTAAAAAGACAACCCAAACTCAAAATAGTTAGACACAAAACCCAACAATTTATAGGCAAAGTCCAAAAAGTTACTCCAAAAGACAACTAATGTAACACTTAACCCCAAAATTTCGTCTCATAACCAAACAGTTGAACTCAAAACCATAAAAATTTAGTCCCAAAGTGATACTAGTTCGACACAAAAGTCGTAAATATTATATACAAAGTCTAAAAGTTTGTCAAAAAGACAACCCAAACTCAGAATAGTTAGACACAAAACCCAACAATTTATAGGCAAAGTCCAAAAAGTTACTCCAAAAGACAACTAATGTAACACTTAACCCCAAAATTTCGTCTCATAACCAAACAGTTGAACTCAAAACCCTAAAAATTTAGTCCCAAAGTGATACTAGTTCGACACAAAAGTCGTAAATGTTATATACAAAGGCCAAAACTTTGTCAAAAAGACAACCCAAACTCAGAATAGTTAGACACGAAAGTCATAAATGTTATATGCAAAGTCCAAAATTTTATCAAAAAGACAACCCAAACTCAGAATATTTAGACACAAAAGACCAAATAGTTACATTCAAAGTCCAAAAGTTTGTCAAAAAGACAACCCAAACTCAAAAGTTTGTCAAAAAGACAACCCAAACTCAAAATAGTTAGACATGAAAGGTCAAAAAGGTTTACTCAAAGTCCAAAATGTTACTTCAAAAGACAACTAATATAACAACAAGCCCCAAAACTTCGTCTCATAACCAAAAAGTTGAACTCAAAACCCTAAAAAGTGTCCACTTATCAACCAAAGTCTTTAATACAGCTGAGAAAACCCTAATAAATTATTACAATTTACTAAAAAGGTTGCCCTTGATGATAGTTGCGACTGTGTCTAAATCATTATTGAAAATATTCATAGAACTCTAGTAAAAACCAAACACACTAAAACACCACATTGAAAGAATGAACTTAAAGTTCACGCCCCTGTCACAACTCTGCTAAGAAAAGTACTGCAAAGCATGAAAGTTATGTCCCCTGCTATAACTCTACTAAACGAAAGTATTACCAAACACGTAGGTTACACTCCTACCATAACCCACTAAGAAAAACAAGATTTTGCTTAAAATACCACATTTATGATTGTTACGCCCCTTGTCCCTTTATGAGGGGCCGCCCATGAAACTGTTAGAAATAGTAAATTTAACCTAGTGGCATACCCAAGATGTTATATTAGACATCCCCATAGCAAAAAATTTACATAAAAATCACTTTTGAAATTACTACCCCTGTACCCATTTTTGGCGGTTACGCCATGAAACTGTTAAAAATAGTCAATTTAACATCTAGACATACCCCAAACTTTATAATAAACATCCCAGTATCAAGAATTTACATAAAAACAACTTTTGAAATTACTACCCCCGTACCCATTTTTGGCGGTTACGCCCATGAAACTGTTAAAAATAGTAAATTTAACATCTAGACATACCCCAAACTTTATATTAAGCATCCCCATAACAAAAATTTACATAAAAACAACTTTTGAAATTACTACCCCTGTACCCATTTTTGGCGGTTACGCCCATGAAACTGTTAAAAATAGTAAATTTAACATATAGACATACCCCAAACTTCATTTTAGTCATCCCCGTATCAAGAATTTACATAAAAATCACTTTTGAAATTACTACCCCTGTACCCATTTTTGGCGGTTACGCCCATGAAACTGTTAAAAATAGTAAATTGAACATCTAGACATACCCCAAACTTTATATTAAGCATCCCCATAACAAAAATTTACATAAAAACAACTTTTGAAATTACTACCCCTGTACCCATTTTTGGCGGTTACGCCCATGAAACTGTTAAAGATAGTAAATTTAACATATAGACATACCCTAAACTTTATATTAAGCATCCCCATATCAAGAATTTACATAAAAACAACTTTTGAAATTACTACCCCTGTACCCATTTTTGGCGGTTACGCCCATGAAATCGATAAAAAAAATTGAAGTTTAACCTATTGGCATACATCAAACATAATATGTGACACGCCCATGTATCAAATTTGCCTAAAAAATCAACCAAAAATTAGTAGTTATATATGTCAATTAGGACCGTGGAAAGAGCGGCCAGCCGCTCATAAATCCTTATATAAATAGTCTACCCGTACATGGCTGCACATTTTTTGGTGCGGTTTTTCCTTATATGAGAGTCTAATCCTAATTGACATATATAACTACTAATTTTTGGTTGATTTTTTAGGCAAATTTGATACATGGGCGTGTCACATATTATATTTGATGTATGCCAATAGGTTAAACTTCAATTTTTTTTATCGATTTCATGGGCGTAACCGCCAAAAATGGGTACAGGGGTAGTAATTTCAAAAGTTGTTTTTATGTAAATTCTTGATATGGGGATGCTTAATATAAAGTTTAGGGTATGTCTATATGTTAAATTTACTATCTTTAACAGTTTCATGGGCGTAACCGCCAAAAATGGGTACAGGGGTAGTAATTTCAAAAGTTGTTTTTATGTAAATTTTTGTTATGGGGATGCTTAATATAAAGTTTGGGGTATGTCTAGATGTTAAATTTACTATTTTTAACAGTTTCATGGGCGTAACCGCCAAAAATGGGTACAGGGGTAGTAATTTCAAAAGTGATTTTTATGTAAATTTTTTGCTATGGGGATGTCTAATATAACATCTGGGGTATGCCACTAGGTTAAATTTACTATTTCTAACAGTTTCATGGGCGGCCCCTCATAAAGGGACAAGGGGCGTAACAATCATAAATGTGGTATTTTAAGCAAAATCTTGTTTTTCTTAGTGGGTTATGGTAGGAGTGTAACCTACGTCTTTGGTAATACTTTCGTTTAGTAGAGTTATAGCAGGGGACATAACTTTCATGCTTTGCAGTACTTTTCTTAGCAGAGTTGTGACAGGGGCGTGAACTTTAAGTTCATTCTTTCAATGTGGTGTTTTAGTGTGTTTGGTTTTTACTAGAGTTCTATGAATATTTTCAATAATGATTTAGACACAGTCGCAACTATCATCAAGGGCAACCTTTTTAGTAAATTGTAATAATTTATTAGGGTTTTCTCAGCTGTATTAAAGACTTTGGTTGATAAGTGGACACTTTTTAGGGTTTTGAGTTCAACTTTTTGGTTATGAGACGAAGTTTTGGGGCTTGTTGTTATATTAGTTGTCTTTTGAAGTAACATTTTGGACTTTGAGTATACCTTTTTGACCTTTCATGTCTAACTATTTTGAGTTTGGGTTGTCTTTTTGACAAACTTTTGAGTTTGGGTTGTCTTTTTGACAAACTTTTGGACTTTGAATGTAACTATTTGGTCTTTTGTGTCTAAATATTCTGAGTTTGGGTTGTCTTTTTGATAAAATTTTGGACTTTGCATATAACATTTATGACTTTCGTGTCTAACTATTCTGAGTTTGGGTTGTCTTTTTGACAAAGTTTTGGCCTTTGTATATAACATTTACGACTTTTGTGTCGAACTAGTATCACTTTGGGACTAAATTTTTAGGGTTTTGAGTTCAACTGTTTGGTTATGAGACGAAATTTTGGGGTTAAGTGTTACATTAGTTGTCTTTTGGAGTAACTTTTTGGACTTTGCCTATAAATTGTTGGGTTTTGTGTCTAACTATTCTGAGTTTGGGTTGTCTTTTTGACAAACTTTTAGACTTTGTATATAATATTTACGACTTTTGTGTCGAACTAGTATCACTTTGGGACTAAATTTTTATGGTTTTGAGTTCAACTGTTTGGTTATGAGACGAAATTTTGGGGTTAAGTGTTACATTAGTTGTCTTTTGGAGTAACTTTTTGGACTTTGCCTATAAATTGTTGGGTTTTGTGTCTAACTATTTTGAGTTTGGGTTGTCTTTTTAACAAACTTTTGGATTTGAATATAACATTTACGACTTTCGTGTCTAACAATTACGACTTTGGGACTAAATTTTTAGGCTTTCGAGTTCAACTTTGTGCATATGAGCCGAAATTTTGGGGTTAAGTGTTACATTAGTTGTCTTTTGGCGTAACTTTTTGGACTTTGCCTATAAATTGTTGGGTTTTGTGTCTAACTATTTTGAGTTTGGGTTGTCTTTTTGACAAACTTTTGGACTTTGCATATAACATTTACGACTTTCGTGTCTAACAATTACGACTTTGGGACTAAATTTGTAGAGTTCGTGTTCAACTGTTTGGTTATGTGACGAAATTTTGGGGTTAAGTATTACATTAGTTGTCTTTTAGAGTAACTTTTTTAGACTTTGCATATAAATTGTTGGGCTTTGTGTCTAACTATTTTGAGTTTAGGTTATCTTTTTGACAAACTTTTGGACTTTGCATATAACATTTACGACTTTCGTGTCTAACAATTACAACTTTGGGCCTAAATTTGTAGAGTTTGTGTTCAACTTTGTGAGTATGAACCAAAATTTTAGGGTTTGGAACTAAGTTTTCTTACCTGAAATGATCATCTTTACTGTTGTCTGTCATTCGTTGAAGTGATAAAGATATGGAACTCCAAAGTCTAAGAGCTGAAGTAATCACCTTTAATGATGTATGTCGTTCGTTGAAGTGGGAAACATTGGTATTAAAGCCTTCAGCGGTCAAAATGAGATCATAGAACTCTTCTGGAATTGCCTCAGGGGTCAAAACGAGTTCAAGTAACCCACCACCCCGCATTTTTCCCCCACTGCTGACCCGACAGCCACTACCTACGCTTGGGCTAACGCGCTTTTCTGATTGGTTAATCCACCTGTCAGCCATTTCTTCGCCCCGCCTCCTATGTTAATACTCTTTTCTGATTGGTTAATCCCGCTATCAAGCGATGTTGACGTACTCACTCGCTGATTGGCTAATTTATTCATTTCTTACCAGGTTATATTTAAACTAGACGGCGTTATAAGTTTGATTGATTCAAGGAAAGTTACTGTTCACACTAGCGGAGTTTTGCACCGTAAGTTGGCTTGTTTTCTCTTAAAGTATGTTAAGGCTTATCGATAACAGGTTATATTCGGTGTAGATGATTGAGACTATATTTTACGCTGTAAGTTTGAATGTTTTCTCTTAAAGTATGGTAAGACTTAACGATAACACGTTATTCAACTGTATTGATGTAAAGTAGTTAAGATAAGTAATGTTGAATGTAATGTTCCTTCATTTTTCTTATTGGTTGATTAAAGTATGATATACCAGACAACCGCCATACACCACACATACCACACTAGGCGCCCGGTATACAGCCCTCATGTCACACTAGACGCCCGGCATACAGCCTTATATCACACTAGATGACCTCCATACACCCTACATACCACACCAGATGACCTCCATACACCCCTCACGACACAGTAGACGACCTCCATACACCCCTCACGGTACACTAAACGACCCCTATACAACCATCATGACACACTAAACGCCCTCTATACACCCAATATGACACACTAGACGACCTCCATACAACCATCATACCCCACTAGACGACCTCCATTGACCCATCACGACATACTAGCCGACCTCCATGTACCCATCATGGCACACTAGACGACCCCTATACAACCATCATGACACACTAGACGACCCCTATACAACCAACATGACACACTAAACGCCCTCTATACACCCAATATGACACACTAGACGACCTCCGTACACCCATCACGACATACTAGCCGACCTCCATTGACCCATCACGGCACACTAGACGACCCCTATACAACCATCATGACACACTAGACGATCCCTATACAACCATCATGACACACTAAACGCCCTCTATACACCCAATATGACACACTAGACGACCTCCGTACACCCATCACGACATACTAGCCGACCTCCATTGACCCATCACGGCACACTAGACGACCCCTATACAACCATCATGACACACTAGACGATCCCTATACAACCATCATGACACACTAAACGATACACCCAATATGACACACTTCACACCATCACGGCACACTAGACGACCCCTATACAACCATCATGACACACTAGACGACCTCCGTACTCACGACACTACTACAATATACAACCATCATGACACACTAAACGACCCTCTATACACACTAATATACACACACTAGACGACCTCCGTACACCCATCACGACATACTAGCCGACCCCTATACAGCCCTTATTACACACTAGGCGACCTCCATACACCCATTGCTGCGATGAACATACTAGTAAAACAGACTGTATAAACTGTAAGGGTGTTAAAGCATACACCAAACGAACGCCCGGGCTTTTTAAACTAGAGTACGAAGGGACAGCTCTTGTTAGCTTATGTAGTAAGACGTACCATTGTAGTGGGGATTACGATAAAATCAGTTGTAAAGGGCTAAGCAAGCAACACAACAAATTAGATAAAGATATGTTTTTAGAGGTTCTCGCCACGCAAAAGGCCAAGGGTGGGAAAAATGTAGGTTTCAAAGTCTTAAATAATTCCATATTTTCCTATAGTCAAACAAGAAATGCTCTTTCCTATTTCTATATAAAAAGAAAGGTAGCTGATGATAATGTCTCGACTACACCTCTAGATATTTAACTCTTTACACTACCAGTTTAGACTACCCAGCAATCTCTAACAGTTTCACCCTAGCTAAGCAGACACCCAACTACATAGGTATAACTAAATGTTATCCTTGTACTATATATTTACTTCGTGTACTGAATATTTTTGTAATGTTATATAATATCAATGTATGTTATACACCTATTGAGATAATAAAAGAATAAAATATATCTTTGTCTTCTGTTTTATATTGATTGTTTTTCATTGATGTTGTATAATCTACTAACCTATCACTAACGATCAAGTACATAAAGAACTCCAAAGTCAGCATACACCAGACATAAACAGGTCACTTCCGGGGTCACTGGGACCAGCTGTCACGGTTAACTCCCCCTGCGCCTACAGTACATTAGGCGCGCCGCGCGCCTACTATATATCTTTGTTAATTTACGGGTCAAATACTAATCATTGGACCCTTGTATACTACTTACTTTGTTTAATATATAGAAGTTGGCTTTAGAAATGACAGTTTAAAAAAAAAAAATTACGGCCTTATCACATTACTGGGGGGGGGGGTGTGTGTGTGTTATATCAGCATCATCATCATGTGCCATACCGTTTGGCATAGGTGATCATGTCCCTCCACAATCTTCTATCTACAGTGCATCGTATCAGTTCTGTTGTTGACTGTTTATATAGAACCAGAGAATACAGATCGCTTGTCCTGAGCAGTCACCGGGAGATGTTCGGGTCTGAGTATTTATTTAAACCCCCCCCCCCTCCCCTTTTTTAATTTTCCCCCGTGATTCGAACTAGCGTCCCTTTTGTTTGAACCACGACGAGTTATCGATTCTGCCACACCCTCTCTTTCTTCAGTCTTACAACACTGCCGATGCGGTGGCTTATAATCATCGGGTCATAGTTCAGATACGTAATAAGCCACAACAAATGAGCGATTTATTGTGTGCATAATCCACATTTATACGAGATTTTTCGATTGATACCTCTTGTATTTGCTAAATCTTCGCATTGTTATTGGCAGGGAGGACATGGGTTCAAAGCCCACCAGAAACGATGATTTGTCAAGAAGAGGAACAACTAATTCGTGGTTTCTTTATGATCCTCCTCTCATCTCTTGGTAGTGAGATCTGATGTCTAGCCCTCTTGGATAACAGCGATAAACAGGAGGTCCCGTGTGCACTCGCGCACGTTAAAGAAACCCTTGACCGTAAAATCGAAAAGTGTAAGTCATAAAAATGGCCCCCTGCCCCAGCAAAATTGTCAGCAGAGATCTAGCCACAGTGTGGATGCTGACTATAAAAATTGTCAGCAGAGATCTAGCCACAGCGTGGATGCTGACTAGAATAATTGTCAGCAGAGATCTAGCCACAGCGTGGATGCTGACTAGAATAATTGTCAACAGAGATCTAGTCACAGCGTGAATACTGACTAGAATAATTGTCAACAGAGATCTAGTCACAGCGTGAATACTGACTAGAATAATTGTCAGCAGAGATCTAGCCACAGCGTGGATGCTGACTAGAATAATTGTCAGCAGAGATCTAGCCACAGTGTGGATGCTGACTATAAAAATTGTCAGCAGAGATCTAGCCACAGCGTGGATGCTGACTAGAATAATTGTCAGCAGAGATCTAGTCACAGCGTGAATGCTGACTAGAATAATTGTCAGCAGAGATCTAGCCACAGCGTGGATGCTGACTAGAATAATTGTCAGCAGAGATCTAGTCACAGCGTGGATGCTGACTAGAATAATTGTCAGCAGAGATCTAGCCACAGCGAGGATCCTGACTAGAATAATTGTCAGCAGAGATCTAGCCACAGCGAGGATCCTGACTAGAATAATTGTCAGCAGAGATCTAGCCACAGCGAGGATCCTGACTAGAATAATTGTCAGCAGAGATCTAGCCACAGCGTGGATGCTGACTAGAATAATTGTCAGCAGAGATCTAGCCACAGCGAGGATGCTGACTAGAATAATTGTCAGCAGAGATCTATTCACAGCGTGAATGCTGACTAGAATAATTGTCAGCAGAGATCTAGTCACAGCGTGGATGCTGACTAGAATAATTGTCAGCAAAGATCTAGCCACAGCGTGGATGCTGACTAGAATAATTGTCAGCAGAGATCTAGCCACAGCGTGGATGCTGACTAGAATAATTGTCAGCAGAGATCTAGCCACAGCGTGGATGCTGACTAGAATAATTGTCAGCAGAGATCTAGCCACAACGTGAATGCTGACTAGAATAATTGTCAGCAGAGATCTAGCCACAGCGTGGATGCTGACTAGAATAATTGTTGTTTGCCCTTTTAATGATGCAAACACAGAAACATGAAGTCAATTCTACTTGGCCACAAGATAAGCTGCACAACTATCGAATGCCAGAAAATGACTCTCTGCGGTGATACACGGCACAATCAGTCGGAGAAAACAAACAGAAAGAACAAAACGATCGGCTGGGAGTTGTTGGAGAGAAGAATAGGTTGCGGGTGAATATGGTAGGCGTTCCCTGACATCCCCGCCCCCAACTCTCATATATTCTACATAACAAAATGTAATTTATTTATTATCTTAGCTTGCTAATGTATGACACCTATTGTTTGCTATTTGTTGGTATCTTTTTACTTGTAGCCTTACGTTAGTTGTATTCATAGAACTGCATTTGTGAATGGCGTACTATTTCTTCAACATGAATTATTCAAGTAAATGAGACAGTATTATAACATAGGACGACAAATGTGATAGTAAATCATGGTAACTCAAGTCTAATTTAATTCATGCCTGGCGTTTATCATTTGGGAATTCATGAAAGGAGTGGCGGGTGAGTTGTTTAAAAAAAAAACAAGGAAATCTCTTGGCCACCCGTCAGGCCCAGGCACTCGCTCACGTTATCTTCCTGGCTTGTTGGCTCATTAATTCAAGATCCATCCTCATTTGTACGACCCAAGTTCTCTCATTGACTTGGCGCCAGTGGTTAGTTAGCGCCACCCCACGACCTTTGTCGCAGACTTTGTTTTAGTACAAGTCATCTTGTGTTTTGATCTGTGCCCAAAGCAATTACCTACACCCAGTCTGTCTTGAATTTCCTCTGCCTGCTGCCTTTGTCTGTCGAGTAAAGTGGAGAAGAGCACGTTCACACCCGAAGAGCTCCATAGAGACAGCGCCATTTATTTCTATTTGTGTGTTTAACAGACAGACTAAACACACATTCAGTGGTGGATTGAGAAAATAAACAAACTCTTTGGTGGAAATAGGGCTGCTGGTTGGGTAGAGTAAGTGTGAGATTGTTTAACACTCACTGGCAGTTTGATAAACAGGAACTAGTGCTTCCTGGTGTGGGCTACGGTTCTTCTGGGGTTCACAGTTGTTGTGTGAGGAGAAGATAAGGGCTAGATCTGTAGGGCACTTGTACCATATGAATAGTAGCAGGCACAGATTTGTAGAAGAGAAATACAGCAGCCGAGGTACTTATGTTTGGAAAAAGTGAAGTGGACACGGGGCGGCTTAGTGTAGACATTAATGCAACTCAGAGACAGGCGTATGGAAACAATGAGGGACACGTGAAGAAGTAGAGTGACTGAAGTGTCAAGAGCTAAGTTTAGGGATGAATTCCACGGAGAAGCATATGAGGTAAAGACAACGACTCAGTTTATTCTACATATATGTTATGTGCCTAGATAGACATATATGGCCCTTTTCGTCTTGTCAGACGGTCTAGTGGAATCTATTGTGTATTTTTTTGAGGTTTTGTTTTTTGCCGAAAAGCTTCTCTCGTGGCTAATTCTACCAATGTTTGACATACACACGCGGTCACAGAATGAACAAGTCAGGCTCGCTGATCCACAGGATGTTCCATCCTTTTTCATGAGTCTTTTCTATTCCAAGTTTTGCCTTAGCACAGTCTGAAATGATGTTATACCGTTCCTTATACATGCTCTCCATGATGTGCAATTACTTGCCAGATGTTCCCAGACATTTTCACATATGGAGAAGTCTTTCAGAGATGATTTACAGATATCTCTATATCGTAGTTTAGGTCTGCCGATTTGTCTTTTTTCGTAATTTAGTTCACCATATAGTATTTGGTGCGCGTGGCCGTGTGGCTAAAACCACTGTTCCGCTGGCTGAAAAGCTGACGTTCGGTGTTCGAAGCCCGCGGTAGACAGAAAGGATTTTTTTTGTCGGGGGTGAAATAAAACTCCTGAGTCGTATACGTCGTGGCGACTGCTTGACCAAGCGGCCTTTATCTCTGGTTCTATCGTTGCCACCCGACATACACCCGCAATGGTACTATGTGTCGTAAAGATAGTTTTTTTATATATTATTTGCTTGGGAATGCGCTTTTCTTCCAATCGTTGGACATGCCCCAGCCATCTTAGTCTTCGATTTATGAGCATCGACATGGTTGTTGGGGTCTTAGCACGTTGCAGGACAGTTAAGTTGGTTATTTTGTCCTGCCATTTGATGTGCATTATTTTGCGGAGACATCGCATGTGGAAGACATTTAGTCTTTTTTCCTGGTTTGAGTATGTTGTCCAGGTTTCGGATCCATATAGTAGTGTGCTAAGCACACAAGTTTGATATATTAGGAGTTTAGTCTTTAGTGTTAGTTTCGTGTTGTTCCAGGCCCTTTCTGTGAGTTTACCGACGGTCGTAGCTGCCTTACCAATTTGACTGTTTGTTTCTTCATCTAGAGAGATGGTTTGCGTAACTGTGGATCCAAGATATGTAAATTTCTGTACTGATTCTAGTGGACAATCTTTTAGAGTAATTGATAGAGGTTTGATGTCGCCTTGACTTAGTATTACTGTCTTCTGAACATTAATTGACAGTGAAAAAAGGTCGCATGATTTGTCCAGTTTGTTGATCAGGGATTCTAGGGAGGCTTCACTATGAGCGACTAGGGCAGCATCGTCAGCAAATAACAATTCTTTAAGTAGGGCAACATATGTTTTAGTTTTTGCTCTTAGCCGTGCTAAGTTGAATAGTGAGCCATCTGATCTTGTGCGAATGTTAATATCACCTGAGCTGTTTTCGAAGGCGTAATTTAGGAGGGGAAAAAAAAATATACCAAAAAGGGTGGGGGCGAGGACACATCCCTGTTTCACTCCTTTGTTGACTTTGAAATTCTCTGATGAACTCCCATCAAAGTAGATTTTACCATTCATGTCTTCGTGGGAGGACATAATCAGCCTAAGTAATTTAGGAGGGCAGACTATGCCTTCTAAAACCCTGTAGAGCCCATCTCTGTTTACTGAGTCCTAGATAGACAGGAGGTTGTGATATTAAAATAATATTTAAAAAAAAAAAAAAAAAAAAGAACACCTCCGGATATCAAACACTGGTTACAATGCGCAATTGTCGAACTTTCATTTTAGAAGTTAACTCTCTATATAAGTTGTTGCATGTTAGTATTTTTTTTTTCTTTTAAGAAAAGAAAACAAAAATTAATTGAAAATCATCCAGTGCCGTCTCCGCACGAGGGTTGACTACCATGGAGCGCCATTCCGGTCTGTCTCTTGCTTTGATGGTGCAGGTTGTCATAGGCTGTCTTGGTTCCAAGATTACTTTTAGTAGACTGCTGTGTTTTTAAATGCCCCCCCCCCCCCAAAAAAAAAAAATCTCAATTGCCTTGTTTGAACTGTGTTTAGTAGTTCTCTTTTCATTTTTAGTTGTTTTAAGACTTCGTCGTTTGTTTTCTTTCCATCCAATTCTACCTATTCATCTATATATCTACATTTCAAAGGCTTAGATTTTCTGTTCTGTTTTCCAATGTCCATATTTCTGCACCATACAGGAATGTTGAGAAGATATAACATTTTCCTGCACATTTAGGTTTAGCCCTGGTGTTATTTGTTTTGATATTAGTATATTTTTCATGGCGTTAAAATGACTTTTTGCCTTTCCTACTCTTCTGTTTATTTCAGATTTACAGTTTATGTCACTGGTTATAAAGTATGTCCAAGGTAGTTGTAGCTCTGAACTGTCTCCAGGTCTGTTCTTTCAACTTTGATATTCACTTATAGGTTTTGAGTATTTTCATTGTTTATAATCATAATTTTAGTCTTTTTGATATTCATATCTAATCCATTTGTTGTGCTTGTCATGTTTATTTAATTAAGTAATTGTTGTAGATCTTTAGGATTAAAAAATAATAATCTAAAAAATACAAAACTAACGTATAACCCTGCCAGTGTTCTTGATTAGACGACGCAGCTGAGGGCGCATTCTTGCCAGGTGGGTTGATTGAAGGGTAGGGGACGCTTTGGGTAAGGGAGTGGAGCGTTGAATAGATGTACCGACTTTAAAAGACGTTCATTACTCATACATTTAAGATTATTCTCTCTATCTTGTTGACTTCACAAATGCCTGAGAAAACTACCATGTGTGTTATTGTTGTTGGTCCCCATACGACTCTCGTTCCATTGATCAATGCATATCTGTCCTTAACTTCATCCTGCTGACACCTTCTCCTAAAGATCAGCACCGCCAGGTTTGACCTGAGATCAACCACCGTGTGTTGGAGGAAAGGTCACCAGCTGAACCTGACACCTTTCTTCTGCTTGAAGTTGGCCCAGTAATCAAAGCGGAAGCATGTATTTGTTTGTATTTAGAAAGGGAGCGAACTTACACCTGGAGTAGTAGTAACTAAAGAAATATGAGCACAGCTCGTACAGGTAGAGAGTAAGTGCCCTTGGGTTTGATGTACATTCAAGATAGTACGTTTATTTTTGTGCCCATTCGGGATTTTGTTCCCAGTGAGTTTTCTTGTCCCTTTATTGTTTTTCTGTGTTTACTTTCCATTGTTTCCGGTGTCATGGCGGCTTCGCGTAGTCGTTTTTTTTTTTATAATTCGGCAATTGCTGATATATTTAAATGATTTACGCGACAGTCTAGTTGTGAAATTATGTGTTGCTATTCCCCGTTTAGTGTATGTTTTACTTCTGACGTGTGGATGAACTGTGATTACCGATATTTAAGTGGAATATGGTTTATTCTTCTTTGTATCGTGTGTTCGCGGTTCGATGGGCAAGCACATGGTTCGACAAAAATGTCGTCGGCATGGGTGTGTTCAACCCATATGTGAAAAGTCTATGACGGTGGATGGGGCGGATGAATCAGAAATGATCAACGGCCCAGAAAGCGAAAGCAGCAAAGTGTGTGATACACATGAGGCATTTTCAGAACACGAAAGACGAATGTGGCTGACCACCGTGAAAGAGATTGGAGCCTCATCACGTACTAGTCCAGAGGAAGCCATGGAGAGGAATTCGAACTTATGTCGGAGGAAAGATCTTAAAATAAGTACTTGGAATGTTAGGACTTTAAATTAATGGAAAGATAATCAATAACCTGAGATATTCTGACGATACTGTACTACTAGCAGAAAATCCTAAAGATCTACAACAACTACTTAATGAAATAAACATGACAAGCAAAAAAATATGAACTAGATATGAATATCAAAAAGACTAAAACTATGATCATAAACAAAGAAAATACTGAAAACCCACAAGTGGATATCAAAATATAAAGGAATAGACCTGAGACAGTTCGGAACTACAACTACCTTAGACATACTATAACCAGTGATGGAAAATGTACAACTGAAATAAACAAAAGAATAGGAATGGCAAAAAAGTAATTTAATGTCATGAAGAACACACTAACATCAAAACAAATAACACCAGGGCTAAAACTAAGAATAGCAAATGTTACATTTTCTCAATATTCCTATATGGTGCAGAAACATGGACATTAGACAAGAAAACAGAACATAGAATTTAAGCCTTTGAAATGTTGATATATAGAAGAATATGTAGAATTGGATGGAAGGAAAAGAAAACAAACGATGAAGTCTTAAAACAACTAAAAATGAAAAGAGAACTACTAAGCACAATTCAAACAAGACAAATTCGATTTCTGGGCCATGTTAAAAGACACAACAGCCTACTAAAAGTAATCCTGGAGGGGAAAGTACAAGGTAAAAGAGGCAGAGGCAGACCAAGACTAACATGGACGAGTAACATCAAAAGATGGACAAATCAGCCTATGACAACCTGCACCATCAAAGCAAGAGACAGAGCAGAATGGCGCTCCATGGTAGCCAGCCTTCGTTGCGGAGACGGCACTCGATGATGACTTTCCTTTGTCGACATCTATTGTTACCGACATTATGTCTCATTAGTGTCTATCTGTCCAGCTCTTAGCAGCCTTGTTAAATCTCGATGTCACGTGACCAGGTATTCGTTTAAAGTTTTTCTCCCGTCATTGGCTATGTCAATGGCAGGACCTGTAGAAGTAGTAGTAGCATCAACAACAGTAATGGTAGTATTAGTAGCAGCAGCAACAACAGTAGTGACAGCAGTAGTAGCGGTAGTGCAAGATTAAAATAATCCTAAAGCAGACATAGACATAAGAGCCTTATCTTATGTATCTTAAGTGTACAGACAGAAGTTTACTTGAAAGAAGTATCCATACTTCGCTGATGTTTGTGCGTTACATTGTTTCATCTAACCAGTATTGGCTGATGTTGGTGTGTTAGATTGTTTCATCTAACCAGTATTGGCTGATGTTGGTGCGTTACATTGTTTCATCTAACCAGTATTGGCTGATGTTGGTGTGTTAGATTGTTTCATCTAACCAGTATTGGCTGATGTTGGTATGTTAGATTGTTTCATCTAACCAGTATTGGCTGATGTTGGTGTGTTAGATTGTTTCATCTAACCAGTATTGGCTGATGTTGCTGCGTTACATTGTTTCATCTAACCAGTATTGGCTGATGTTGGTGTGTTACATTGTTTCATCTAACCAGTATTGGCTGGTGTTGGTGTTGATTGTTTCATCTAACCAGTATTGGCTGATGTTGGTGTGTGAGATTGTTTCATCTAACCAGTATTGGCTGATGTAGGTGCGTTAGATTGTTTCATCTAACCAGTATTGGCTGATGTAGGTGCGTTAGATTGTTTCATCTAACCAGTATTGGCTGATGTTGGTGTGTGAGATTGTTTCATCTAACCAGTATTGGCTGATGTTGGTGTGTTAGATTGTTTCATCTAACCAGTATTGGCTGATGTTGGTGTTGATTGTTTCATCTAACCAGTATTGGCTGATGTTGGTGTGTTGATTGTTTCATCTAACCAGTATTGGCTGATGTTGGTGTTGATTGTTTCATCTAACCAGTATTGGCTGATGTTGGTGTTGATTGTTTCATCTAACCAGTATATTAAATACTCTATCTGTCCTTCTATCCTGGCAACCTGTCTGTCTTCCAGTCTACTTACTAATCAATCCACTCATCTACTTGTCGGCCTCTCTGTTTGCCTGTCGGTTTGTCTGATCGCTCACCTGCCTATTATTAATATACCGCTTCTTCCTGCAGTAGTTACTGTAACACCTAATTCTGTCAATTATAGTCTCCTTTCTACTACATTCATCCTTCTATTTTATTTAGTGTTGGAATTTAATGAAACTTTCGGATTGATCACGTGATATGGCCGTAATAAACACTGGAATTGCGTAATAATTGTTTCCATTCATCTCTGTGTTTTGAAAGGTGGATATACACAATGAACCATCTTACAGATGACTTTAGCAGTCAGGTAGATCCGTGCAGTCAAGAATTGTTTACATTTGGTTACCTGGATACGATTTCGCGAGTGCATACGACATTAATAACTCTTTGTTCCTGAAACTAGACATTTTGTCTTGTTTCGCTGTACATTCAGCGCGCAATACTTGAGACATAGCGCGCTTATGACATCAAATGTTTGTGTTTCCATGAACCAAACAGTTCTCTTGCTTGACGGTTCTGTTGTTTACCTAGATCACTTGTGCTGCTGGTGTTTGCGTTACGATTACATTATTTCCAACAGACAAAAAATGGCAGTTGATGGAAGATGCTGCCATTTAAATATAATAAGAGAAATGACAAGAAGAAGTGGCAAAAGAGGAAGGAAAGAAGATTATCGCTGTCTTAAACGCCAGGTCTTACCAACTTGCAGCGTTGTCTTTCATTAGTTCTCCCCACCCCCTCCTCTTTATCTCTTTCTGCTGTTGTGTGTATATGTGTATGTGCACACACGCAGTTTTCATTTTCTGGGACATACATGTTATAGGAAGATTCGTTAACTTGTTGGGCTCAAACCTGGAGAACGTGGGTTCGAATCCCTGTAGGTCAAAAGTTGTTTCTATCGAAAGTGAAATGCAAACTAAGACCTAAACAACTGCACTGTTCACGCAGCCTTTATTCTCCGGCCCAATAGGTCTCCTTTCTCTCTCCTCCTCCTCCTCCCCCCCCCCCCGCCGTAAAGAAAGTTTTCTATCTTCAGCCCCTCCATGTAGCTGTCCTGATATGCTCATGCTTGCTTTTGCCCCTCTTAATTAGTTTTATTCTTTTTTCCATTGCATTATTTAATGTTTTCTTCACTTCTATCCTTCATTATCAAATGTACCTTCGGCAGCTTTCTTTTCTTTCTCTAACAGCATGTCTAATTTCTATTGAGCTGTTCACAATTACCACAATTGTTTGTAACTCAACTTTGTCCTCAACAAAAATATTTATGCAGCTCCTCGTAGATCTCAACATCTAATCAACTAATACACATTTACTCTCTCGTCGCTCAGTTATTTTGCTTTAATAAACAAGAAAATAATGATAATGAAAACAGCACAAACAACAATATAAATAACACTAATTGTAAGTGGGTCTCTGCGCACTACAATTCTTGAACGGATATAATCGACGAAACGCACTTACAATTACTGTACTCCTTTTAATCGATTCATGAAATAAAACTAAATAGACTCAAGATAAGATGCAACAAAGCTTGTCAAATCTTCGGACAGCTATCACCACTATTGTCCAACAAGGAGATAACTCTAGAGGCAAAACGGGCACTCTGCAATACAATCTTCATTCCAACGTTGTGCTACCGATGCCAGACCTGGACCCTAGATGCAAGAACAATAAGAAAAATAACCACTATCGAGATGAAGTGTGTTAGACAAATGACAGGACACAATCTGAGAGATAAGTTCAGAAATGAAGAACAGTGAAAAAAGGTAGGAATAACCCCTGACATAAAATATTTAAAGAAACAACAGATAAAATGGTTTGGCCACGTGATAATGGAAAAAAGATCAAAACACTACACAGTGAGCCTTCAATAAATTTTGTGAGAACACCAGATCAAAGAGCCAACCACGACAAAGATGGATTGATGGAATATTATAAACACTAGAGAACATAACAGCAGGAGAATCCAACAGAAGAGCAAGGGACCTTAAATTAAATCTCCACACGACGCTGAAAGGCAAATAAAGAAGAAAATGGAATAAATCAAATGAATTACAAATATTCATGAGCTATAACAGGAACAGATGTTCATAAATTGTGCTGGTTCAGAAGTTACAACTGCAGGCATCAGAGGACTCCCTTCACTTAAGTGACGAAGATATCACTCTCTATATTTCTCCTTTCTTTCTTCTTTTCCCTTTTCACTGATACCTAAAAGGTGTCGTGGTTTATATCATTTGTCGTTCTTGAGCTGCTCGAATTGTCTGAATTAGTGATTTTCATTTGTTGTTACATGTTTTTTTCACTGCATCTATCCATCTTCTTCCGGGTCTTCCTCAATTGTCTTTTTCCATGCATTCTCGAGAAGAACGCTCTTGATGGTGATTGGTGAGGATTCATTCTGACCAGGTGGCCAAACCAGTTAAGTTGTTGTTGTTCTATATATTCTTGGCAGGGTTTTGTTCCTACCAATTTTCTTATGGTTTCATTTGGTATTCTATCACTTCTTGTGTTGTTTGTTACTTTTCTCAAGTATCGCATCTCACATATATTGATCTTTCTTAATTGTGATTTAGAAAGGGTCCATGTTTGACTTTCATAGCACAAAGTTGGTATGGAAATGCTATTTATTATTTGTTGTTTAGCTAGCATAGAAATGTGTGGATGTCTAAGCAATGGTGAAAGCTGGTATGTAACAGCATTTTCTTTTTGTATTTCTTTAATGATTTTGCCTCTCTTTCTTGTGTCTGCTAATCCTAAGATTTTTATATTCCTTTTCTTCATAAATTCAACTATTTCTGTGCTTTTATCACTCTCTATATTTACACGCTACATATTGCTCGACAGACGAGAAAATTAAACGAGATTTATCTGTCGAGACTAACCTGGACGGTTATCAATGCCAAGAGTTTGCTTAAGGTATTTTCAAGAGGCCTCGGCATAGCGAGGGGGACAGATATAGGCTACAAGTTCTACCAAGTTTTTTTTTCTTACAATTCTTGCTCTTCATTATAATAAGACCATCATTATTGTAAGCATCACACTACTCCAGTCTCTTTGCTGATCAATCAGGAAATAATTGCCACAGGGCACCTGCAGGTTCAATGTGATCACTTCCGAACTTGTGTTAATTTCATTTCAAAGGTGATGGATTTGTACTTTATGAAATCAAACCCGGACAGAGGCATGCGGCTTGCTCTTCTTGTTTTTTTTTTTTTTTTTAAATAGCCAAAGGTTAATTTATGTGCTGAACTAGAACTCGAAATTTGCATTGTTACCGTTCCGTCTCCGTTGAGACTTGGCACTTGATGTGACCAACCTCGAGATTAGGGACAAATTCTAGTATCGCCACATGGTATTCTAGCCGAATGCTTGAACGATGTGACCGGTACACCGCGATGTACTTTAGTGTATCTAATCAGAGGGAGTTGTAAGAGTGGCCTGAGACCGGCTGCGGTGGTCTCTGGACAACAGTTTGGAGAACTATAGTGGAGATTAATGAGACAGTCTCAATGCCAGATTCTCAGACTTGAGCTTGTGAAACCTGAATAAGATACAACTCGCTTTTAGGATTTGCATCGGGTGAAATCAAACTAGGGGAGACACAGATTAGTCAGAAGTTCATGGGCGATTGATCAAATGATATTTTAATATTGTTGCATGTGTGAGAAGTTGAGCGAGACCCGTCAGCAAAATTTTCAGGTTTCATGTTTTTTTTTTCTTCATGGAATATAATTTCTTAATTTGGTGTTATTTCGTCTCGGACTTCGTGCTCTCTCAGTTATATATATATATATATATATATATATATATATATATATATATATATATATATATATATACCAGCTAATGGGTGGCAACTGATTTATTTTACGTTTGCAGTTTTCTCCACTTTTTGCTTGTTATGTCCAAAACTAATTACGACAGTCCAAAAATATGGATTATATATGAATGTCAACAAGATTAAAACTATGATCATAAACAAAGATTATACTCAAAACAAACAAGTGGATATTAAAGTTGAAGGAATAGACCTGGAGACAGTTCAGAGCTACAAGTATCTTAGACCTACTTTAACCAGTGATGGAAAACGCAAAGCTGAAATAAAGAAAAGAATAGGATTGGCTAAAAAGTAATTTTAATGACATGAAAAATATCATAATCATCATCATCATCATCAAGTACATTCCCTGCTGACGTAGGTGATCATGTCTCTCCAACGTTTACGTTTACTTTTACGATCTTTTATTACCATTCCGACAGTTATTTATTTTTTCTGTTGTTGGCCTTCTGCCAAGCCATTCTCCTAATCTATCTTTAGTATCTTTACTCTGTGCTTCCCTCTATCACATCGTCCCTCAATTTTTCCAGTTGTCACAATATATTCCAGTTGTTCCTTTCACATTATATGGCCCAAAAAAAATGATGATTGTTTCGTCCTAATTATGGAAATTTGCTCTCTTTTTTTGCTTTGACCTCTTTCAGAACGTCTTCATTACTTTTTATAGCTGTCCATGGTATTCTTAACATCCTTCTGTAAAACCACATTTATTCAGCCTACAGTGATTTTCTAGTCTGTTGTCCTATTGTCCATGATTCACATCTTATTGTCCATGATTCACATCCATATGTTAACACTGGCTCTACATAATATTTAAGAACTCTTTTTTCATGTTTCTGTTGTCAAAAATGGATTGCACATTATCTTCCTCATTTTTTGGAAAGTTGCTTTTGCTTGAGCCATTCTGCATCGCACCTCTGTTGTACATCTACCATCTGAGGTTAACATTGTTCCCGTATATTTAAATTCATTCATGAAAAATATATTAACATCAAAACAAATAACACCAGGGCTACAACTAAGAATAACAAAATGTTTTATCTTCTCAACATTCCTGTATGGTGCAGAAACATGGACATTAGACAAGAAGACGGAACATAAAATTGAAGTGTTTGAAATGTGGATTTATAGAAAATAGGAAGAATTGGATAGAAATAAAAGAAAACAAACGATATTTTCCTTCTTCTTTCCATCCTCATTTGCCTTTTAGCAAGGTAAAAGAGGCAGACCAAGACTAACATGGACGAGTAGCATACAAAGATGTACAAGTTAGCCTATTACAATCTGCACCATCAAAGTAAGAGACAGAGCGGAATGGCGCTCCGTAGTAGCCAACCTCGATGCGGAGACGGCACTCAATGAATGTCCAAAATATCTGGTTTGAATGTTACCCGTGAGGTTGATTTGCGTGGCAGTTTCTTCGTTTGTTCCATATTTCATGAAATTAGTTGTTGGTCATCAAGATGTTAAGCTCAGTTCTTTTTAAACATGGATTTCTTTTGTTGATGTCAGAATCTACAACCATCATTGAAAGGAAATGTGTTAGACGCTTGGAAGGAAACCGCTTGAGAGATAAAAATATAAGGGATTTAACATAGTATTAAAAATAAACAGCTCGGAATAATTCCTGCCATTGAATACGCGAAGAAACGACTGACATACGCTTCGAGAAGGCGAGATCCTAGAGCCGACCATGAACAAGATAGACGGAAGAAAGACATAATAGCAAGAGAGGCCATTAAAAGAGCAAAAGACCGCAAATTGTTGGTAGATTTCCCCCTCAACGCTGAAAGGCAAATCAGATTTGAAAGAAGTTTACGTGTGTTCATTTCTCCCTTTAGTTAATTGGAACTGCCAGCTAATGCGCGCGCTCTGTCTCTCTCTCTCTCTATCTCTCTATCTCTCTCTATCTCTCTCTCTCTATCTCTCTATCTCTCTCATTTTGTGTTTGCATGCTTAACATAATTGTGTGTTTGTGTGCATGTGTGTGAGTAACATTGCAACGTAAGCACCTTCCCAATAATAAAAAAAAGAGTAACATTTACTTCCTGCCCTATATTGCTCATGGACCCCGCTCGAATCGTTTATTACAAAAGGTAAACATCATTTCTCTGACTTGTCCTTCTTTTCTTTGCTTTTAAATATAATCGCTGGACGTTTCTCTGAGAGGAGAATAATAATAATATAATCGCTGGACGTTTCTCTGAGAGGAGAATAATAATAACTAATCGCTGGACGTTTCTCTGAGAGGAGAATAATAATAATATAATCGCTGGACGTTTCTCTGAGAGGAGAATAATAATAATATAATCGCTGGACGTTTCTCTGAGAGGAGAATAATAAGCACACCGCATGCAGAAAGTTTAGGTTTGATACCATCGACAGGCCGATTAGTTGTGATCGATGCGAGTAGAGAGATATTGTTGTGTGTGGGTTTGGGAGTGAGTGGGTATTTGGGTGGGAGAGTGAAGAGTGCGTTTTTTGGGTGGATGAGCATGTGAGTGAGGAAGTAAGTGAGTAGATATGGGTGGGAGTGAGTATGTGTGTGGGAATGAGTATGTTCATGGATGCATGGTTGAGAGAGCTTTAATCCTCCATTTACTGTGTATGTCGTTTTCAACGCAAGTATGTGAGTGCCTCCTCTTCCATTCTTCTTTAGTTCATGGAACTCTCAGGTTCTGTGCTTGTAACTTTCTACTAATATATCAGTTTTTAGCTCTCCTAGTAATGCTTAATAACCTCTACTGAGATTAAATGTGTTAGACGAATTACAGAAAACAGCCTGATAGAAAAAAAAAAAGAGCTAGGAATAGCTCCCGCCATAGAATATATAAGGAAACAGATAAAATGGTTTGGCCACGTTACAAGGTCGAGTGATTAAAACATAACACAACGAGCCCCGAATAAACGTTGCGAGAATACCAGAATACCAGACCCAAGGGTCGACCATGAAAAAGATGGGTCGATGGAATATTAGAAGCACTAGGAAACATAACAGCAGTAGAGGCGAACAGAAGAGCAAAAGACCGCAAATTATATCTCACCTTGACGCTGAAAGGCAAATGAGGAAGGAGAGAAGAAGAAGTAATGCTTGGCTTTAGTAGATTCTGTTGACCTTATCTTTGACTGTTCTTTGCTGTGTGTTTCATCTCTGCTTTTGTTTGGTTCCTTGCGGCTTCGAGATAAACATACACTTCTAGTGTCATATCTGACATCTGATTGCATGATTTATTTATGGTTAGTTTGTTGTTTTAGTTTGCACCAGTTCGGCTGTGACTTTGCCTGCGACAGTACCGGGTATGTGACGGAATCGTGTGGTAACAGTTTTCTATTTGAGTGTGAAGAAGGTCAGTTTGGCAACTTTAGATTGGTTAGTTGTATTGCAGTGCGTAGTTTCTCGTAGCAGGGCGCTGTGTCTAGGAGTACGGGCTCCATCCTGTTTTAGGCTCTCTGTTGTTTTTTTCTGTTGTTGATTATTTGTGGATTTTTTTCCGAGCGCTGTAAACATACCTATTTCCTTGAAATGATTCGTTCATATACTTGACACGTTGTGTGCATCCTGAAACAGAACAGGACTTTGTTTCATTGTGAGATCGGACGGCGCAGACACTTTTCCTTACTTTCCTGTAATTATTGCTACGGCATGTAGTTGAGTTAAGATAACTCCTGCTGTGTTCGTTCTGGCGTTGACATCCTGTTCAGTTATTTATTATCTTTCTAGTTTTTTTCCCCCTTTTTTCTGACAAAGTTATAAAACTGAACTCGCTCTATATTATGTGGTCGTTAAGATTGTTAAAGGCTTTTTTGTTAATCATTTTTTATTATATCCGTGAGCACTAGTCAATTGTTTGTTATATATGCGTTCTGCATCGTTTCTCTTGTCACATAGTAGGCGGGGCTGTTCTATTTATACTTTATTAGGTATTCGGAACACCGATACAGATAATGTAATCGTTCATTACTCAACTGCTGCGAATATTATTAGTTTAGCCCACACATTTCAGCACAAAATCTGTATAAATCTGGTTGTAGTTTGTGCTTAGAGTTCAGTGCTTTTTTTAACGGCTTTTCTGGATGCTCCATGTTCTACAAGTGGTTGTTACAATATTAACACTCGGATTTTGTAGAAGTTACAGTGATATACATGACTTAGGGTAGACACATTGATCGAACTAGCTTTTACTGCTTCAAAGAATCACACCGAGTAGAGTACGTTGTATAGTTCAGAAAAATAACCTCAAGGAGTGATATTTTTGTAAAGTGCTGAAACATCTACTCAAAGAGTGACATCTTTGTATTGTGCTGAAACATCTACTCAAAGAGTGACATCTTTGTATTGTGCTGAAACATCTACTCAAAGAGTGACATCTTTGTATTGTGCTGAAACATCTACTCAAAGAGTGACATCTTTGTATTGTGCTGAAACATCTAGTCCAGACGAAGTAAAAGTACTTGTATAACTACAGAAGCATCAACATTCTAAGGCGGAACATTAAATCGTGAATAAGTTATTTTGTAAGACTTTTATTTGACCATGATACACAAATGACGTTGTTGAAAATGTGTCTAATGAGGATCTCCATTTTCTTCTTTTTCATTGTGGCCACAGATCGTGTTGCTGCTGAGTCCGTCAAGTAAGTACCACATTTGTGTTTGCTATAGAGTGGCGTCTGTGTGTATGCCAGTTGTAGTGTTGACTCATTACATGAGTTATTAACTTCATTTGTTGTTGTTGACGATAGACAAATTAGTCTCATTGGTAAAGCCATCACCATTAACAAAAGGGCATGAAGAAACTTGTTACATAAGTCACAGGAGACGCGCCACAAGATTAGACGGCCTGGCCGGATCTATACTGTATTAGAAAACATTGTGAAATAGAAGGCGTATCCACTATTGCATGTTGTAAATGAGTACGGTTTTTGTGGCTTGGAAAACAGCGACGAGTGAGCAGGAGTATTAATCTGCATAGAAGTATTTTATATACAGTAGCGAGCTATGTGTACTTCTGAGTGCACACGCTTTGTTATCTGCTAAATATAACTTAGAACACCTTTTGGCTTCTTCTTTTTTTCTTCTTCTTCTTATTTCCTTCCTCATTAGCCTTTCGACGTCGAGGGATGATATCTTTGTCTTAGCGTTGTCTTTCGACGTCGAGAGAGGATATCTTTGTCTTAGCGTTGTCTTTCGACGTCGAGGGAGGATATCTTTGTCTTAGCGTTGCCTTTCGACGTCGAGGGAGGATATCTTTGTCTTAGCGTTCACCCGTTAATTGGGCGTGGATGCGCTGTGACGCTAGATATCTGCGCCTTTCGGCCCGACTCATCCGTCTTCGGCATGGAAGATTTGCTTAAAAATGTTTTCCCGGACAGCGGCCATTGTGGCCTGCACTTTTCGACTTTAAACTGCCAAGGGGACTTTAACGTGCGCAAGTGCAACAGGACCTCCTGTTTTTCGCAGTGTTTCGAGAGCGCTAATCATTGGATTCTCTACCCTGAGACCGGGGAACACTTAACCCTCACCTTGGCTAGCTCATATCTCAGGGAGGTTGGTTCTGTTAACTAAACTTGATGCACAACAAACTGTGACAAAATAATACACATCTAGCACAAGTTACTGTCTTCTGTTCCGTTGTTGTTCTTTTGGGCCAAACAGCGTCAAGGGAAACTGAACTTGTAATTTCAGAGCGTTGCAGTTCACGTCACACACAATTTGAATGTCCTCTAACTCATCCGTTCAACCATGTTTTGGAATTTCGTTCGTTCATACGTGTCTTGGAAAGTCGTTCGTTCATCTATGTTTTGGAAAATTGCTCGTTCGTCCATGTTTTGGAAAATTCTCGTTCATCCACGTTTTGGAAAATTGCTCGTTCATCCATGTTTAGGAAAATTGCTCGTTCATTCATGTTTTGTAAAGTCGTTCCTTCATCCATGTTTTGTAAAGTCGTTCGTTCATCCATGTTTTGGAAAATTGCTCGTTCATTCATGTTTTGTAAAGTCGTTCCTTCATCCATGTTTAGGAAAATTTCTCGTTCATCCATGTTTTGGAAAATTTCTCGTTCATCCATGTTTTAGAAATTTGCTCGTTCATCCATGTTTTAGAAAATTGCTCGTTCATCCACGGTTTGTAAAGTCGTTCGTTCATCCATGTTTTGGAAAATTGCTCGTTCATCCACGTTTTGGAAAATTGCTCGTTCATCCATGTTTTGGAAAATTTCCGTTCATCCATGTTTTGGAAAATTTCTCGTTCATCCATGTTTTGGAAAATTTCTCGTTCATCCATGTTTTGGAAAATTTCTCGTTCATCCATGTTTTGGAAAATTTCTCGTTCATCCATGTTTTGTAAAGTCGTTCGTTCATCCATGTTTTGTAAAGTCGTTCGTTCATCCATGTTTTGTAAAGTCGTCCGTTCATCCATGTTTAGGAAAGTCGTCCGTTCATCCATGTTTTGGAAAATTTCTCGTTCATCCATGTTTTGGAAAATTTCTCGTTCATCCATGTTTTGGAAAATTTCTCGTTCATCCATGTTTTGGAAAATTTCTCGTTCATCCATGTTTTGGAAAATTTCTCGTTCATCCATATTTTGTAAAGTCGTTCGTTCATCCATGTTTTGGAAAGTCGTTCGTTCATCCATGTTTTGTAAAGTCGTCCGTTCATCCATGTTTAGGAAAGTCGTCCGTTCATCCATGTTTTGGAAAATTTCTCGTTCATCCTTGTTTTGGAAAATTGCTCGTTCATCCATGTTTTGGAAAATTTCTCGTTCATCCATGTTTTGGAAAATTTCTCGTTCATCCATGTTTTGTAAAGTCGTCCGTTCATCCATGTTTAGGAAAGTCGTCCGTTCATCCATGTTTAGGAAAGTCGTCCGTTCATCCATGTTTTTTCAAAATTTCTCGTTCATGCATGTTTTGGAAAAATTTCTCGTTCATGCATGTTTTGGAAAATTTCTCGTTCATCCATGTTTTGTAAAGTCGTCCGTTCATCCATGTTTAGGAAAGTCGTCCGTTCATCCATGTTTTGGAAAATTTCTCGTTCATCCATGTTTTGGAAAATTTCTCGTTCATCCATGTTTTGGAAAATTTCTCGTTCATCCATGTTTTGTAAAGTCGTCCGTTCATCCATGTTTAGGAAAGTCGTCCGTTCATCCATGTTTTGGAAAATTTCTCGTTCATGCATGTTTTGGAAAAATTTCTCGTTCATGCATGTTTTGGAAAATTTCTCGTTCATCCATGTTTTGGAAAATTTCTCGTTCATTCATGTTTTGTAAAGTCGTCCGTTCATCCATGTTTAGGAAAGTCGTCCGTTCATCCATGTTTTGGAAAATTTCTCGTTCATGCATGTTTTGGAAAATTTCTCGTTCATGCATGTTTTGGAAAATTTCTCGTTCATGCATGTTTTGGAAAATTTCTCGTTCATCCATGTTTTGGAAAATTTCTCGTTCATCCATGTTTAGGAAAATTTCTCGTTCATCCATGTTTTGGAAAATTTCTCGTTCATCCATGTTTTGTAAAGTCGTCCGTTCATCCATGTTTAGGAAAGTCGTCCGTTCATCCATGTTTTGGAAAATTTCTCGTTCATGCATGTTTTGGAAAATTACTCGTTCATCCATGTTTTGGAAAATTTCTCGTTCATCCATGTTTTGTAAAGCTTGTTCGTTTTTTTTTTTGAAGAAAATCATTGTTCATGCTGTCTGTGAGCAGCTGGATGACGAGCTACATGTCCTACCTATTTCATTATTGTTGTTTTCTTTTTGTAACTGGCAATCTTGTGTCACATCTACTCTTCTTTAACTAATATTTTTGTTCTTGACATTTGTTTCTACATATTACAATCATTATTCATCTAAGATATTTCTTTTCATGTTTGTCTTTCTCTTGTCTTTTCCCGTCAGTGTTCATTTTTGACGTTAATAGCACAGTATATTGATAGAAATATGATTTTGTTATTGCTATTTTTTCTATCAGTCTCCTCTTTTTTGTGAGTGACTTTTTTCTAATTAGTGTTAACTGTCGAATTGTGTGATTTACCTTTCATTCTTGGGAACACTTCCTTACAAATCAAGTACAAGGGATTTATCCCAACGTCTTTAGTTTTACCGGCGTTAATATTCGTGATGTCTTTGTTCAGTTTTAACAACTCATTTATAGACTGCACATTTGTACTATTTACTTGTTAGAAAACTCTTTTTTGACAGTTTTAGACATAACTTAAAAAGAAATAGTGAAGTAAATTAATAAATTAAAATGAATAACAAAATCAACTAATGCAAATATATGGGACGTGCCGAATTTGGTTTCTATGTCTTTGAGTAGAGATTGACACGAGCTAGCTCTCACTCCCATGACCTTTCATATCGGACAGCATGCTGCATTAAAATTATATAGATGCTTGAAACTTTACTATTAATGATGTTTTATGTATTAAGATCTTACTATTAATGAATATTTTACGATTTGTGTCATCGGCGTATCTCTACTTTGCGGTGTGTTCATGAACCCAGAGCTGGGTCAACGGCAGCAGTGCGGTCATCCAAACCTGCCAGATGGAAGGCTTGGGATCAGTGACACAAACATGTTCAATGTAGCAGAGCTGCGTATTTTCGTCACTTTGTTGACATCCAAATATAAACAACGCTGTATGAAGATGCCACCGGTTTTGAGTGACCAATACTTTCCTTGAACTTATTAAAATTGACGTCCAAAATTGTGAACGCCAAAAAAAAAAATACCTTAGAAAAGCCTCAAACGTAGATGGTCTCCACTCAATCTACCATTAATTCGACCATCTGTACTTTTGGCTCCACGTTTCAGATAGTCCTGACCGTTAATTTCTCGTTAAAACACTTATAACATCAGTCTAATTTACCATCATTTAATCATGATCCTATTTTTACTGGAACACTACGTTGCATGTGTTAAACTTATAACTATTATATAAATGTAGCAGACATTCATGTCCCCCGACTCTGCCATTCAACTTTTCCATGTTCATTATTTTCTTTGTAAATCTACGGACCATCGTGTTTACGTTTATTCTTCTTTCTCTTCACCCCGTGCCTCTTTCTTGACGTCAATCCATCATTCTTTACCTGGGTTTCTTCTATACCCGTTTTACGTTCCTCTCTTGGTTGCTTATCTGCTTCTATAAGTTTAGGTGTTTTTTTTTTCTTAAACCAGCTCGCATTTATCTTCTTTCACATAAAAAGATCTTACTGACTGTATCATCAACCGGGCGATGAAACCGGAGCGAGGCATCCATAGCACATGTTAATGGTCACGATGAATCTGAAATAGTTACTCGATTTATTTATTTGTTTCGTTTACTGTATTTTAATTTTTATTTTCACGGTGCGAATTGGATTTCTGTGTCGTACTGGAGGAGGGTGGGAGGGGGTGCGTACCAAAGATGAGCAAGTTATCAATGCAACCCAACGGAAATAGAGGAAAAAGAAGAGCTTGTCATTGTTATTTAGTATAATCTAGAGTCTCTCATGACATATGGACAGGTAATTTCGGACAGTGAAATCGTTGGAGGCTGACATAATTGCGGGGTTTTTTTTTTTGTTGTTTTTTTTTTTGTTCAGACGAATGTTGGGAATATTACGAACAGCTAAAAGGAGGTAAAATGAGCACATTCTGTTGAGACCGGAGATAAAAGAAAGCTCTTTGTCAACGTCACGGGAAAACAATTTATTTGATGACCCCATTATGAGAACACCTGGAACATTAAAAAAGAAAAAAAAGTACCCCCGCCACTCCAAGTGGCGTATAGGGAATATGGCGTTAGTGACCATACATTTTACAGGCCTTCGGCACATGATTTTTGGGGTCATGTGACAATAAAACAAAATTGAAAAGGAAATGCAGATAGTTGGAAATAAAGTGGAGATATACTACATAGAGAGTGCTTTGGTAGAACGTTAAAGACAGAGAAGATAAAAAGTTATAGATGGACGTTATCACCTTAGTAAGCAGGCACGGTACTAGAGTTCCTACACTATAGTTTCTAGGTCTTGATCATCTTCTGTTCACTGGTGCTGCCGTCAGCAGTCCCTTTTACAGTACGTTGGTATATGCGGTAAGAATAAATATTAATCAGGACATTGTTCCACGTGTCTCCAACTTCAAATATCTGTATTGACTGGGCTCCTATAGGTCCTCTCTGTGCACGAAGAGTATTTTTTTTAAAACTCCGTTCTCCGACTATTATTCATCTTTATCGTCTGATCTTGAAATGGCGTTACATGGGCGTAATTGTTTTGTGCCGTGGATATTTACATCACGCCGCGAAATGTGCACCTTTCGGCCCAACATATCCGACTTCAACACGGAAATTTTGTGCGGTAGCGGATTTGCCCTTCTCTTAAACCCAAACTTGCTAGGCCAGACTTGTTGTATTTCCAGACTCACGGCAGGAAGGTAGGTGTTTTGGTTCACAGATCCTACCTGACCATTTTCAACCCATTCACCCTATGGGATCTTGACCCCAGTGGTGTAGGATGGGGAGGGAAAGGCCTGAAAGACGGTTCCCTGGAGAGATAGTTCCCTGAGCATAGCATTTTTGGAGGTGCAAAGTTTCAAAAATAAAGAAAAGAAAATAGTGAAATTAAAAATAAATAAATAAACAGGTTAGGAGGCGCAATACTTGCATTACGCTTGTAGCGCACTTGTCCGACGCCTCTTTTTCGACCGAAGCAGAACGTGATGTCTATTATTATATATCGTGATGTATCCCCCCCCCCCCCCCCCCGGAATATTTAAACCATGTCACGTCCCCAGTGTTGCCACATCCGGCCGGCCTCTCACCAGCCACATCTGTGCACGTGACCTCACTTCTGATTAGTTCCACAGTGACTATATCTTTGTGTAAATTATTCCTACTTTTCTGAACATCGGTCTCCCCAATGACATTGACTCCTGTGCTCTAGCACTAGCAAATCTTATCTCAAACACCGTAGGAGACATCTGATAAATCACTCCACGAAGCGCGCCATCTGCATCAGCACAGACCTTTCGGAATCTGTGATCGTAGATTTTTTACTTTAAAGAACCCAGGGAAGGCTGTTACTGATTTACAAGTAATTTTGCATTTAAGACTTTCCAGTTTTTCTCATCTAAATATGTGCGTTTGAAATATCCACCATGAGCCGTGGAAATAGATCAGGGAAGAGGCCATCTTGAAAATAAAGAATGGAATGAAGTGGTACGAAGTGAGTCATGCCAGATATTCACTGGCATAAGCGATTGAGAAACAGTGAGTCATGTCAGGAAATGGAGGAAAGAATCACAGAGCCTGTTTACGTTATTAGCGAAGATTTAGGAGAAGTTGGGAGCAATCAGACTGGCGGAAAGAACACATGAAATAGCTACAAACTGGGAGACATTGAAGTAATAAATATATAATAGGAGATTCTCGTGTCTGCTTCACTAAATTTAGAACCTTGCGGTATAGACTGTATCATTAATCTTTTTATGTTTGTGTTATTTTGTTGTTATTAAACATTATTATTGCTAGTAAACTTGATTGATGTTTCAAGTAAATTTGATTTTTGTTGCTGGTAAACGCCATCGATTTTGGGAGCAAAATAAAATTAATGTGTGGAACGTCCGCCATTCTCACGTTCGATACAAGGGTAGGTAGATTTTTTTTTCAGTTTTGAAACCGTCTTCTGCAGCTTTGTCTGAAGTAAGTACCCATGTTGTTTTATGCATCGCTGGATGGGAAACTTTTCTTCGTTTATAGATTTCAATTAATTACTGCTCATCGGTGACTGTCATAGAGCTGGTCATGATATCACGGAAGTTTTCACATTAAATCTCCCCCACGTAACAAGCTGCAGTGTTACATTGTTTGCCGAGAAGTGCGCGCGCATACACACGCGAGAAAGAAAGGGCCCAGAAATGTATAAACATTTCAATCCCCTGTCCCTCTGCATCATTACTAAAGGGCTATATAGCCCGCCTATTTTAGTATGTACACATTTTATATTCTTCTTTGTTTTTTTTTTTCCTTCTTGTTTTATGTTTGTGTCAATTAACGCAGCTCTTTAGTGCTGACACATGGAACGTTCTATAGAAATCGTTAAATTAGAGAATAGGCGTTTTTTTACTGTGTCATTTCCAGCAATTTTAGAATTGAGATCTTCTACATGTTTATATTAGATCTTCCTATTTTCTATTTATCAATCGACACAGAGCTGGAGTCGTTGATCGCTGGACGCTGCGGTACATGCTGAGGAGGGGATCTCAGCACCTACGTAGATGTTCGAAGTGCGATGATAATAACCCACAAAAAATCTCAGTAACTTCTATTTTATGATAAAAATCTCATTGCTTAGTTCTGAGATCTTTCTGTTGCACTGTTAGCATCCTCTCATTTCATGTCGAAATATTAAGTTCTCAGGTTATTTTCTGTTCTCAAGTTCTTCTGAGATTTTCCCAGTTTTTCTAGTCCTTTCCTCATGTTTAAGTTTTCTAATTTTCTTTCTCCCAGAAAGCCAATGTGTAGCTCTCGATATCTCTCCTCGAAGAAGGTTAGACGTAATGGGCATCCCCGTGTGTAACGCGGTGTAACCATGACAACAGTAACTAGTTTTTAAAAAATAAACATAAGTAGAGCCAAAATGTGGACCAAGAATCAGTTGTGATTGAATGTTTGGACAAAAGTGGGTCACAACATTGGTCTTAAGGTCAATCCCAACCCGTGCTTTTTTTTTTTTTTTTTTTGCATCCCGCAGCAAATCCGTAGATGGACGCCTTCTTCCAGCCTTTGTTGATACATTTTGTGTGCTGAGCATTCCACATTAATTTCTACCCACTCAATATAACCACCCACCTTTTCTCTCCCTTCGATACTTACATTGCCTGCAACACAGCAGGAGTCCAGAATAGTTTGATTCAATTAGACATTTTTGATGGAGAATTTTGAAGATGCACGTCTGGTAAAATTATTAAAGAAGATTTAAGAAGATAAAAACTGGATGCTACCTGAGCTTGATAAACTTCGGCAGATTTCGCGCGCTTAAAAATATGGTGATTTGGAAATGTTTAGACGGAAGCTGTGAACTGCTGTGCTAGACAAAGCCAGGGAACGGGTACAGCTGCCATGAGGTCGCAGTCAGGTAACATAATAAAGATGCATTGAAGTTGTAGTATTTTCAAGGCCAGTTGGCATGTCACTAGATGGTTGTAGTTACCAAGGTCTGCACTTTTCATCATCATCATCATCTTGTTCCGTCTTCGCAACACAGTTCTGCTACCAAGGAGTACAATTTCAGTGTCTCTTGAAGGTAGACGCTTTCATAGGGTCTCGTTTCCATCTTGTCATATTATCAGTCCACATTAGTCTTATCTACCTGTGTTTAACGTGTGTTTTCCCCCAAGATAATGTCAGTAGGTTATTATTTCTCTTTACGTGTCCTAAAAATTTCATTTGTCTTGTTCAAATTATATTCAATAAATTTTTCTTCATTTTCACAGCTCTCTTCTCTTCCATGTCAGTATGCTAGACTGTCCGGTATATTCTCTTATTTTTCATCTTCTCATCCTCTCTTTCTCTCTCTCTTTCTCTCTCTCTCTCTCTCTCTCTCTGAAATGCTCTATGTAGTCACAGTGCATTCTCGATACTCTTCTCCAAAACTACATATTTGTGAGTTCGAACAACCTTCTAATGTGTTGATTTCACTTGACTGACATCCCTATATCCTTGAACAAATCATCTAAAATGGGGTCATTAAATGTTAACACTTTGTATATCCAGTGTTGTTAAAATTGTCATCTCTAGTTTCATCTGTTTCCGTTCCTTGTGAACTGATTTTTCTATAGTATTTGTATGAGATTATTTGACATACGAGGCGTCACAGTTCAATGCTTCAATATTTGACTAGGCGGTGTCTAAATATCTTTTTTACACTCTTCTATCACAGACGTGGCCGATGTCCTCCATTTTTTACATTCGTTCTGTGTAGATGCTTGCGAGACAGCAAAACTTCAGAGAAAGTGGTGTAGACTGTGGCAGTGAGGTTTTGAACATTAGGTGGTATGACAAGATCAGAAATGAAGATATAGGAAAGAACAAAACTAGATTTTGAACATCGGATGGTTGGACAAGATCAGGAATGAATATATATATATATTGGAAAGAACAAAATAAAGGCCTGTCGAACAACTGATTATGAAGAGAAAATGGAGATGGATTTGAACACACACTGAGACACCCTGATGACAACGTAATAAGACATGGAGTCCATAAGGGAAGAGACAGGCTGAAAGGCCCTTAAAATACATAAAGAAGGTAAGTAATGGAAACCTTTAGAACATTGGCCTATTTTGAAGAGAAGTAGAGAAATGCCCCAAAATAGAGACTGATGAAAAGACCTTCCTTGCTTGTGACATTATCAAGTACCGGGCCTACTGGCGTAGGTGATCATGTCTCTCCACAACTTTCGATCTCGGCAGCTATTTATCATTTCTGTTTTTGACCTTCTGCCAAGCCATTCTCTCAAGCCAATTGCTTGTGACACATACTTCAAAAAGCATTCTAAAGGGCTATGATTGGTTGATTGTGGTAATGTGGTACTGGAGAGAAATAAAATCTCATACATTTGTTATCCGAAACATGTTTCAAATTATTTTAATAACAGGCAGCATTGGGGTTATGTGGCCTAGAGGTAAGACGTCGGCCTTTGATCAAGAAAGTGACGGCTTCAAAATGTGACACAGGCATCTATTTATCTATCTTTCGTTCGCCCGAAGTATTGTCTATATCTGCAATGTCGTTTCCTGTATAAATTTTACAGTCTTTTGTAATTCTTGCAGTGGCCCATATAGTTTTGTCTGTAGTGTTGTATCTATGGGCCAATGGATTTTCCTCAGTCTACTATATTCAGTGCAGTTTTGAAGTATGTGTTCAGCAGTCTGGGGCGCCTGTCCACATGTACAAGTAGTTGAGGTGCTGATCTTGAATTTTGTATACATGTGACTATGGAGTCGATTGTGTCCTGTTCTGAGGCGTATAATGATAACTTGTTCATATCTATTCATATTGTAGAAGGCATCCTGATTTGGGGCTTGTGGTCCTCTGATTGATTTGATTATCTGTTTCTTATGATGGTATGTAACGAGTGTATCTAGTTGTGTGCCTGTTGAACCTTCCTTTGCCAACTGATCTGCTTTCTCATTTCCTGGTATTCCACAGTGAGATGGGATCCACTGCAGGGCAACCCTGTGGTGCTTGCAGAGTTCAGTCAATAAGGTCTGCAGATGTGGTAATTTTCTGGATTGTAGTGCCTGGAGTACTGATCTTGCATCTGTCAAAAACATTACAGGTTGTGGGAAAGGATTACTGTTCAGCAGTTTTTCTATTGCCAACCTTATTGCTTGTATTTCTGCATCATAATTGTGACAATATTTCCCTGTTGGGGAATATTTCCCTGTATTTTATTCATATCCCTAGTGCTATTTGGGTACTCTATATATGCACCTGCTCCCCCATTCTTTACTGCATTGTGTGCTGATCCATCTGTGTACACACGAATCCACAGGTCTTGTGGGTATTCTTCATCCAGGAAACTGCAAGTTATTGTTTTTCCGCTGTGGACTATTCTGTTCCTCTTTGTCAACTATTCCTTTCACTTCTGTCCGTATTTGTATTGATAATCCTGATTCCTCTGTCCAGGGAGTCTGTTCTGGTATGGGCAGTAGGGGGTTAACAATTCTTGGCTTGTCTGGTGTTTGTCTACTAATACGCTTGGCTTGGTGGATAAAACTGCTTCTCTTAAGTCGTCCCAATGCAAGATTTTGGAATCGGTCATTCATTCGATGTCTCGGCATGCATGCACATTTTTCTGCCTGTATCAGCACCTTTGTGTCCCTTTGTTCTCTCAGTGTTGGTATCCTCCACAATTTCTGCATCTCCAATATTGGTGTTGATTTCATTGCTCATGTGATGACCCTAAGTGCCTGGTTTTGTACTTTATCCAGTTCTTGCAGTGTGGTGTTTGATGCTGAGCACCATGCAGATGATCCATATTCTAAATGTGGGCGTATACTCTGTTGGTAAACTTTACTGAGTATTTTCCCACTCGCACCCCGTGTGGTTCCACACATCTTTCTTAGAATAGCCAATTTCCTCCTTGCTTTTTGGGTTGCCTTATTTATCTGCTGTTTCCAAGATAGTTTGTTATGAAATGTAACTCCGAGATACGTAGCTTGTATGTCTTCTTTCACTGGCTCATTGTTTATGTAGATGGTTCCTGCTTTTTGTTTTGGGGAGAGAGTGAAAAGTGTAGTACTGCATTTGTCTGTATTGATGCTGATACACCATCTATTTGTCCATGAATTCAGTGAATTCATAGCTCTTTGTAGCAATTTGGAGGCCACTGTTGCATACTCCTCTGTGCACCACATTACCAAGTCATCTGCATACATTGCCACTTTGATGCCATGTGGTAGTTCAGTAACTAGGTCATTGATGTAGATTAGAAAAAGTGTTGGAGATAGTACCCCTCCCTGTGGGACGCGCTGGCGCAGTAAGACCTTCTTACTTTTAAGACCATCCAGTTCCACTCTGGCTCTCCTATTATGCAGGTATGCTTTGACCCATTTGTACATCCTGCCATTTACTCCATAATTTCTCAGTTTCTTCAAAAGCCCTTCCTTCCATACCTTATCAAATGCTTTCTTTAGGTCTATCCATGCTGCTAGTACCAGTTTCTTTTCTTGATATGCATCCTCAATTTCCTGGGAAAGGTAGGTTGCTAATCTCCGGTAGAGTAACACTGTCTAACGCCTGCTTGTTGTGGGACAAGGAGATTTTCACTTTCCAGGTACCACTGCAGTCTGAGATTGATTATACGTTCCATTGTTTTACACAAACAGCTTGTAAGGCTGATTGGTCTATAGCTGGATGTCGTTGAACCATCTTTTCCTGGCTTTAGTAATGGTATCATAATTGCTTCTCTCCATGCCTGTGGCACTCTACCTGTGATCCAGCAAATGTTGTAGATCTGCAGTAGTTTTGCTTTAGCTGCAGTTCCCAAGTTCTTAATCATTTCATTGGACACTCCATCACTGCCTGGTAACTTTTTCATTTTTAATTTGGATATTGCCAGCTCTAGCTCTCTTTGTGTAATGGGTATTTCCATGACTTCATGTGCGGTCTCTTCTTATATTGCATTTTGTTGTTTTAAACAGGTCTCTTGTCGTTTCTCTAGGCTAATTTCAATATTATTATCATTTGCAAAGGAGTCTGCAAAGTGATTTGCGCATGCTTACCTGTTAGGATGTTTCCATCCTTCTTCGGTGTAATTTTGGTGTTCCTTTCTGTATCCTATTCACTCAGCTGTTTTACAAGCTTCCACACTTTTCTTGTGTCTCGTTCAAGATTCAAGGACTCTGTTTTCTTTTTCCAGCTTCTCCGTCTGGCTTGTAGTTTATCCCGTTGAAATTTGACTTTAGCATGCTGATAGTATTGTGGTGTTCCTGGCAAGGGCTATTTTCTGCTTGCTTTCGAGATGTTTCCATGTCATTGTGCAGTTGCTCTAGTTCACTACTCCAGTATGGTTTGTAGTGTTTCCGTGTCCCTCTAGGTATTGTTTCACTGGCAGCTTGTATTATTAGTCTACTGAATTCATAAACTATTTTATTGATGTCACTGTCTGTATTTAGATCTTTAGTCAGTACACTGGTGTAATGTTCATACATTTTCCAGTCTGCCTTTTTGTAATTCCATCTGGAGAGAGTGCTGCTCTCCCTGACGGCCTCATTTTGCACCACTAAAAAGACTGGTCGGTGGTCGCTGCCTGCAAGTTGTTTCCCAACAATATGTGTAATATTCCAATCCAGGTCTTGTGAATGGAAAGCAAGATCTGGCGTAGATGTGGTATGTCATGATCTGGAATAGAATGTTGGTGGATCTGTTGTCTGGTTTAGCAGTATAAGCTCATTGTCATCCTGCCAGTTTTCAAGTTCTTAACCTCTCTTGTCCATATGTTCATAGTCCCAGCTCAGTGAGTGGCTGTTAAAGTCTCCACATACAATTATTCTTTCTTTTAATGTAATTGTATCTAGTGCTAGTGGGCGGTCACTCGGACAGTAGTAAAGTAGGTGAAAGTCTGTATTTTCTGTCCTGAGGTGCAGTATTTGATTTTCCGCCCCATCCATATACACTTTAATCTGACATGAATTGATGATGTTCTTTACAAGTGTCAGTATTACACCCTTTTGTCTGTTTTTTTCTGTCAGATCGGTAGCACTGGTATCCCCTAATCTTCAAGGCTATGTCGTTGTTTAGATGGGTTTCCTGCAAACAGCATATGCTTACTTGTTCTTCATGCAGGATATTTTCTAATTCTATCTTTTTACAGTACCCATCTCTTTTGCTGTTGATGCCTTCAGCATTCCAGTGCATTATTTTGAGTGGTCTTATTTTGGATTGGCCAGTATAATGGCTGACTCCACAGAGCGGTTGAGAAGGACATCCAGTAATAGAGGTTGGGCCCTTTCGAGGCTGAGGGCCCGGCACTGCACTTGCCTGAGTGTCCATCACAGGGCGATTGCCATATCGATTTGCGGTTATAGGCATACTTCCCATTGGCGTGAGTGCGTGGCATCCTGATTGTTGTAGTGCGCCTTTTGGCTGGTTGCCTCCGACTTCAGCACTTAAACTTGCTAGAGCAGACTGTGGTCTTGCTCGGGTGTAGTAAGGCCTGGCCAGTCTTGGTTTTCAGTCCCTGGTGACTGTTGAGCCTCATCCCTACGACAAGGAGCTGGCCTTGATGAGGTGACACAGGCAATGGGAATTGTTGTCTTCGGATTCGTTGTTTCTTTGTGACTTTACCATCCCCGGCCCTTGGGTAGTGAGATCCCATGTTTAGGTCTCTCTGATAACAGCGACCAACAGAAGATACCATGTGCACTCTGCACACGTTGAATAACCCTCATAATTAAAAGTAAAAAAGAGTAGGTCGAACAATGGCCGCTGCTCGGACAAAGTTGTTGAACAATTTCAATTCTGTTAACGCACAGACAAATGTATCGGGACGAAGGGCGAAGAAATCGAGATTTGCCATAAATTGGCGACATAATTTGTCCACGCCCACCTAATAGGTGAACGCTGAAGGGGTAGAATTAGAAAAAAGAATAAGAACAATGAGGTAAAACCTACGGACCACAGTGAAGAACTCGAGAGAGGGGGATATGGGAAATATGGTGTTCAGATGTTTGGAAAAATAGTCCATGAGATCCTTTACTGAGTAGAACAGTACTTGACAGCTGTATTTGAAGATCAGTATCAGCCAGCTTCCAGCCTTTTTCAAGACATAAAATACCATATATATATATATATATATATATAGTGAATCAATGTATTAACTCGGTTAATGGAATGAAAATTACTCATAAACACCAACTTTATTCTCATATACAATTAGGTTTACTTTATTTGTAAATAAATGCATTACAATTGTTGAAGGAATGAACATTGCAATAAGGTTGAAAATTAAATACACCCCCCCCCCCCCCCCCCAAAAAAAAAAAAAAAAAAAAAACCAGTCTCATTTTGAAACTGCCCCCTAATTGTGTCCACGCCCTGCTACGGAATTGGCATTTAAGATTGATGGCGACTGCTAAAATAAGATCAGGTAGATAACTAAGATGTAACGTTTCTCATGAATTACCTTCTCCTGATTGAATCTCCGACAAGAGCGCTCTGCCTACACGTAGACCGTCTCGCTCTCTTTGTAAGTGGCCGAGAACCGCTGATGAAGTGTGTGTGACCTACAGCTGTAGCAGGATCACCTCATAGAGGATCGCTCACACTTTAAAATACATTATGTACTTTCTGTTGCTGGAATATTCCGTCTGAATGGGAAAGTACTCTGTCAGTTTAAGATGAAGATTCCTGGACACTTAAGAAGCTGTGAAGTTGTGGAAGGCTGAGTTCATCATTTTGAGTACCTCCTGGCGCGACTGAGTATATACTTGACCTTATTTGAGTGTTTCATGGGCGCTGCTGGTGTTTTGAGAAGCCCGGCTGGGCTTTCTTTGAAGAGCGCACATACTACAGTCATGAAAGCATTTTAATACTAACATATAAAATAGCCTCACTCTTTGAGCAACAGCTGGAGAATGAACCACCACAATATTCCAGTTTAAAATCACAACTAGATCACAACAATTTTCTATTTATATAAAAGCAGGCATGTGGTCTGATTCTCAACTTAGAAGTCCACAGGTTTTAATTTTTTTTTCCTTATGGTTATGGTTATGGAAGGCCCCGGTATCACTGCAAACGAATTAAAATCCATAATTGCTCAACCGCCCGTGGCAGTGGAATCATCCGAATTACTAACTCATCTCCCAAACAAAGAAAGGTAGCTGTAATCCCCATCATAGCAGTCTCAGCACACGCCAAAAGACATAAGGCGAAACCGCACAGAAAGTGAACACAGCCAATTGTTCCTTTTCATGGGATATCATCATTCATCGTAAACAATTGGAATATCGAAACATGATCAAAACGGATGAAACACACAGCTCACTGTGTGCACAGAGCACTTAATTCAGTAGCTCCTGCAACAAGCCCGACTTGGAATATGGGGAAACTGTAACAAGGAACACTTTTCATACATAGCCTTCAATGGTTCCTGCCACCATATTGACCGGAATTGTGTTTTCTTTTATGTCACTAAAGCCGCAAACAAGTTGTGGATGACGTGGTCTAGTTTACAGCTCACTTCCGCATTGTAGAGTGTTGTAGAAAGTGGACCTTGGCGAAATGTTGCACCCAAACTTGTATTTTGTTTACTCGTGCATTGAATGCTTCAAGAAAACGTGGATAACTACTCAGACTATAATAACAGCAGTGATTGACATGAAAGCGTCATTAATAAACGCACACTAAAGACTTCAATGAAGTGGCAGAAAGTGGATGTGTGGCGATCTTTCAGTTAAACAAAAAGTAATATATGTTTTAATGAACAATTGAATGTGTACCCAGCAGGGTAGATGAAATTCATGAAATTACAAAACAATAATAATAAATAATAATAATAATAAATAAACAATAATAAATAAATAATACTAAATAAACAATAATACATTAATAATAATAAATTAATTAATTTGAAAAACTTTTTACAAAATCTTTCATTACTAGATTTATTCATTCCTCAGAGAAAAGGGGGATGAGTATGATTCTATGTGTGAAGAATAAAGGTCGCATGCCCAGTGCAGTCGTCACTTTGTGTTCGAATTATATTATTGATTCACTCAATTCCATCCATGTGCGCCCCGCCCCTCGAACCCACATACAACAGACTTGTTAAATCTACCATGGATCAAATCAGATCCGCCTGGTAAACGGACACGATCACCCGCTCTCTCAGTTCTTGTCACGAGGAAATGCTGTAACTGTTGAGAGTAACATCTATCATCATCACTATCACTGCCGAAGCGTCCTCTTGTCAGTTATTGTTTCTACACCGTCAGACAGGTGTCTTGATGTATTCGACCTGTCTTCTGGAGCCCCTCGTTAGTTCCATTAACCTTCTTTGGCTTCTTATGCCAGTGCACTGCCTTCAAGTGGTTAAATAATGAGCAACACTGCAGGAAACGTTTTCGCTGCCTGGCCTTCTATTCCTCGTGTACACTGTAGTGTATGTCTCTAGCAAAGTTAATGCACGTATTTGTTAAATTACTAACGTTTTCTGGGTCGGAAAGAGCGTTTTTCCAACTTGTTCAAGTGTGTAATAGTGATCAATGCTCTCTTGAGTTTTCCTACATCGTAATCTTTGTTTCAAAATAAATGATTTAATTATCTTTCGTTGACATTCTCCCACATTCTCCGAATGTGTGTCTGCCTTTTACCACACAGAGTAATTGTAACCACTACAGAATTGGTCGCTTTTCAGATTCACACAGGTGGCTTAATAATTGTAAACATAACCCAGTTAATATTGTAGAATTAAAATTGTTTATATTATATAACTGTAGACATAGTCGAGTTTATATCGTAATAACTGTAGACATAGTCGAGTTTATATTGTAATTATGTAGACATAGTCGAGTTTATATCGTAATTATGTAGACATAGTCGAGTTTATATCGTAATAACTGTAGACATAGTCGAGTTTATATCGTAATAACTGTAGACATAGTCGAGTTTATATCGTAATAACTGTAGACATAGTCAAGTTTATATCGTAATTATGTAGACATAGTCGAGTTTATATCGTAATTATGTAGACATAGTCGAGTTTATATCGTAATTATGTAGACATAGTCGAGTTTATATCATAAAAACCGTAGACATGGTGGAGTTTATATCGTAGTAACTGTAGACACAGTCGAGTTAAAATAATAGTAACAAAGATATTATCAGGTGCTATGCCCTGGGGCGTTTGTGATCATCGCTCTCTCTCTCTCTCTTTCTCTCTCTCTCTCTCTCTCTCTCTCTCTCTCTCTCTCTCTTACGTCAGTGGTTTTTTTTTTCAATTCCACTGTTTATTACTCTGTGCCAAATTGTTAAAATATCTAGTATCTTCTCTTCTTGCCTTCCTCTGACTCTTTTTCTCATACTTTTTTCCTCTTGTCTTTACATTTTTTCAGCTTTCCTCATCGCATCAAATCCCCCAAAGGAAGTGAACTCTCTTTTTTTCTCTGATAGAATATAACATATTTCTTTGTTTCTACTGATCTCTTTCAGCTTTCCTCATTGCATCAAATCCCCCAAAGGAAGTGAACTCTCTTTTTTTCTCTGATAGAATATAACATATTTCTTTGTTTCTACTGATCTCTTTCAGCTTTCTTCTTCGTGACATTTTAGCTGCACATAGTATTTCTCAATATTCTTCTCTACAACCTCGTTATTGTTGCATGGAAGTTTCTATGTTCTGCATCTAATCACAGAGATGGATCTTCCATCCGAGGTTATTGTCGTGCCCAGGTATTTGAATTGGTGACGTACTTCGAAGCTGTCTTATTTATTTTGATGGTGTACTTTGGAGAAGTCTATCCTTTGTGATGACCATACTTCTGTTTTCTTGCTGTTTAGATTTAAGTTATTTCCTCTTCTGTCTTTTTTTTACTGTTCATTAATCATGTATTGTAGCTCTTCTTCATTTTGCTATTACAATGGTATCACCAGCATATCTCGAGTAGTTAACATTAGGTCCACCAACTGACATATCCCTGGCATGTCTTCTATAGATCTAAACAAGATTTCACTGTTTAGATTGAAAAGCTCAAATGATAACGCCCACCCTTGCCTTCATCATCATCATGTGCCATACCGGTTGGCGTAGGTGATCATGTCCCTCCACAATCTTCTATCCACAGTGCATCGTATCAGTTCTGTTGTTGACTGTTTTCCATGCCATGACACCAAGCTATCCAGTATTTTCTCTCTTTGTCTTCCGCGATCTCTTTCCTTTTATTTTGCCAGTTGTAACCAAGTATTCCAATTTTCCTCTTCTCATGAATGAGACCTTTTTTTCCGACGCACCCTTGCCTTACGTCCTGATTAATTGACTGATAGTTTTCGACCAGATTATTAGCTCTTATTATTGCTGTACTTTTGCCAATGCAAGTTTTTTAAAAAGTTATTTTTCTAAAGTCCTTGCTATTTATAATCTCTAAGAGTTTTACAATTGTATGGTGTTTCATTGTTTCCCTTCAAACTCCTTGATGTTATCAATAAAGCGCAAATATAAGTCTGTCTTTGCTTCCAGGACCTTTCCCTCCATGGGTGGATCTAATAATGTATTATTTGTGTCCTCACTTTGAGCTAACCAACACTGCAGGTATCCGCAGTTTCTAGTTTTATTGTATTGTTCACTTTCCTCATTGGCAGTAATAGTATTGTTTTGTGACTTATTGAGCTCAGTATTTTGGTCTTCACATTATACGAGCAATAGGTGTAATCGAGTTAATATCGTAATAGCAGGAGATGTAAAAAAAAAAAAAAAAAAAAAAAAAAAAAAAAAAAAAAGTAAAGTACCCCCGTCACGCCAAGTGGCGTATAGGGAAATATGGGGAAGTGGCGTTAGTGACCCTATATTTTACAGACCTTCAGCACATGATTTTTGGGGTAATGTGGTCAGTATTACGCCCGGTAAAAAATCCGGTACCAATTTAAGGCTGGGTGAACCCGGAAGCCGTCGGTTGGGATCGAACCCTACCCCTTGTCCGTGGTAGTCCAGTTCACTAACCACTGAGCTATCGCGGCTCCACTGCAGGAGACGTAGTCGAGTTAATTAATATTGTAATAACAGTAAACCACATATGTGCCACCCACGGCCTGCGGACCAGAGGTGGTCCGCAAACATTTTGACCGGCCCGAGAGATTGACTGAAAATCACTATATTCTCTGGACCCCAGGCTGGACACCCCCCCCCCCCCCCACCCCAAAAAAAACACAATAAAAATAGAATTAAGAAGTAGCACAAGTGTGCACACATACATATGCACCACACTATTATGTTTATAATCGGATTTTTTTTTTTTTTTTTTTTTTTACTTAATCAGCATAACCAAAAAAAAAATCATTTGTTTAAACGGTGTTGTCAAAAAGATTTTGTCAAATCTCGTGCACGACTGTGAAGTTCTGTGTCTTTGATTTTGAGACACTTCGGTGACGGCAGTCTTTTCTACTTTCGATTACTTTCTAGATCAAATGGGTGATGATAAGCTTTGTCTTTGGTGTCGAGATGGTGGTGGAAGTGGATGTCGTTTACTTTTAAGTAAGGAAGGCTTTGAAAGTTAGATGATGAGACTCTTAGCATTATTTTGAGCTTTATATATGGCCGTTTTCGTCTTGTCAGATGGTATAGAGGAGGTTATTGTGTTTTTTTTGTTTTGAGGTTTTGTTTTTGTCGAACAGCTTCTCTTGTGGCTAATTCTACCAATGTTTGACAAACACACACGGCCACAGAATGAACAAGTCAGGCCCACTGATCCACAGGGTTTTCCATCCCTCACGAGTCTTTTCTCTTCTATGTTTTGCCTTAGCACAGTCTCAAATGATGTTACACCACTCCTTATACATGCTCTCCGTGATGTGCCATCACTAGCCAGATGTTCCCAGTCATTTCCACATATGGAGAAGTAATTCAGAGATGATTTACTGATATTTCTATATCGTAGTTTAGGTCTGCCGATTTGTTTTTTCCGTGTGTTAGTTCACCATAGAGTATTTGCCTGGGGATGCGTTTTTCTTCCATTCACTTGACGTGCCCCAGTCATCTTAGTCTTCGACATCTGAGCATCGACATGATTGTTGGGGTCTTAGCACGTTGCAGGACAGTTAAGTTGGTTATTTTGTCCTGCCATTTGATGTGCATTATTATGTGGAGACATCGCATGTGGAAGACATTTAGTCTTTTTTCGTGATTTGAGTATGTTGTCCAGATTTCAGATCCATATAATAGTGTGCTAAGCACACATGTTTGATATATTAAGAGCTTGGTCTTCAGTGTTAGTTTCGTGTTGTTCCAGGCCCTTTCTGTGAGTTTGCCGAAAGTCGTAGCTGCCTTACCAATTCGGCTGTTTATTTTATCATCAAGAGAAGTGGTTTGCGTAATTGTGGATCCAAGATACGTGAATTAATTAAGCTTTAATAATTTGCGAAATCAAAATAATGATGTAGCTTTGTCTGTAATATCGATTTGGGATATCTTATGTCTTCTTAACAATAGACATGTTCGAATTGCTACTTTAAAAAAAAAACATAGAAGGATTTATTTTCTGTCGTTATTTGCAACGTAGTAAGTACAAGTGAATCATACAAGAATGATACCAAAATAAGAATACGAAAAGCAAGAGGAGCACTCGTTGCACCAGGAAACATATGGAAATACCAAGAAATTAGATTACGTACAGAAATTTAAAAATTCAAATGAAATATAATGTTAAGTCAGTCCTATTTTATTGGTGTTAAACTTGGAGAACAACAAAAACGACAATCGTGATAATACAGACCTTCAATAATAATTGCTTGCACAGAAAAAAAAATGGAAATGGCAGGACAAAATAAATAACATAGAATAATAGAAAAGTACCAGTCAAATACCAGTGAATAAAGAAATACAATGAAGATGATGGCACTGGATAGGACACACACTGCGGAAGCCAACTGTGAGTATTAGACGACAGGCCCTTTATTGAAACCACCAAGGAAAATAACAGAGAGGAAGACCAAAATATTCTTAGAGAAGACAGATGGAAGCAGAGATGAATATGATGGGGAAGACACGGAACAATCTTAAAAGAATGGCAAGAAACAGAACGGCTTGAAAAGTGTTTTTTGAAGACCTATGCCTCACAGGGAGCTGAAAGTGTTTGTTGAAGACCTATGCTCCACAGGGAGCTACAAGGAGGAAGAAGTACAAGTGATTATAATTTGTTATTAATTGGTTATAAATAAATAAAAAAGTAAACAGTGCGTATATTACCAATTTCCTAATGCATCCCTCATTGCTTATTTCAATGTACACACCTGTTTAATTCATGCAAACTGGTTCTGTCACTAAGGGTGCTTTGTTTGTGTGTTAAGATATCGTGTATGTGTTCATCTCCCTTCATAAAATTAATATTTCCCCTCAGATTTTGCAGTTTAGTGTCAAATTTAAAATAATTATGATCTTCTATTTTAAATATTTGTCTATGTATTTATTTATTTATTTATTTATGTATTTATTTATGCATTCATTGATGTATTTATTGATGTATTTATTGATGTATTTATTGATGTATTTATTGATGTATTTATTGATGTATTTATTGATGCATTTATTGATGTATTCATTGATGTATTTATTGATGTATTTATTGATGTATTTATTATTAGTGGTTTGAAGTAGGATACTGAACGCTCTTAATAAAGGGGGATAAAGTTCACTGTACGAAAATCCAATGAAGAAATAGAATATACCATGTCTCCCCCACCCTAGTAGTGTTACAGCCTAAGTTATGTGCATTTCAACAAGCATCCAAAGTAAACAGTTGTAAGCTTCAAAATGAGTTAATAAAACACCACATACAATGGGGAAAAACAATGAGAGAATGGTTTTAATATTTGCTGTTGTTCCAAGTTAAGAACCCTGAGTGCAGAAGCCGCTTAGAACGATGGATTTCATATAAGAATGGATAATGATGAAAGAGACGAAAACGTTGATGATTCTTATCGCGATGAAGGAAACTGCCTTCAGGAAGTACGTTCACAATAGATCAGTATCAGAATCATAGATGTTAAAAGTTTCAGTGTTGCAGGGAGAGGGAAACGAGTGGTGGCGATAGACTGGAGATAGCAGTATCGAGTTTTCTGGGTACACTTTTAAGAAACGTCTAGTGCTGTCACAAGAAGCTGATAGCATTTATAGATATCACGTTTTCTCTTATACTTGGGTGTACACCTGTAGCCTAACTTAAATAACTAGTTTATAATGGGTGTACACCTGTAGCCTAACTTAAATAACTAGTTTATAATTGGTGTACACCTGTAGCCTAATTTAAATAACTAGTTTATAATGGGTGTACACCTGTAGTCTAACTTAAATAACTAGTTTATAATGGGTGTACACGTGTAGCCTAACTTAAATAACTAGTTTATAATGGGTGTACACCTGTAGTCTAACTTAAATAACTAGTTTATAATGGGTGTACACGTGTAGCCTAACTTAAATAACTAGTTTATAATGGGTGTACACGTGTAGCCTAACTTAAATAACTAGTTTATAAAAATGGCAGACCCCCATTAAATGGATCTACTTCACACCTTAGAGCTCATGGGGATGATGGTTTTAGTGCCCACATTTCTCAATGACCAAAGGCACACTTTTGCTCTGTTAGAGCAGAAACTGGCAACATTGACTAATTCCCAGGTGAAACTGGTTTAAAACAAGGATACGTCAAGTCACCACTTTTATTTGGAATTGAAATTTGTTGAGTCATGTGAAAATGAATAGATGACAGGCAATTAGGCATTTAGTGGATTGAGAATAAAATCCTAGAAGGTATCGACTTTACAGACGACTTGTCACTTTTGAGCTCTACACACGCTGATGCTCAAGAAAAAATAGAACGACTCCACAATATTGCTGGTCAAGTAGGCCTCCAGATCAGCACGACCAAAACACAAGTCCTGGATATTACCAACAAAGCCTCTGATATAACAATTAACAATGTCATTTTACACAAAGTTGCAAATGTTACCTACCTAGGCAGCAAAATGTCCAGAGATGGAGATATAACATAAAAAATCATGGTACGGATCGCACTAGCATCAAATGCTTTCAACAAGCTGACGAACATCTGAAGATCCAAACTTCTCAGTAAACGAACGCAACTTAGACTGTTCAACTTCTGTGTGATACCAGTGCTAACATATGAATGTGAAAGTCTGAAGTCCACCAAGACTTTAGGTAGGAAAGTAAATGCCTTTGAAAACAAATGTCTTCGTAGGATCTCAAACATAGGCTGAAAAGAAAACATTTCAAATGAAGAACAGGTAAGAGAGGAATCAAAACAAGAATACATGTGGAGCTTTATAAGAACAAATCGTTGGAAATACATCGGTCATGTGCTGAGAATGAATGAAGAAAGACTTCCCCGTCAAGCATTCATGTGGAAACCATCTGATGAAAGAAAACAAAGTAGACCAAGAGAATCGCTATGTAGAACAATTAATAAGGAAAGTTCAACCATGGAACTAAGAAACCACAAAGAACTACAATAACTATTAGTAGATCTTCAATAGTGGAGAATTATGGCTTTCCGCCTTATATGCCGTCTTCGACCCGAGAGGAAAATGAATGGATGAAATGAAAACACATTTTATGGGTGATGAAGTCAAATCACGCCGCCCAATTTTTCCTGAAAACCCAGATACCAGAATATGGTGGGGTAGACGCCGTGGATCGGGACAGAACCTGACCTCTTACCTTAAATAATCCAGTTCACTAAGAACTGAGCTACCGCGGCTGCCAGCATTAGCTCCATAATAATGGCATAGGCAGAGCAATACAACGCAGATATTGACCCCGTCTTTGTTTTCCTTATCATGTATGGTAACCAAAAGAACGCACATATACGCACACATACATATAAGAACGGTCCGGTGGGACTCACAAACAAAAGCCACCGCTTTGAATGTATGGAATCAGCGTTTATGTTACATTTCGCCTTCTACAAGTCGTTAACTTAAGTGGAGGTTTGTTTATAAAATGTAAATGAGACAGGTTCGTTCAATATAAATATGTAGCCTTCAGGGAATGTTGACGGGTGTGCCTGGCACCTAGTGGCCCATGGGGCGATTATTGTGTTTGTGTGTGTGTCCATGGTCATCAACACATTTTATGGATGTTGCGGTCAGTATCACACCAGGTCGCCCTACTTGTCAGATATCCAGTATCAGGGGCAGGCCGAACTCAGAAGCTGTGTCCAGTGGAAAACAATTCTCCAACTTGAGAACTCAAACTGGACCATCTCACCCACAAACTATAAACACACCTCGATTTACGTCACTTCAGTTAACGACTTTCATGAGACGAAATGCAACACAAACGTTAGTTCGATACCTTCAACACAAACGTTAGTTCGATACCTTCAACACAAACGTTAGTTCGATACCTTCAACACAAACGTTAGTTCGATACCTTCAACACAAACGTTAGTTCGATACCTTCAACGCATAAGTTTGTTACCTCGGTGAGTTTTGTCTTTGAGTCGTACAAAGCCGTTTTTTTAATGTTTTTGTGCGTGTTAAAACCGTCTCTTCAACAACACTTAAACGTATGGTTGTATTGTCTAACCTTATCAGTAATAACGTGACGCGTCTTCTCTATCATCTCCAATATCGAGCACAACCAGACCCACGTGACTTAATAAAACAGCTTAAAAGAAAAGACCGACGTCAGAAGGTCCAATGTGGAACCAGGCCACGCCCAACACCGTTACAGGCTAAACCACATGCACAAAACGCATTGCCATTGGAAGCGTTTGATACTTTCCAACACACCCAACCTTTGACAACACTCTATTCTGACGGCAGAACAATTTCAAAAAGACACCCAGCTTGTAAAGGTTGTGTACGAGAAGCAAGGGCTGTCAACCAATTAACATTTGCAAGTGTTCAAGTCAGACGCGCGCGCGCGCAAACACACACACACTCACTCACATGTAAAGAGAGAATGAGAGGAAGGGAGGGAGGGATTGGTATTCTAAATCCGTCAATTCAAATTCCAGGTACCCACCTTTGAAATGTGCTAGACATGGTAGCACGCGCTATTGTTTAAATAAAACACCAAATGTATATCAGATTTCATGATGTCTTCTGCAGGGAGATGCCCTACTGCGCTCCATACAATGGGACCGTCTGCAGGGACTACCTTCAAGGGCGCATGGTCGTGCACAACGGAACCTCCATTCAAGAAGTTGAAGACGAACTCGAGGCTCATCTCAGATACATATTTGACCCCGAGCAATTTTCAGGAAACAGGAGAAGTACACAAATGTGCGAGGGCCCAGCTCGGAGACTTCTGTGTCACATGACCTTTCCAGACTGCCAGAACGAGACTACCCAAGCTGTTCCCATCTGCCAGTAAGTTTTAGTTTACAGCGAACTAATGCGTACTTAAGATTTGTATGAAAGCACACATTATTTAGTCAGCAAGTAAATAAAATAGTGGACAAAATAAAGCAATTATTTAATGGAAAGCTCACTCATGAATTGTGTATTATTCAGTCACTAACGCTCTTGGGGTCCCTTTTGGGAGCTTAGGCCACGTACAATGTGTTTATGTCTGTCCCTATTCTTGAACAGTTTCTCTCTTTCCTTCCAGTCTTCCAGTGTCTATGCCAGTGAACATGACTTCTATCCTTCGTGTATTCCTCGGTCTTCACGGTTTTCTCCATACCTGTTGGTTCGTGACAGTGCCTGTCTTGCTGTGATGGCATTTCGTTTTCTTAGCGTGCTCACTCCTTCTCCATTTCCTACTCATGATCTTTTGCTCAGTTGAGTCTTGTTCCTTATTTTCATCGACGGTGGAAACACGAAAACAGTGCAACACAAATTAACACGTGATTAATTGATAAACAGCTGCTTACTCTAATGTTTATCAGTTATTGTTCACCAGTTGCTTTCCCTTATCGTGATCTTTGCAATGTCGATGGTGACCAAGATCCAAACAGCACTAAGACTCAACATGATTAGCAACTCATAGTTAACTGACTACTTCAGGATCAGTAACCCTCGGCAGATCCTGTTATGTTTGACAGCCCGGCTACGATATCCACACATTTCAACCAAATACCTGCTGCTGTGACTTCAACAACGCATATTTTTACCTGCAGTTCTGACTTCAACAACGCATATTTTTACCTGCAGTTCTGACTTCAACAACGCATATTTTTACCTGCAGTTCTGACTTCAACAACGCATATTTTTACCTGCAGTTCTGACTTCAACAACGCATATTTTTACCTGCAGTTCTGACTTCAACAACGCATATTTTTACCTGCAGTTCTGACTTCAACAACGCATATTTTTACCTGCAGTTCTGACTTCAACAACGCATATTTTTACCTGCAGTTCTGACTTCAACAACGCATATTTTTACCTGCAGTTCTGACTTCAACAACGCATATTTTTACCTGCAGTTCTGACTTCAACAACGCATATTTTTACCTGCAGTTCTGACTTCAACAACGCATATTTTTACCTGCAGTTCTGACTTCAACAACGCATATTTTTACCTGCAGTTCTGACTTCAACAATGCATATTTTTACCTACAGTTCTGACTTCAACAACGCATATTTTTACCTGCAGTTCTGACTTCAACAACGCATATTTTTACCTGCAGTTCTGACTTCAACAACGCATATTTTTACCTGCAGTTCTGACTTCAACAACGCATATTTTTACCTGCAGTTCTGACTTCAACAACGCATATTTTTACCTGCAGTTCTGACTTCAACAACGCATATTTTTACCTGCAGTTCTGACTTCAACAATGCATATTTTTACCTGCAGTTCTGACTTCAACAATGCATATTTTTACCTGCAGTTCTGACTTCAACAATGCATATTTTTACCTGCAGTTCTGACTTCAACAATGCATATTTTTACCTGCAGTTCTGACTTCAACAATGCATATTTTTACCTGCAGTTCTGACTTCAACAACGCATATTTTTACCTGCAGTTCTGACTTCAACAACGCATATTTTTACCTGCAGTTCTGACTTCAACAACGCATATTTTTACCTGCAGTTCTGACTTCAACAATGCATATTTTTACCTGCAGTTCTGACTTCAACAATGCATATTTTTACCTGCAGTTCTGACTTCAACAATGCATATTTTTACCTGCAGTTCTGACTTCAACAATGCATATTTTTACCTGCAGTTCTGACTTCAACAATGCATATTTTTACCTGCAGTTCTGACTTCAACAATGCATATTTTTACCTGCAGTTCTGACTTCAACAACGCATATTTTTACCTGCAGTTCTGACTTCAACAATGCATATTTTTACCTGCAGTTCTGACTTCAACAATGCATATTTTTACCTGCAGTTCTGACTTCAACAACGCATATTTTTACCTGCAGTTCTGACTTCAACAACGCATATTTTTACCTGCAGTTCTGACTTCAACAATGCATATTTTTACCTGCAGTTCTGACTTCAACAACGCATATTTTTACCTGCAGTTCTGACTTCAACAACGCATATTTTAGATACTGGTCTGTCTTTCCTCCCTGATCTCTATCCATGTAGCCAGATTGACTGATTTGTGTCTAGATCAATCACAGGAAGGTACAATAAGATCTCTTTTAGCTTTTGCTCACTAATCTTGTTGAAAGCAGCCTTCAATTTGTCACTGAACTCACTCAACCTGTGTTACCAAATTCCTTCTTTCTTACATTAGTCTAGTGTGTTTTCTACTTCTTCCTTCTATTAGTCGAATGTGTTTTCTCTTTTTTCCTTCTATTACTCATATGTGTTTTCTGCTTCTTCCTTCTATTAGTCTAATGTGTTTTCTACTTCTTTTCTTGATTAATCTCGTATGTTTTCTACTTCTTCCTTCCATTAGTGTCGTGTGTTTTCTACTTCTTCATTCTATTAATCTCGTATGTTTACTATGTATTTTCTACTTCTTCCTTCTATTATTCTAATGTGTTTTCTACTTCTTCCTTCTATTATTCTAATGTGTTTTCTACTTCTTCCTTCTATTATTCTAATGTGTTTTCTACTTCTTCCTTCTATTAGTCTAATGTATTTTCTACTTCTTCCTTCTATTAGTCTAATGTGTTTTCTACTTCTTCCTTCTATTAGTTTAATGTGTTTGCTACTTCTTTCTTCTATTAGTCTAATGTGTTTTCAACTTCTTTCTTCTATTAGTCTAATGTGTTTTCTGCTTCTTCCTTCTATTAGTATAATGTGTTTGCTACTTCTTTCTTCTATTAGTCTAATGTGTTTGCTACTTCTTTCTTCTATTAGTCTAATGTATTTTCTACTTCTTCCTTCCATTAGTCTAATGTGTTTGTTACTTCTTTCTTCTATTAGTCTAATGTATTTTCTACTTCTTCCTTCCATTAGCCTAATGTGTTTTCTACTTCTTCCTTCTATTAGTCTAATGTATTTTCTACTTCTTCCTTCCATTAGTCTAATGTGTTTGTTACTTCTTTCTTCTATTAGTCTAATGTATTTTCTACTTCTTCCTTCCATTAGTCTAATGTGTTTGCTACTTCTTTCTTCTATTAGTCTAATGTATTTTCTACTTCTTCCTTCCATTAGTCTAATGTGTTTGTTACTTCTTTCTTCTATTAGTCTAATGTATTTTCTACTTCTTCCTTCCATTAGTCTAATGTGTTTGTTACTTCTTTCTTCTATTAGTCTAATGTATTTTCTACTTCTTCCTTCCATTAGTTTAATGTGTTTTCTACTTCTTCCTTCTATTATTCTAATGTGTTTTCTACTTCTTCCTTCTATTAGTCTAATGTGTTTTCTACTTCTTCCTTCTATTATTCTAATGTGTTTTCTACTTCTTCCTTCTATTAGTCTCATGTGTTTTCTACTTCTTCCTTCTATTATTCTAATGTATTTTCTACTTCTTCCTTCTATTAGTCAAATGTGTTTTTTACTTCTTCCTTCTATTAGTCTAATGTATTTTCTACTTTTTCCTTCTATTGGTCTAATGTGTTTTCTACTTCTTCCTTCTATTAATCTCGTGCGTTTTCTACTTTTTCCTTCTATTTGTCTAATGTGTTTTCTACTTCTTCCTTCTATTTGTCTAATGTGTTTTCTACTTCTTCCTTCTATTAGTCTAATGTGTTTTCTGCTTCTTCCTTCTATTAGTCTAATGTGTTTTCTGCTTCTTCCTTCTATTAGTCTAATGTGTTTTCTACTTCTTTCCTTGATTAATCTCGTATGTTTTCTACTTCTTCCTTCCATTAGTCTCATGTGTTTTCTGCTTCTTTTTCCATTAGTCTCATGTGTTTTCTGCTTCTTCCTTCCATTAGTCTCATGTGTTTTCTGCTTCTTCCTTCCTTTAGTCTCATGTGTTTTCTACTTCTTTCTTGGGACAACAGACAAGAAAATCACAGCAGGCTGGAGAAATGTGATTTTACAGAAGAATGTTGCGAAAACCAAGGACATCTAAGAAGAGTCATGAAAACGTTATGAAAGAGGCCAAAGCCAAGAGGTAGCTAATTTCCAATATTCGGAAGAAACAATCATCTTTTTTTGGCCATGCAATGAGAAGGAACAGCTGGAATATATTGTAACAACTGTGAAAATTGAGGGACGAAGAAATAGGGGGAAGCAGAGAGAAAAGACACCAGACAGCTTAAGAGAATGGCTTGGCAGAAGGTCAACAACAGAAATGATAAATAACTGTCGAGATTGAAAGTTGTGGAGAGACATGATCACCTACGCCACCAGGCATGGTACTTGATGATGATGGTGACTTCTTTCTTCTACTTCTTCCTTCCATTTAGTGTCAAGTGTTTTATACTTCTTCCTTCCATTTGTGTTCATGTGTTTCCTACTTTTCCCTTCTGCTAGTCTTGTGTGTTTCAACTTCTTTCTTGTATTAGTCTCATGTGTTTCTACTTTGTCTTTTCATTAATGTCAAGTGTTTCTACTTATTCCTTCCATTAGGTGCCATGTGTTTTTTACTTCTTCCTTCCATTATGTGCCATGTGCTTTCTACTTCTTCCTTCCGTTAGGTGCCATGTGTTTTCTACTTCTTCCTTCCGTTAGGTGCCATGTGTTTTCTACTTCTTCCTTCCGTTAGGTGCCATGTGTTTTCTACTTCTTCCTTCCATTAGGTGCCATGTGTTTTTTACTTCCTCCTTCTATTAGCCTCATGTTTTTTCGACTTCCTCCTTCCGTTAGTGTTAACTGTTTTCGACTTCATCCTTTAATTAGTGTCAAGTGTTTTCGACTTCTTCCTTTAATTAGTGTCAAGTGTTTTCGACTTCGTCCTTACATTAGTTTAATGTGCTCTCTTCTTCTTCCATCCATTAGTCTCATGTGTTTTTTTTTTATTCTTCCTTGCGTTGTTACTTTTCATATTACAGCAATGCTAGGAATTCTATGATTTTCAGCTCAGTATCTCCGACTTCAGCACAAAATCTTAGATACCAGGTGACATTCCGCTCTATTTATCTCTATTCCTTTGGTCAGGCTGAGTGAGTAGTCTTGAGTCCAGCCATTCCCTCTCTAACTAAATTATAGATGCTTTGTTCTACTACCTACCCATTAGCTGATTTAACTGAATTTAAATTCATGTTTTGCATCAAATGATTGACCTTGATTGATTTGAATGCATCAATTGATTGACTTTGATTGATCTGAATGCATCTGTTGCGCCCATATATGGATTAACTAATTCAGAATGCGTCTTGTGCGTACATTAGCTAATTTAACGTAACCTTGAACATTTTTCATTGAATTTATGGGTTAATGTGAAATATTTCACTTTTTTCACTCTATAACTTACAGAGCTGCATGCACATGCGCTCACAATAAGTACATCTGTATGTCGCTTACATAATGAAAACATCTCTCGACACAACTTCGTTATCTCAACGAATTGCCTATTGGCTGATTTCACAAAATATGAACGCATTGAATATATGTGACTGTTGGCTGATTTGACGGAATCGTATTATGCTGTGCCACTGGCTGATTTGATTTTTTACAAAATCTTAACTATTTTGTTATGCCGATTGACTGATTAAACACAACATGAACGTGCTGTATTGTGTATGTGGCTAATTTGACGTAATCATATCAGAAAGTGATGCACATATTGACTGGTTTAACGTAATCTGAACCTATACGTTTGTGCCTATTGGCTACTTTTACTTGAAAGAACTAAGGGAAAGAAATGACACTCAATATCAACTCTCCATATCTGTGGCTACAATACATGTCTTATCTTACCTCTCTTCTCCTCGTGGATTACAATTAGTGTCATTATGTCTGATGTTGGGAGAGACGACCACAACTCATCTTTCTTTCTTTGTTTCTCATTCTTTTTGAGACGAATGCCTTATAAAACCACAAGCCTAAGATATGGACGTTAATAAAGGAAAGATCTGGTACAGCACCTCGAGACAAAGCGCGATCACTCTAATGGAACTCAGCTACTGTGACTGCTATAAACGTTCTCCCGCTGCTTTTATCTATCTTTCTTATCCGGAAGTGAATAAATCTTCAAAGAAAAGCCGCAAGTACGTAGACAAGAAAAGTGTGGAGGTGAGAGCCCACCCTCGACCCTCCTCTAGAAATAAAAAAAAAAAAATTAAAACAAAAAAGTTGTGTCTAGAGATGTTTTCATTATGTAAGCTACGTACAGATGTGCTTATTGTGCGCGCATGTGCATGCAGCTCTGTAAGTTATAGAGTGAAAGAAGTGAAATATTTCTTTCGTGAATAACTGGCTCAACTTTCTCACGGACCTTACACAAATGGCTTGTCTCCTTCCGCCCAAGATGAGCTACCAATGGCAAGTACCTTAGAAAAGTGACTCGGATTTAGAGTCATTAACTTCAACTTTCTTTCTCGAATGAGAGCACAGAAAGGAAGCACGTGGATGTCTCAGCTTACACTAAATAAACTCGTTTCTTTTTGCTTTTTATGTTATAGCCATTCCATCTTTTTTATAACCTAGAAACCAGCATCGCTGTTAAAAAAAACTCGCCCATGATCCGTGGCATGTTCTACTAGCACAGCTGTTTATCGGCAATATATTAGTTGTTTTGATAATTTTTTCTTTTGATAAGTATAACTTGTGTATGATCATTCAGTGGTACATTCAAGTGATGATAAGAGAAGGTGATATATCTGAGATGTGATATTTCTGGTGAGTTCAATAAGAAAGCGTGACATTTATGTCTTTGTAAAGCGTTATCTGTGTGTTACCGGGGCCTCATTATGAGGGAAGTAAAGAATAGTGACACTGTGACCTTCCAGGCATGTCGTAAGAGGCGACTAAGGAGGTTGATCGATGGCTTGACAAGCTGTCATTGTAAAAAGTATTGTTATGGAAACAGACCATAGATTTTAGAAGCAGAGATCTCTGCAATATGTGCCACTTTGGCATGGAAGGTTTCTGTTTTTGAGATTGTGGTTCTGCCCTATGTGCCGTCTTCGGCTCGAAAGGACAATAGATAGATAGAAAGCGTAATAGCATCAACATTCGTCCACTAAAATATCACTGTTATACAAATAGTTGACCTCATCATCAAGTACTGAGCCTACTGGCGTTGGTGATCATGTCTCTCCACAACTTTCTGCCTCTATACTGGTTGATCAATTCTGTTGTCGACTTTCAATATTTAACGGACTATCAAACTATCCGATATAGAGCAGACTTTACCTTTGGACTAACCTAGACGTATGGGCGCTAAAATACAGTGGCACAATCCTTACTCAGAAACAAACCACAAACAAATGTATTCTTAAACCTTTCGGCTATTAATTCTAAGGAAAAATGCAATTTAATGTGATATAAATACTATTTAAATATTTGAAATACATGTAATTAGTATCTTAATTGAATGTACGTACTCTAGAAATCGGACTTCATTCAAATAAAATGTTACAAGTGTGCAAAGTTAACGGTTCGTGAAACTTACAAAATGGTAACAAAATATCAAAAATGTTTGACAATGGATTGTATACACCTGATATCAATTTACTTTTTGGTCAGCCAGTGTGTCAACCACTCGTGAATGTGTGCATGTCAACTTCTTCAATGACAAGGCCATAACATGATTTTAATTAATTAATGTGTGTGTGTGTGGATATAGTGGTTGTCTTCCTATCATCATGTGCCATACCAGTTGACGTAGGCGATCATGTCCTTCTACAATTTTCTATCTACAGTGCATCGTATCAATTCAGTTGTTGGTAGTTTTCCATGCCATGACACCAATCTATCCAGTATTTTCTCTCTTTGTCGTCCGCGATCTCTCTTTCCTTTCATTTTGCCTGTTGTAACCAAGTATTCCAACTTTCCTCTTCTCATGATGTGCCCGAAAAATGTTGATTGTTTCTTTCTGATGTTTTTAGGAGCTCCCTTTTTTGTGTTGGCCTCATTGAGAATTTCCTCCTTGGTCTTTTTAGCTGTCCAGGGAACTTTCAACATTCTTCTGAGAAATCCCACCTCTGTGGCCTCTAATTGTCTTTTCATGTGTTTGTCTGTTGTCCATGGTTCACGTTCATAGGTCAGAATTTGTTCTATATAGCATCGATGAACTCTCTTTCTCACTTCTATTGACATAGATTTGTTGCATAAGATATTTTTCATTTTCTGAAATGCTATTTTGACCTGAGCTATTCTGCTTTTATTTCTGTGGTGCATCTTCCATTTGATATTATTATTGTGCCCAAGTATTTGAAACGTTGTACTTGTTTCAGGTTTTTCCTGTGTATTTTTATGCTCCATGATGGTGAGGATTGTTTCTTCGATATGACCAATATTTTACTATTATGTCTATCATTTCGTGTAGTTGTAACCAAGTGAATAACTGGCTCAACCTTTCTTTTCTTCCGTTTTTAAGATGGCGGATCTAGTCCACGTTCTCTCGATCGCTGCAGAAAGTGCATTGCATGTCTGATTAATTTCGGTTATAAATTGCACTCCTATGCGTTAAAGTCAAGATGATGATCTACTTATTACATCTGCGCTGATAAAACAATGTCGTACGCCGGCAATATTTCATTTTCGACAAATCAAGTGTTGTGAATGCGACCTTCCATCGTCTAGGCTTGTTCTGCGCTTTACTTCACATTGGTGCTGTTCATGACCGTTGTTAGATTTGCTTGACGCAAGTTATTTATATGTTCTCATTAATGTGAAGTGCTTCGTCAGCCGCAGTTTGATCTTTTTAGGGAATTTGCACCGTTTTCTGTTCGTCGTAGGCTACATTCACTGGAGTCATCAAGAATCTAAAGGGCGCGTCATTACTGTGCTTGCGACATTGTAATGTGTGCTACGTCATCGTAATGGCTCATCGTAAATCCCTAGACCGGCCGTACGTTAATCGTACGATCTGTTTGATGTGCGACGGGGATAATCTGACAACTAACTGTGTGTTTATATGTTCGAAATTGGAGTCAACAAAGAGGGCCTAACATCATCAAGCGCTATACATTTTTAAAGAAATATGACGATCATCACTTTCGGGAGGACGTGAACTTCTGGTATATGATGGATAGGCGCAGGAACCATTGCAGGCTATGCATGAAAAGTGTTCCTTGTTGCAGTTTCCTCATATTCCAAGTCCATGGGGGACTGGTTGGTCTCGAGGTAAGATGCTGGCCTCGGGACAGAGAGGTTGTGGGTTCAAATCTCGGCTACACCAGTTGGGATTTTTATTTATGATTTCTCTCTGCGACAACCACCCTGGTCTCAGCAGCGAGGCCCAGCTTGAAACGTCAGTTACTCATCGACGGAAAAAAACATGAGTACCTCCGAAGTCGGAGTTATCTGCCTGTGCGGGGAGGGACCCTGTGCACATGGCTGTCAGGGAAAAATGGATTAACACGCAAAATTCAGTTCCTAGTCTCTAGGGACTTCGTCAGAGTTGAAAGCTGGAGAACGCAACAACATTTCTTGTAGTTCATTCTCTGTCTCTGCTATTAAGACTGTGTCATCCGCATATCGCAAATTATTTATGTTGTGACCGTTGACTTCAATTCCTTTTTTAGTCTACTATTGATCTCATAATATATTTCCGCTGTAAAGTGAAAACAAATCCGGCAACAGAACACATCCTTGTCTGACTCCTTGTTTTATATATTGGAATTGCCCTATTTGGTTGCTAATTCGTATAGCTGATGTTTGTTGCTAGTACATGTTTTTTATGATTCGCAGTTCTTTGCCATCAATGTTTAATTTCTCCAGCATATTGATATTTCCATATGCCTTACGTAATCAAATGCATTTGTGTAGTCTATAAAGCACATATAAAGATCTTTGTTTACCTATATAGCTCTTTTATCAATGTTCTTAAGATGTATATTGCATTATTGGTGCCCTTTCCTTTCACAAATCCACATTGATCCTCACTTATTTATGGTTTTATTTTGTTCCTTATACGTCTCATAATGATTCTTAGTAATATTTTAGTCATATGGCTCATGAGACTAATAGTGCGATGGTCTTCACAAAACAGTGGCGCCTGACTTCTTCGGTATGGCTACAAAGATAGATTTTAGTAGATCTTCGGGTATGTGTCCAGTGTTATATATGTCATTGAGTAATTTTGTTATGACTTGTACTCCCAGCTCTCCTAATGCATTTATCTCTTCGATTGTTATATTGTCGGGACCTGGAGCTTCGGCTCTTTTCATGTGTTGAATTGCGTCCTCCACTTCACTCTGCATTATTGATAAGCATATGTCTTTGTTTGACTTTCTAGCTCTAGTCTTTCATCATCATAGAGTTGACTGATATATTCTGTCCATCTTTCTATTGTCCTCTCTTGTCCCATTATTATATTTCCTTCCTTTGATTTCACACATCCTGAAACTCTGACTTCTTTTCTTCCTGTTAATTCATTTAACTAAAGGCATTTGATAGTTTAGACAGAGGAATGCTTTGGAAGTTGTTGAGTCATTACGAAAACCCATAAAGTTTATTAACCTGATTAAAAACAATGTATGAAGGAATGAAATGTAGTGTGGTGCATGAAGGACAGCTTACAGAAGCATTTGAAATAAGAACAGGAGTAAGGCAGGGATACATTCTGTCTCCATTTCTCTTTCCACTGGCCATAGATTGGATTATGAAAATAACTCAAAACAACAGAAATTATAATCCAGTAGTCACTGACCAAGCAACTTGATGATTTATACTTTATTGATGACATAGCTCTCCTATCACACAGCCATCAACAGATGCAGGATAAAATGAGCATACTTGATGAAAGATCACAACAGCTAGGACTAAAAATTAATAAAGATAATACCAACATTATGAGAATTAATGCAGTTGGTAATAACCAAATAAAATTAGGAGAAATACCTCTACTAGAAGTACAATCTTACATATATATGGGTAGTAATATAGATAAAGAGGGAGGAACAGAAAATGATACCAAAATAAGGATATCAAAAGCAAGAGGAGCTCTTGTTGCACTGGGAAACATATGGAAGTCCAAAGAAATTAGGTTAAATACAAAAATAAAAATTTTCAGCTCCAATGTTAAGTCAGTCCTGTAATATGGATGTGAAACACGGAGAACAACAAAATTGACAATCATGAAGATACAGACTTTCATTAATGGATCCTTACGCAGAATAAAAGGATGGAAATAGCAGGACAAAATCACTAACATAGAATTATGGAAATGTGCCAGTCAAACACCAGTGGATAAAGAGATACAGCGAAGACTATGGCGCTGGATAGGACACACACTACGGAAGCCAACTGAGAGTATTACACAACATGCCCTTTTTTGGAATCCCCTGTTGAAAAGACAAAGGGGAAGACCAAGGAATTCTTGTATAAGACAGATGGAAGCAGAGATGAAGATGATGGGGAAGACATGGAACGATCTTAAAAGAATGGCAAGAAACCGAACGACTTGGAAAGTGTTTGTTGAAGACCTATGCTCCACTGGGAGCTGAAAGTGTTTGTTGAAGACCTATGCTCCACTGGGAGCTGAAAGTGTTTGTTGAAGACCTATGCTCCACTGGGAGCTGAAAGTGTTTGTTGAAGACCTATGCTCCACTGGGAGCTGAAAGTGTTTGTTGAAGACCTATGCTCCACTGGGAGCTGAAAGTGTTTGTTGAAGACTTATGCTCCACTGGGAGCTGAATGGTAGAAAAAAGAAGAATTCCTTTAACTGATTGTGCATACATTTTGAGTCTTTCTTTTGTTGTTTTTCCATTTCTTCACATTTCTGCTTTAACCATCCTTCCTTTGCTTCTCTGCATTTGTTATTGATCTCGTTGTGCAATATTTTGTATGCCCGCTCTTCTTTCTAATGTTTTCGTCTTTCGTCCATTAGTTCTAGTTTTTCCTCTGTCATCCATTTCTTTTTGTTGATTTTTTTATTCACTGGTATTCTTCTTTTGATATTTGTTGAATCGATTGTTTAAGCATTTCCCACTGCTCCTCGATGCCCTGTATTTTCTCATTAGCATTATATCTATTTTATACTATCGTACTGTACATATCACTCATCTGTTTATCTACTCTAAGCATATCTAGTTCTAATTTAATATTTCTTGGGGGTTTCTGTGTCTTCCGCAGTTTTATTCTTATCTTCCCACCACTGGTACATGGTCAATATTGCAATCGACTCCTGGCCTTGTTGTCCGCCCATTCCTGAATCTTCTCTGTACCAGAATAAAATCTATTTGATTATGTACTTTTTTGTCTGGCCTTTGCCATGTCCATAATTGCCTAGGGTGTTGTTTGAACCAGGTGTTACCTATAATCATTTCATTTGTCTTTGCTCAATCTATCAATCTATCCCCTCTGTAATTCGACTATCCAAGGCCATGTCCCCCAGTCACATTTTGCACTTTAGCTGTTCCTAGCTTTGCATTGAAATCCCCCAATATAATAGTTATTTCTTGGGGTTTACACTGTTTCATGGTCATCACTAGCTCGTTGTAAAAAGTTGACAATGTCTTCTTCCTCGCTATTACTTGTTGGTGCATAAGCTTGAATTATGTTGATATCCATTGGTCTACCTCTCAATTTTATTAGAAGAATGCTATCTGATACTGGCCACAATCCTTACACTGTTTTGCTTCTTTATCTATCTAACACGATGCCTACGCCTCTTTCGTGTGTGGTTCTCCCAGAGTAAATTATATTTCCACTGTCGCATTGTAATAATCTTACTCCTTTCCGTCTCATTTCACATAGTCCCAAGATGTTCAATTTCATTCTCTTCATTTCTTGGCTGATGTTTTCTAGTTTGCCAACCTGGAATGCTGATCTTGGTTAGCGGGGTAAAGTTCTGCCCTACCAAAGGAGGAGTAAGACGTCTCCTTTCCTCCGCTAGTCTTCGGGACACCCTTGGGCAAGGTGGAGCTCCCGATTAGTTCTCCTTTCAGGGTTACGTGAAGCCATTGGACCAGGTGTTGGATGGTGTTGTGGGAGCAGCCGACAAGAAGTGCCGGTTATGGTCCCCACTCCGTGATGGCAGGCAGGGGATCTCATGTATAGAGACAATGGCTTTGATCTCCGACTAGTACAGTCACTGCCAAGAAGGAAAGGAATGGCAAACTACCTTCTTATATTGCCCAGCATAATTGTGTCAAAATACAACTTAATATCTACAGCTAACGACTTTAATGTCTTCCTATACTGATGTGATAATTTATATATATATATATATATATATATATATATATATATATATATATATATATATATAAATAAAATGGCGCCTAAAATTTCTTTGCCTGAGGACATCTCCTGCACCGGCCCACTTATTGTTCCTCTCTCTCTCTCTCTCTCTCTCTCTCTCTCTCTCTCTCTCTCTCTCTCTCTCTCTCTCTCTCTCTTGTTTCTGCCGTAGCAACATATTCTAGTTTTTCCCTTTTGATTACGTGGCGAAAAAATGGTGATTGTCTTCTCATGATGTTGATTACAGTGTTTGAGCTTTGGCCTCATTTAGAACGTCCTTGTTGCTCTTATTTTTTAGCTGCCCAGTACGTTGGTTAAGCTGTAAAACACTTTATCTTCGTAATAGTATCACAAATTGAAAACACAAAAAGATGTGAATATAGTATTATCCTCTGTGTAATTTCAACCAGAAGTGCAGCAATATATTTAAGTTTTTAGCTGAAATAAAATGCCTTCAGATTAAAAGAAACACTTGTGTACTTTTGTATAGCAGTTATTTTAACATAAATACCGCATGGGCTTCAGTGCCAGCCCTAATTAGACGCCCAGTCTGCGTACGCATCAACTACATTCAGGGGAGGTTAGAACAGATGGTATTTATAATTGCCTGTACTTGACTAGTTTCTGCTTCGCGGCATTAAAAGTGTTTCTCCCAGACAAGAGAAAGTCAAGTACGTTAGACAAACTAACAACAAATGTGAGCATAATAAGGCCGGTGGCTGGCTATCGCCTAGGACGTAGGATATTAACTTTACTGAGATAATATACTATCGTCTCGGCTCATAAATTGAAAAAGACAATGATTAACTGTCTAAGAAATACATCATTTACAAACCCCAGTGTTATTCCCTAATTACCTTGTCACAAATATTGTTGAGTTAAATGTTTATTTATTGTTAATTTTTTCTGTTTTGGGAGTTTGAAATCTGTGGATTGTAGATATTTTTTTTCTTGAAGCTTCCATTGCCATAGACTTTGTTTCTGTCAACGTTGAGCGAGTCAGTACTTTATTGTGTCGTGTGCTCATCGTCACCTCTGTTACGTTATCTCATGAACTTGCGCTCTTCTAGAATGAACTCTTCTCCTCCTTCCATCGCTTCCTAAGCTCTCTCAGGGATGCTGTCTGGTGGCGAGCGTCTAACAAGCATATCCAAAGCATTTGATTTTGTTTCTTATCTGGTACTGACATTACTCCAACAGTTTTCCTGATATCATCGTTTATGACTACTATCTTGTTTATGACTACTATCTTGTTTATGACTACTATCTTGTTTATGACTACTATCTTGTTTATGACTACTATCTTGTTTATGACTACTATCTTGTTTATGACTACTAACTTGTTTATGACTACTAACTTGTTTATGACTACTATCTTGTTTATGACTACTATCTTGATTATTACTACTACCTCGTTTATGACTACTATCTTGATTATTACTACTATCTTGTTTATGACTACTATCTTGATTATTACTACTATCTTGTTTATGACTACTATCTTGATTATTACTACTACCTCGTTTATGCCAACTATCTCGTTTAAGACTACTATCTTGTTTATGACTACTAACTTGTTTATGACTACTATCTTGTTTATGACTACTATCTCGTTTATGACTACTATCTTGATTATTACTACTACCTCGTTTATGACAACTACCTCGTTTATGACTACTATCTTGTTTATGACTACTATCTCGTTTATGACTCATCTTCATCATGTACCCTGCCGGTTGGCGTAGGCGATCATGTCCCTCCACAATCTTCTATCTACAGTGCATCGTATCAGTTCTGTTGTTGACTGTTTTCCATGCCATGACACCAAGCTATCCAGTATTTTCTCTCTTTGTCGTCCGCGATCTCTCTTTCCTTTTATTTTGCCAGTTGTAACCAAGTATTTCAACTTTCCTCTTCTCATGATGTCGTTTATGACTACTATCTTGATTATTACTACTACCTCGTTTATGACAACTATCTCGTTTAAGACTACTATCATGTTTATGACAACTATCTTGTTTATGACTACTGTCTCGTATATAACAACTATCTCGTTTTTTATTACTATCTTGTTTATGACTACAATCTTGTTACTACTATCTCCTTTATTACTACTATCCTGTTTCTCTCTCTCTCTCTCTGCGATCAGGACTCAATCTGAGTAGGATCCCAGACTCTCATATGAAGTCAGCTGTCAGGTTAAGTGTGTTGATCGCCCCCACAGACAGAACATCACAATTAGAGTCTGCCAGATCCACTCTGATTGAACACCCGTTAAAACGTTGCACTGTGTTCTGCGCCTGCTTCATCCGATTTCAGCCAGCATTTTATTCAGGTTTGCTTTCCCTAGCCTTTGATTGTCCCCAGTCTTCCTGCAAGGCAGCAAATTGTCTTTTCTGTAGGGGGATTCTGCCCTTAGATGGTCGGCCCTCCCAGGTTTACGAGCACCATCTGCCCGAGTCACTAGAGGTGACTAACACAGACATGCACACACAAAGATATGAGATGTGACCAACGCAGACATGTACACACAAAGATATGAGATATCACTAACCCAGATATGCACACAGAAAGATATGACACATGACTAACACAGATACACATTAAGATATGAGATATGACTAAACACAGATACACATAAAGATATGAGACATGATTAACACGGACACACCAAGATATGAAATATGACTAACATGACACACACCAAGATATGAGCCATGGCTAGAACACACACACACACACACACAAGCTAAGATATGAGCCATGGCTAGCAGAGAAACACACTAAGATATGAGCCATGGCTAGCACAGAAACACATTAAGATATGAGCCATGGCTTCACGGAAACACACCAAGATATGAACCATGTCTAGCACAGAAACACGTTAAGGTATGAGCCATGGCTAGCACGCAAATACACTAAGATATGAACACTGGCCAGCACAGACACCGCCCAGATATGAGGCATGGCTAGCACGGATATACACTAAGATATGAACCATGGCCAGCACAGACACACACTAAGATATGAATCATAGCCAGCCCAGACACACACTAAGATATGAGCTACGACTAGCACGGATATACACTGAGGCTCAATTCAAGAGAAGCAGAAGAGGAGGTAGAAGAGCATCGATCGCGAAAGGTATCCATATGCTTGGGTTTGTTGTAGTCGGTAGACTCTTCTTAACGTGGGAATCATCGACATACGAGATGCAGGCCCCAGTTAACTGTTCACAGGTTCCGTTCAAGCAGTTGTCTGGAGATTTGAGAGTGCAGTCTGACCCGTAGAATGTTCCCTTGCATGTACAGTTCCCGGTTGACTGTTCACAGGTGTCGTTGAAACAGTTGTCTGGACATTTGAGAGTGCAGTCTGACCCGTAGTACGTTTCCTTGCATGTACAGCCTGCACTTTCCGGGTCACATATGATGTCACAGCCATCAGAACACGTCTGTTCGCACTGTAGTCCAAAATTACCATCGGGACAAGTGTCATTACAGGTATAGCCGGGATGATTACATTGTAGGCATTTTCCGGATTTTTTCTCACATAAAGGACAAACACTGAGACAAGACCTGGAGCAGTCGTGTCCATAGATCCCATATGAACAGTTGGCGTGATACGTACCGATGATGACGTTGCAGCCTTTGCTACACCCACTACACACTTCAGAAAACGACCCAGAATGCCCGTCCAGACAATAGGTGTCTGTAAATGTTTGCACCTCACACACCGTCAGTGCACTGTCGGCCTGCGAAATGGTTCCTGAGAACTCAGTCTTAATGTGTGCCATTGGCGTTTGTGTGATGACTACAATAGTGCTCACAGAAACATTAGGCTATGATATATCATTATACTGGAACACTACGCCGCCACTGTCAGAGAAAGCCTTTAGAGTGGCACTCTTTACCCGAATCATAGTGCTAGCTCGATGATAGATTCGAATGGTGTGAATCTTCTGGGGTGTGGCAACGTTCAGATACCAGTAAACAGGATTGGTTCCACTTCTCAATTTTGTGTGTGTGCAGTCATTGTCATAGAGATTGGTCTTTGTTTTGCCATTAACTGCAGCCTCTGGTCCACATCCGTCTCCTGTATAACAAGCATTAAATGTGTCGGTCTGGTTTGTGTTCTGTTTGAGAGCCACATTCCGACCCCCGCCTATGTAGTTGGAGCAGATATTTGCAACTATCGCCCCTTCAATCCGTAACTTGTTGATCAGACCAGCCCCAAAGCAAAAGACATCAATCTCGTGCTGACTAACTACCAAACTTGATTCATTGCTACATGAGGCAGAACCATTTAGTTTTACCGTGAAACTGTCCGGATATGTTAAGTCATTCACATATATCCTAAACCAGGAGAATGGCAAAGATTGATTGAGAGTTGCCTCAACTGATGTAGAATTTGTGTCCGGATTACATGTGATGTCGTTGTTATCAAACAGGAAAGTAGGTTCAGATCTTTGGGCGTATTTGTACATGAGATCCAAGTACTGACACTGGTGTCCGAAATATTCGTGCTGACAGCTGTCATTGTTTGGGCTTGTCCCTGTAGTTTTGTCACAAACTGAGTCATTATAGCAGTGACATTGTAACGTACAATTTGCCCCAAAGCAACCGCCTGCACAAGTTAGGTCATTAGCTTCCAATGCCGCGAACGAAGCCAGCAGAATAAAGACTTGATCTACAGCGATGGTTAACGAACTGTGTACAAACATCTATTATCAAACCCGTGATTACATTTCTCGCTTATGGCTACTATATCGCTTATGGCTACTATATCGTTTATGGCTACTAACTCGTTTATGACCATGTCTTGTTTATGACTATGTCTCGTTTATGACTATGTCTCGTTTATGATTACTATCTAGTTAATGACTATTGTTTCGTGTGTGACTGCTATCTTAGTTACGACTGAGCATCAAAACGTTACAACAGTAATTGGCAGAAGGGCGAGAACCAGAATTCCTCGACACCTGAAAAGATACAGGTGGAAGTGACGAAGAAGAAGAAGAAGGTGAACCTTGTCTTTAAATAAATAAGTCTGGCGTCTCTGTTAGTTTTCCTATACTTTCTCTTGTCTTATAGGATTTATTACCCAGCCTTAAATAGATACCGGTAATATTTATGTTTCTGGGGAGAAAGATAAGAGGCCTGGTGGTGTCATGACCACATTAATCAGAGCGTTCCGATCGTAAAGAGAAAAATGTGGGCGCTAATACCATATTCTCTTAACGCCATTTTCAGTCAAAGCGCAATCTCTTGTCTGTCTATTTTTACACACACACACACACACATATACACGGACACACACAGCACATATAGCTATTGGCTCATGGAGTATGACGACCAATTTTGATGGAAGCAAGAGCAACATATATAGGAGAACATCATAATGGAGATCAAGAAATTATATAGTTACACATATAAAACCAAACAATGCTGGACGCGGATATGTCGGTCTGAAAAAGGCGCACATATCGCGGGTTGCCGTAAACTAGCGACACAATATATCTAGGCCCACACAATTCCTCTAAGGGCGGACGATAACAACAAGTCAGGTGAACGCAGAAAAAGAACGATTTTTTAAAGACAAAAAAAAGGGGGGGGGGTGATAATATTTGATATCTTTTATCAAGAGCTTAGTAGCAAATTTAAAAAAAATAAATAAAACCTGTCTCATTTTTGGAAATATCGCCTCCTGGCGGTTGGGAGACACGGTAGCTCACTGGTTAGAGACTGGACGACTAAAGACAAGATGTCGGAGCCCGATCCTGATCGACGGCTTCCATGTTCACCCAGCCTTGAATGACTACCATATTTTTAGGGAAAAGAAAGACGGTACTGGCGTAATACTGACCTATTTCACATTTAAAGTCAATAATGTATGTAAAAATATGGACACTAACACCATATTCCTCTAACGCTACCAATTGACATGACGGGGCTTTGTTTTTTTTTTTAATTATACATCTTGGTGCGCTTATTGGTAAATTGCATTGTATTGTATTGTATTGTATTGTATTGTATTGTATTGTGTTTTACACCTTAGGGCACAAGCATCTGTCTTCAGTTTGTTCGGGACTGCTGTCCTAGCCTTTTGTTTTCTTTGACCTTCCTGAAAGGCAGCACTTGTGTTGTCAGAGTTTGTTTCCTACCAGCACAGCAGTCCTTGTCGGACTCACTGATATGCCTGGCCAGGTTTATCTCATTTCTGGAATATAACGGCTGCATACCCATGTTATAGCTCAATCTATTTTTTGTTTGATTGACCAAACTTTGACTTGCAGATCAAAGCGCCAGTGGTTACAACAGCACAACTGGTTATCACTGATATCTTCTTGTTTTGATAATTTGTCAAGTACAGTCATCACGTAGAGTTCAAATCAGAATGTTTATCTCTTCCCCCCCCCCTTTTCCACCCTACTTTTTTAAATCCTAAAGAGGGTGGGGAGGGGTAGGAGGGGGTGAAGGAATGGCAGATCCTTGTGGAAAGTGTAAATTGAGTTCCTCTTAAAACATCTTAATAACAAAGAGACTTTTTACAAACTTCATGTATTTGAAGTCAGTAGATATAGACTGCCAATTGTTTTAGAAATAACTCATGAACGGGTAAAATCGTTTGTTATAGTGTTAGTTTTCATTGTCAATTAAGATACACATTAAAAAGAAAGCTGTCTTGGGGCATCGTCGACGATTGACTAGCCAGATATGTGATGGCTCTTGATTTCATTAACTTATCAAAGTTCGTGGGATATTATGAACAACTTGGCAAGTGGATACGGGCAGAAATGATTTCAAACTTAGAAGTAGTACGTGCAGACTCGCAGACAACAGAGTTCGCTCGGCCAACTTTTGGCATTACCTTATCTTTTGAATGAACCTGCTAGGTAAGTAGACAAGAGCTGGAGTAATAAATAAGTTATATGGCTTAGGATAAAACAAGGACGCGCCTGGTTGTCAGGATTCCTAATACAGTGGCTACAACATGTTACTCAGTGTTCTTCCACTTTCACCCAACAATTACGTTTCTTCGTCGTATGCCTTTAATATGGCGTTGAGTTGGCGTAAAATGTGATGTGTTGTAGTTAACCACATAACGCGATATCAGACTTTTTCTACTGATTACATCCGACTTTAGCTAACCATTTTTGGTACCTAGTTGCTTTCAATTTTCAGCCCCACTTAGGCCGATTAGTTTATTTCCTTGACCACCGCGGGGCAGGGTCTTGGTCAGCTCTGACGCACAGATGCTGACGCTGACGGCCAGGAAATAACAGTTTTGCGCTTTCTCTCATCATCAGTATCATCTGCGCATCGTAGATTGGTCATATTGTGCTCTCCATTTTAACTTTCTTTGTTATGGTCTGATGCGTTATCAGAGGTCCATGCGTTATCAGAGGTCCATCTCTTGATGTTTTCAGTTCTGTTTAATCTTTGCCTGCCTCTCTACCTTCGAAGATGACTTCAGTTATTGTGTACCTTTATGTTTCAAAAAACGTCATTTGTTCCACTTGTAATAAATTCTATTTCTTCATTTTGTTTTTTTCTATTTCAAACTTCATACACTATTACAATTCAGTGGCTTTAACTAAAGTAACAGTTTTAGTGAGAAACTATCCTCAGTGAACCATCTATCGAGTGACCTCAACAGTAGATCCACACAATTTATTCAAGGTCGCAGCCACCAAATGGTTTACATACTATAGTCCGTTCAGAAATTCATAATCACACCTGAATTAGTTTTGCGTGATAACCGCTTGTTATTTTGGTTTCACATTTTGCATGGAATCTTAGAATATTGATGACGTTATAGATATTTTTTGCTCTGAGAAATTTGATCTAGTTTAAAAGTTTTCTTCTTTAGGGTATATTAAATTCGCCCTGTTCGAATTTGACACATTTTTAGGATATATACATTAATTTGGTGCGGTCGTTTACGTAAAATAGTTTGGCTATTGCAGAAACACTAACTTCAGGAAAATCCCGTGCACAAAACTGAATTGTTATTGAACGACATGACGCACCACAGCCTGGGCATTAATTACCGAAGGGAAGGCGTATCTTTATTAATTTTGTGAAGACTCAGTAGACAATTTGTTGACTTTAAATACCAACATTTATATCTAAATTACAATGAGTTTGAAATGCAATTTTATAACTATGCAAAAGAAGTGTGTTGAACATGTGTTGCGGTTGGAAGATGAGTACTGGAAACGAGATGGATTACTATTTGTCTAGCCAGTAATGATTATCAACCTCTTGGAATCGTCAGATTCGGAATGATTAAAATTAAGATGAATTCAATTTCAGCTGCAGTTAGGACGTCCTGCGGTCTAATGGTGACCGAAGAACAAGACTAATTGTAACCAATTGAATTCATGTTTGCAAATACACATAACGAACAACACCCACAATTAAGCACTATGTAGATACGCCTCTGACAAGAATTGCGGTAAACTGGACAATTTAACACGATTACTGTAAACTCTAAAATTTGAATCAACTTGTGTGATATCGTCATAAAAGATCAAAGGAATTCGCTGATGTGCAAAATCTGTTGTGTTTGTGGAATAAAAAATACCAAAATCTTTGCGTCATCAATATTCTAAGATTGCATGCAAAATGTGAAACCAAAATAACAAGCGCTTATGACGCAAAGCTAATTCAGGTGTGATTATCAATTTCTGAACGGACTATAGTTACCCTTTCTGGGCCTTGAACTGGGAACTTATAAAATCTGTTTGTTTTATTCAAATAAATCTCAAAGTCTGTGTTATCATTTGTCGAGTAGTGAACATCTAAGACGTCGCTTGTTCGGTGGTGATCTTACCCGTCACTCTAGTTGAACATCTCCATCCTGATTTCAGTGTTCACCTCACAGACCTGTCAGTCTTGTCTTTCACACTTGAACGTTAACCCGGCTGGTCGATCTTATAGAATCATAGTGGTGGTGTTTATAAGAAGGAAGGTTTTTTTTTTTTAATTGACTGCATTCTCACTTTCTGTGGCGATATATTGACTAATTTGTCACATTCTGTGTGACAGAATATTGACTGTTTTGAAACCTAACTTTTTGTGCTTTTTAAAAATGTACTAAACATTAGACCCAACAGTAAATGCTTGTCACACGCTAGAGGTAAGTCTTCTACAGAATTTGTATGAACGTTTATAAAGAGTCGTGCGTGAGGTCGGCCCTGCTGGGTCGAGAACAGTGGCTCCTGTACAGACTATATTTCTCTCTGACTAGAGCAGCAGAAAACAATTAAACTTGAGCCAAACAGCTGCGCTTTTTGTAAACGCTTGCGTTATTTCATCCAAGTGGTATCACAGAAAGAAACAACAGATACGGCCACTTTCAGCATCATTTTTTTTCAACGTAATAGCAGTGTGTGCACACTCACATAGACTCGATTCATTGTGTGAGTAAATAGCCCCCCCCCTCCCCCCCCCCCCCCCCCCGATAAAAGAGAAAATAGCACGTGCGTTCTCTTTTTTTTACTTTCTGAAACGCTTTGGTAGCCTGTTTCTCACGTTGTGATTTCCGGCAGGAAGAAAAATCACCGCAGGAGAAGTCTATTTAGCTGAGGGAGGGACAGACACTAACCAGGCGGCGGTTAATACCGTTTACCTTTTAGCAGCGAGAAGAATGGATAGACTCTGCCAGAGTTATGAGCAACTGAGATATCTTCTCCACACAATTTGTTTGCATTCGGCGCACCGACTTGCAGATGGCTAATGTAGTTTCCAGACACTGCCTGTGGGTGCCTTGTCTGAGATAGGTGTCGGCAACATTTATAGAAGCACGCAGCTTCCACTTACGTAGAAACACTTAGTACAAAAAGAAAACACCCCAGGAGCAGTAACCTGCTTATTGTTATTAGCCCAGTGACAATAGTTGCTGTGGAACTGTTGGTTAATTAGGTCTTTTCAAACAACAGATACGGCAGATGTTTCTTGTCTGTAACAAATGACTGGAACTGACACTCATCGCTGTTATTATTTCTCCCGTTTGTTATTTTTTTACTGAGCATTTTACTCGTGGCTACTTTTTAATCTGTTTTCATTGTAATGCTTTCTTCACTCTTTTTATTTTTTTTTTCTTGGTTGTTTCATTTAATGCTATATCTGTAGTCCGTTCACAAATGTATGCCCATATTTAATATAAATTTTCTCAGGAACTATTTGATATAATGTCATTATTTTTGGCATGCAGTCTTAGATTTTCCTGGAACATATGAATTTATAAATATTAAATCCAAAGGCAAAGTGTATTTTTGCAAGTATGAGTATTTTGTACATAAACTATGTACAAAAACAGCGTGCAAGAAACATTAGATTTACAGTACTACACATCACACAATGTGACGGTAATTGGCTGTACTTTATATTCTGATTAGGTCGACGCTGTCTTCGGCCGGTATATCGCGGTGCACTTTGAGGCTACGTGATTGTTTTTTTTTAAACTTAAAATGTGAAAGTGTGCCAGTTATTGAACAGGTGGGGGGTGGAATTGAATGTAAAACTTTTAATTATCTGTCCTTAAATCCTCTTGTGCTTTTTACATACAACATTTCAGCAAAATCCTACCCTAGATCACTTTATTAATAGAAACACATCGTGTATTACGGTCCGGGAAAATACAAGACTGCAACCAAAATTTCACAACAATACACAAAATACTTTCTGTGAAAACTGACTTTGAGTTTGGGCAGCAATTTCTGATCGGACTATAGTTGCATCGAAATGTTACCTGATGATATGTTCTTCCAATATTTTTTTTAAAAATCAGTCTTTAAACATTTTTGCTTGTGCATTTTATTCTTTCCCAATACAAAACGGAATTTGCTTATCTTCTTGGATCTCTCCCATAAATATACATACTTCTGTTTGTCTTCTTCGATCTCTCCCATAAATATTTACACCCTTTCTTGTCTTTGCATTTCTCCTTAAATATGCATTCGTTTTCCTTCTTTCCTCTCCTTATAAATTCTCATATGCATGTGTTTTCTTTCATTGTACTTTCGCTTTTCCGCAATACACACACACACGTTTGTTTCTTTTTTCTCACACGTAATTATACATTTGTTTACTTCTTTGTTCTACTCTATTAAAAATAAAACCTTTTATTTATTTATTTAATATGCCTTCTATGTTTTCTCCAACTATGTTTGTTTGTCTATGTGTACATATAATACAAAGTGACAGATGGAATCCTGCGGATCATCATGAATAGGGTGGCAAGAAAGTTAGAGCAAGAACTGCATATAGTTCAAGCAGGCTTCAGACACAGTAGAGGTATCCGGGACCACATCTTTAACACGAGAAACATTCTTGAAAAGTGTAGGGAATACAACATAGAACTGTAAACATGTTTCATAGATAACAGCAAGGCCTTTGACTGCGTACATCAGAAAATGGAACATCATGAAAGATGTAGGTTTTCCAACACCCCTACCACAACTTATAGAACCACTACATCACGAGCAGCAAGCAGCTAACAGAATAAGAGGGCGAAACATCAAATTGGTTTGAATTACAAATAGGGTGAGGCAGGGATGCATCCTCTCAACATTTCTCATACCTGTTCAACATCTAGAACATCATGAGAAATGTCAGAAACGATGAGAGATTTGTGAAGTTTGATCCTTTCACAATAAATGGCAATATAATTCCAGAACTCAGATATGCTGATGACACAGTCCTCCTCTCAAACAGTGCAAACGAATTAAAAGAGACAATTGAGTGTGGCAAAAAACACAGTGGAGAACAAAAACTCTATGTAAACATACAAAAAACTAAGATAATGTTCATTGACAAGACAAAAAGCCAACCCAGAATCATCATCCACAGTGAAGAACTTGAAATTGCAACAAACTTTGGATATCTATGATCTGTAGTAACTAACAATGGAGACTGCCAGAAAGAGATCTGTAGTAACTAACAATGGAGACTGCCAGAAAGTGATCTGTAGTAACTAACAATGGAGACTGCCAGAAAGTGATCTGTAGTAACTAACAATGGAGACTGCCAGAAAGAGATCTGTAGTAACTAACAATGGAGACTGCCAGAAAGAGATCTGTAGTAACTAACAATGGAGACTGCCAGAAAGTGATCTGTAGTAACTAACAATGGAGACTGTCAGAAAGAGATCTGTAGTAACTAACAATGGAGACTGCCAGAAAGTTATCTGTAGTAACTAACAATGGAGACTGTCAGAAAGAGATCTGTAGTAACTAACAATGGAGACTGCCAGAAAGTGATCTGTAGTAACTAACAATGGAGACTGTCAGAAAGAGATCTGTAGTAACTAACAATGGAGACTGCCAGAAAGTGATCTGTAGTAACTAACAATGGAGACTGTCAGAAAGAGATCTGTAGTAACTAACAATGGAGACTGTCAGAAAGAGATCTGTAGTAACTAACAATGGAGACTGCCAGAAAGAGATCTGTAGTAACTAACAATAGAGACTGCCAGAAAGTGATCTGTAGTAACTAACAATGGAGACTGCCAGAAAGAGATCTGTAGTAACTAACAATGGAGACTGCCAGAAAGTGATCTGTAGTAACTAACAATGGAGACTGCCAGAAAGTGATCTGTAGTAACTAACAATGGAGGCTGCCAGAAAGTGATCTGTAGTAACTAACAATGGAGACTGCCAGAAAGAGATCTGTAGTAACTAACAATGGAGACTGCCAGAAAGAGATCTGTAGTAACTAACAATGGAGACTGCCAGAAAGTGATCTGTAGTAACTAACAATAGAGACTGCCAGAAAGAGATCTGTAGTAACTAACAATGGAGACTGCCAGAAAGTGATCTGTAGTAACTAACAATGGAGACTGCCAGAAAGTGATCTGTAGTAACTAACAATGGAGACTGCCAGAAAGTGATCTGTAGTAACTAACAATGGAGACTGCCAGAAAGAGATCAAAAGAAGATTAGCAATGACAACACCAAAATTAAAAGCTACGAAGGACATGTGGCACAATACCAGCAAGACAGTAACTTTTAAATTACTGAGGGATGATGATGGTGTTCTCTTTGATCAGTTTATGGGCCTGAGGCATGCAAGTGACAAAACTTGAAAAGCGCCCGGATCTGCTCGTTGTTAGTTTCAGCAGAGTAGCTTGATGCGTTTTATGAAGGGGACAGGAGGATATACATCAGTTATTAGCTTGATCTATTTGTGCCCTCTAGTTTATATTACTTCTATCTCTAGTGATTGTTAAACCAATGTACGTCACTGGTTTTCATTATATTTATCTGTAATAATTAAGACAGTAACGAGTGGCGTTTAAGAAGAATGTTGACAATCCCATCATTCACTAAGTGTGCTAAATATTTTATACTGAAAGAATTAAACGGAAAAAGGAAACTACTACAGCAAAATCGAAAGCTAGAGCCAGCCATCTTTCATCTCTGTACGCAGAGCAAGGGCAACACTTCTTGTAAAAGTGGACAACATTTCTGGGTAGAAAATGGCAAGAAACTACGCAAATAGGACATTCGGTTGTTTAACATCGTGGCATCGCGGATAGGACATTCGGTTGTCTAACTTAGTGGCATCGCGGATAGGACATTCGGTTGTCTAACATCGTGGCATCGCGGATAGGACATTCGGTTGTCTAACATCGTGGCGTCGCTGATAGGACATTCGGTTGTCTAACATCGTGGCGTCGCTTTTATACATTTTTTAAATAGAACATTTGGTTGTCTAACATCATGACATTAAAGATAACCACTAACGAAATTGGAAGACAACACAAGATTGAGAATTCCTAATCTGTTATGGTTAATATTCACTGGAACAGCACATGATGATGTTGATCATGGTTGCTTATTTCTCCAAAGTTTGTAATGAATGAAGCGTACAGTCACGCCTTGATCGTTACAAGAGTCTGACGTTTAACAAATTGCCTCTGTCTCACCTTGCGGTAGTTCACCACATGAATCCCGTTAATAGAAACATCTCTTTCGACGTGCCATCCTTCATTAAGCCAACCGTGGAGGCGTTCTCGCCAATAACCGTTAATCACGAACGTCAGCATTCAATATTTGGTGTGGGGAAAATGTCGTTTATTTCTGTCAAGAGAAGGAATGTCGCCATCCTGTTGGTAAGAAAAGTCCACACAGAGCCAATGACAGGTGAAGGTGGAGATTTTTATTTATGAGCAGCAGCAGCAGCATATAAGTAATGATGATGTCATTTAAACTGACTAAAGCTGGCCTCACTGTTGCCCAACAAAGTCAAGGTTGCAGTCAAGTGCGTGAATAAAATCTAAGGAGTGATTTTATTTGTGCCCCGTGGTGAATGATCAAAAACAACGTTCCCATGCACATAATCGATTCTTTTCAGGTTAGCCCATCGATCGTCCCCGAGTCGTGAACTTTATTGACTTTCCAACGTTACTAAATGTTTATTAAGTCGGTCAATCTTTCTTTCCCATCTGTGACTAGCTGTTACCCCTAACGTGTCTTAGTACAGCCACCTAATTTTGAGTTCAGTTTCAATTCTTTGTTAATCTCAGGGCCTTTTATTTTTCTGTTTATTAGTTGTTCGTTATTTACGTGCCCACATTTATAATTGCCAACGATTTATCCATTTCATTACCTTTGTTTTCAGGAAGTGCGTTATGTTCTATGTTTACTCGCCTCACAGGGGACATACTTATGTTCCTCTTGTACTCGTTCCATTTACAGTTTGCAAATGACATATTTGCCAACAATTAAATAATGAGACTGATTGTATAATGGCCAAGACAAAGATGGCATCTATGATGCAAATCGTGAAATCAAAAAAGGCAATCTTCATCTATATTATGATAGCTTTTCATCGCCGCCCAATAAGCAGACGACAAACATGCCGCCATTATGTTGACCAAGTTAGAGGTGCAATGTTACGTAATCAGCTAACATTAAATTCTGTTTCAAACTGGAAAAAAGTGCCGCCAAGACAGTTGCATTGATGCGACAAGTTTAAAGAGATAATTGTTGATCTCGTGCACAGTTATTCAAGTGGTATTCACGATTTAAAAGTGGCGTGGAAGCGATTACTAATGCAACTAGACATGAACATTCAATTTCTGTTAATATTGAGGAACTCAATGCAAAAGTGAGAGAACGGATACCAGAAGATCGTTGTCAGTAAGGATGATGGCAGATGTATCGGTTTTTTAACCGAGAGACCACAATTCGTACAATTTTAGTGGAAGAGTTGGGCAACGAGAAAAGTTGCTTGCTGGTTTGTATCACATTCGTTGCTTGCTGGTTTGTATCACATTCGTTGTCTGATGACCAAAAACATCAGCGTACTGAGTACGCAAAAGACATCATCAAAACGTGTCGAAAAAATAAGCATTTTAAATTGGATTGTTGCTAAGGATGAAACATGGATTGTCCGCTATGATCCCACAACTAAAAGTCAAAGTGCTCAGTGGAAGCCATCATCATCATCATCATCATCATCATCAAAAGGCAAACAAATTCGTCTTGAAAAGTCTAAAGTGAAGACAATAATGTTGCCGTGCTTCTACCACAGCAAAGGGGTTATTCACAAACAATTGATTCCAGAGGGACAGACTATCACTGCCAAAGTTATTTAAATATTTTCAAACGCCTATTAAAAAGGATTCTCAGAGTCCGACCCGAATATTCAACACCTTGCAATTGTTTTTTCCTTCTTCATGATAATGCACCGCCTCACCGGGCGGTTGTTGTTCATGAATTTTTGCCACCCAAAACAAGTGTGCGTTCTCAACTATCCACCCTGTTCCCCAGATTTGTCTCTCTGCGATTATTTTCTGTTCCCAAATTAAAGTTACCATTGAAAGGTCACTTCATTAACGATATCGGAGACATCCAAAGGGCTGTAACCTCGACTTAAGGGCTATATCTATCATAAGAACTGCAGAGGTCGTTCCAGTGTTTGTTAGTTAGATCGTGCCACTCGCTATATTAATTACACAGGGGACTTAAAGTAAAGTAAAGTACCCCCCGTCACGCCAAGTGGCGTATAGGGAAATATGGTGTTAGTGACCCTATATTTTACAGACCTTCAGCACATGATTTTTGGGGTAATGTGGTCGGTAATTATTACGCCCGTGCTGCTTTTACTTTCCCAGAAAAAATCCGGTACCCATTTAAGGCTGGGTGAACCCGGAGCCGTCGGTTGGGATCGAACCCTACCCCTTGTCCGTAGTAGTCCAGTTCACTAACCACTGAGCTATCGCGGCTCCTACTAATTTTTAGGGAATTAGTAAAACCCAGGTGTCCTCGCCAGGATTACGAACCCCGGCTGTTGCCGTGGTAAGCCAACCGCCTATCGATTGCGCTAACCGGACACCCACACAGGGGACTTACTTTGAATAAAATAAAGGTAAAGTAAACTACGAGACTTGAACCGGCGTTTTAGCACGCGAGTTTCCACCCATATGTGCTCGGCCGACTATCCAGAAATGTTCAGAGATTTCTTGATAGTGTCGCTTCAAGCATCGAAACTCACGATGCGAGGTGACATTCCTCACCTTCCCAGGGCAATACCCTGGTGCCCATTTCTGCGAACAGCTGGGTCGACCGTGGGGGTATTTTTTTTTTTCTAACCACGAGTACAATTCACACAGCGCCCAGCGGGAATCGAACACGGCTTGTCCGAACGTCGGTAGTCCAGTCGGGTGGTTTTCCCAACTAGGCTACCGAGGAATTATACTGGTTACATCTTCAATTATTGTATTTTTTTTATTAAATTAGTCTCATTACTCAGTTGTCGAACATTGTGCATGGACTGCCACACTTTCTCTTCCTTGACTGGTGACAGTAGCGTTGTGGTATCTTGCAGGGCAGCAACCGAATTCATCCATTTCTTGTGGCCGTGCTCATTCGTAACTGAGTGCCCCGTGTCTGCCTCACACTATTTATCTTTGTTTCAACTCCTACACCAGGTTGACCTCTCCTGCACGGCCTTTGCATCTTCTCTCCTCCCCCCACACCGCAACAATCATAATCTATCAGTTATCTTTTCTTTCTGTTTCACTCGATCCTCTTAATCTGTCAGTTATTATTTCTTTCTATTTCATTCAATCTCGATCTCTTCTTGGCTCAATTTTCCCGGTTGTAACAGTATATTCCGGCAGTCCCCTTCACGTAACTTGACAATCAGACAAATGATGACTACTTCCTCCTATGGTTGACACCATGTTTTCGTTTGCTTTGACCACTTTCAGGACGTCCTCATTACTATTTTTAGCTGTCGTATATTCTCAACATTCTTTTGTAAAATCACCTCTGTTGCCTTGTCTCGTGTTCGATTGTCCATTATTCACTTCCATATGTTAACACTAGGGAGCCGCGATAGCTCAATGGTTAGTGAACTGGACTACAAAGGACAAGGGGTAGGGTTCGATCCCAACCGACGGCTTCCGGGTTCACCCAGCCTTAAATGGGTACCGGATTTGTTTATGGAAAGTAAAGCAGCACGGGCGTAATACCGACCACATTACCCCAAGAATCATGTGCTGAAGGTCTGTAAAATATAGGGGTCACTAATACCATATTTCCCTATACGTCACGATATGTTAACACTACAAATGCATCTTGTTCATTCTGCGGCCGAGATCTATCTAATCAATATTGACAAATCAATATTGCTGCCAATCGTCTCTCAACACGTCAAAGATATCAAGAGTACTAACTTCAGATAACACCGAAGTACTTCTTGAACTGCTCATTCTTTTGCTTCTCAAAAACGGCTTGTCTGCCATCCAG
>JAVIAB010000139.1:53655120-53857620 GCA_032433765.1 Megaustenia siamemsis | reverse complement strand
CTTTAGCGCTAGAGTTCTCAGTAATAGTATACCGCTAGATATAAACACAAATATGTGACCTCGATAGTTTAGCTTTCGGGAATACACAAATGTTTTATCAACATCCTAGCTATCATAGCAAATGAAATCTGACACAGCTTCAACCAAAATGACCATTTTGTGACAAGAAATCTTGCAATAATCTAATTAGTATTGTCCCCATAAACATTTACTCTCTATTTTTTTTTATTTGTAATTTAACGAGCTCCAAAATGACCACTGATAACATTTCTGTAGATATTTCAACAGAATTCAGCGCTCCTTATCCATGGACTGTCTACATTATGAAAGACTGCTGATGGTTTGAGAACAGAATTGTCCTTAAATCAAATGTCTTAATCAACCTTTTGATATTTAAAAAGAAACGATTTATTATTTCTGCTTAGTCGTTGCTGGTTTTCCTGCTTTCACTTTTCGTGGCGCTGCGTTCCACCATTCCTATGACATGTGGGCTATCCACCGTTTTGTTTTCGCCTTTCTAGAAGAGAAACTAAAAGTCCTTTCATTGTCGTCTATGTCCTTTCTTTAGGTCTCCTGAGAAATGGCAGACCCAGCCAAACTTAACTATCTTATAAAATTGAGATTTTCTGGCTTTTCTTTGGTTGTTGGTGTGTATAGTTGTTGGTGTGTATTATTGTTGGTATGTATTGTTTTTGTATTTGGTTGTTGGTGTGTATGGTTGTTGATGTGTATTGTTGTTGGTATGTATGGTTGTTGGTATGTATGGTTGTTGGTGTGTATTGTTGTTGGTATGTATGGTTGTTGGTATGTATGGTTGTTGATGTGTATTGTTGTTGGTATGTATGGTTGTTGGTATGTATGGTTGTTGGTATGTATGGTTGTTGGTGTGTATAGTTGTTGGTGTGTATTATTGTTGGTATGTATTGTTTTTGTATTTGGTTGTTGGTGTGTATGGTTGTTGATGTGTATTGTTGTTGGTATGTATGGTTGTTGGTGTGTATTGTTGTTGGTATGTATGGTTGTTGGTATGTATGGTTGTTGATGTGTATTGTTGTTGGTATGTATGGTTGTTGGTATGTATGGTTGTTGATGTGTATTGTTGTTGGTATGTATGGTTGTTGGTGTGTATGGTTGTTGATGTGTATTGTTGTTGGTATGTATGGTTGTTGTTGTGTATGGTTGTTGTTGGTGTGTATGGTTGTTGTTGGTATGTATGGTTGTTGGTATGTATGGTTGTTGTTGTGTATGGTTGTTGTTGGTGTGTATGGTTGTTATTGGTATGTATGGTTGTTGTTGTGTATGGTTGTTGTTGGTATGTATGGTTGTTGGTGTGTATGGTTGTTATTGGTGTGTATTATTGTTGGTATGTATTGTTTTTGTATTTGGTTGTTGGTGTGTATGGTTGTTGATGTGTATTGTTGTTGGTATGTATGGTTGTTGGTGTGTATGGTTGTTGGTATGTATGGTTGTTGTTGTGTATGGTTGTTGGTATGTATAGTTGTTAGTGTGTATTGTTGTTGGTATGTATGGTTGTTGTGTATGGTTGTTAGTATGTATGGTTGTTAGTATGTATGTTTGTTGTTGTGTATGGTTGTTGTTGTGTATGGTTGTTGTTGTGTATGGTTGTTGGTATGTATAGTTGTTGTTGTTGGTATGTATAGTTGTTGTTGTTGTTGTGTATGGTTGTTGTTGTGTATGGTTGTTGTTATGTATGGTTGTTGTTGTTTATGGTTGTTGTTGTGTATGGTTGTTGGTGTGTATGGTTGTTGGTATGCATGGTTGTTGGTGTGTATGGTTGTTGTTGTTGTTGTTGTCATGCATTGTTATTGTCGTGTATGGTTGTTGGTCTGTATGGTTGTTGGTATGTATAGTTGTTGGTCTGTATGGTTGTTTGTTAGTGTGTATTGTTGTTGGTATGTATAGTTGTTGGTCTGTATGGTTGTTTGTTAGTGTGTATTGTTGTTGGTATGCATGGTTGTTGGTGTGTATGGTTGTTGTTGTGCATGGTTGTTAGTGTGCATAGTTGTTAGTATGCATGGTTGTTGTTAGTATGCATAGTTGTTGTTGGTGTGTATGGTTGTTGGTGTGAATGGTTGTTTTTGGTATGCATGGTTGTTGGTGTGCATGGTTGTTTTTGGTATGCATGGATGTTGTTAGTATGCATGGTTGTTGTTAGTATGCATGGTTGTTGTTGGTGTGAATGGTTGTTGTTGGTGTGTATGGTTGTTGGTGTGTATGGTTGTTGGTGTGCATGGTTGTTAGTGTGCATGGTTGTTAGTGTGCATGGTTGTTAGTGTGCATGGTTGTTAGTATGCATGGTTGTTGTTGGTCCGCATGGTTGTTTTTGGCTTGATAGCAGTGAAGAAGATGATGTGGAAGACTGGGAATGAACTTAAAAGCATGGCAAGAAACAGAACGGCTTGTTGAAAACCTGTGCTCCACAGGGAGCTCAAAGGTAGAAGGAGAAGATAGACCAGAACGGATATTGTTCTCTCCTTTGCTAAGGCTTCTCTTTCTTCCTTGGCTGTGGTTTATGCTTCATAATAAAGAAAAATAACCTGTGCTACCTATGAGGCCCCGTTACGTTGTGAGGAATATAATGTTAGACCTATACTGTTTCAACATTTGGGACTTGGGGGGGGGGGGGGGGGGGGGGGGGGGTCCCAGGCCGCTCTCTCCCAGACACAATTTCCCTGGTACCCATGTTCAAAGGCAGGGTCGACTCAAGGTCGTGCCCCCACCCCAATAGTAATTATAATAATATAATAAAATAAAAATATTTAACAAAAAACAAATAACATTTCTATTTGAGACAACCCAGACTGACCTATATTTTATAGTTAGTGGGTGAATGCATTAACTACTGCACTACCGACACTTAGAATAAATTGAAATATTAATAGCGTGTTTATGCTGCCATTTGCAATATTCAAAAATATTATATTAACATGTGACAGAGACTAACAGAAAAAAAACACACTTTGAAGCAGCATTTTGTTGACTACACTTTGAAGCAGCATTTTGTTGACTACACTTTGAAGCACGTCCTTATCGTGTAAACAAACTGAAGACATTGCCTGCGGGGAACTCGCTTCAGATGTAGAATTACTTTCTCTTGACTTGAAAGTAGTTGCTTTCGAGATGATATTAAACATTTTTGCCATTTGATATTTTATTTTCTTAACATTTTTGTTGAGTCTGCTTTTCCTGTTTCCATACATTTGTCCGATCACCCTAGTTTGATAGTCGCATTTTGCTTGAATGCTTAACTCATCCAAATAGACAGGCACTGACTTTTAGTCTCCCCTTTTCTCTGTTGTCATCATCTTTGTCCACTTTTTTCCTATAGTCTTCACATGGCGCCCTATATATATATATATATATATATATATATATATATATATATATTTTTTTTACAAAATGTTACTATTTCCCTGCTTATTGTAATAAAGTAATATAAGAACAGGCTATCCCCCCCCCCCCCCCCCCCCCCCCCCCCCCCCCCCCCCCCCCCCCCCCCCCCCCCTTCCTTTAAGACGAAAATGCAGTAAGGTGTTAATGGCCATATTTATCAAGACAAACGGTGTTTTATAGGCGATATGGTCGGTATCACGCCAGACCACTATACTTTTCCAGTAAAATCCTATACCCTTTTAATTATGGGTAAACCTAAGAGCAGTTGATTGGAATCGATCTCGACTTCTTGTTTTAGGCAGTCCAGTTCATTAACTACTGAGCTAACGTGACTCAGTTAGGTAATATGAAACTCATGATATAAAACTTTGAAATAGGGAGGATTATCAGAAATATCCCTTCATAGAACAAGTTTTTGTTTACTCTTTAGTTTCTTAACACTAATACAGCGCTTCTCAACCTGTTTACACTTGAGGAACTCTTTTGCTTATTATCATGACATCAGCAAGTACACGAGAAGATGAAAGTTTGAATACTTAGTTACAACATAGAAAATATATGGAAATATTGATCGTGGAGAAACTAAGAGAGAAGGTAGTAGATGGTGTCGTTGCACGGCAGTCAACAACATAATTTGTACGATGTACAGCGAATTGTGGAAGGACATGATCGATAGCATCAACTGATATGGTACTGGATGATGTGAGCAAGTACGGTCAATTAGGTTATCCTTTTGAACGTCCTGACAGCGTGTGGGATAGTTAAGTGTCCATTTTATTTCGTTTATTAAATCTACTTGTTTTCGCATGGTGTTTTATCATCTGAAAGATTATGTACCACGAAATATCAATCCTAGTTTGTTAGTTTTTTTGTATTTTTATAAATAAATATCTTCTTTGTATTCTTTCGCTGTTCGCACTGCGATATATTTTTTTTCTTTTACTGCTTCCCGTAAAACGAAGTGAAATATGCATCGATGCGTTGTGTATACAGAGAGCTGCCATATCTGCGCCTTAGGTCCGTCCGTCTTGACAGCTTTTTATTACCTGTTTACCTTCCCTCTTCAATCTCTAATCTTTTGGTCATACAGGTTACTCCGTTACCAGATCTACCACTGAGATGCAATTTAGGATCTTCACCAGTTCTGGTTTCGTGATCCTGATGCCAACAGCTGCCAATTATAGGCCAGTGATCGTTGCCAGACCAGGTGTTGAGGTCTCTTGGGCTCAATAAATATGATTTAGAGTTATTTCAATAAAACTAAAATTACCTTTGTCTGATCCTCATAGCAATTATAGCCCATTCATAAATTCGCGAACATCTTTAAAAAATCATAGCTTGGCGACCTTCTGATAAAATTAAGTGAAACTTGGTATGTCCACTGTTGATCAAGCCGACCTTAATAAAATATTCTTTGCCCTTAGAATAGTAATCTCGTGCAGAATTTTTCTTATTTAAGCTATATGAAACCACATATGTGGCTGCCGGGACTGACCATTCTAAGTTTTACCGACGATTCAACTCTTCCGTCCAATTAATGCACACCAATGTACAGCTTACAAGCATGAAAGAAAACTGTTTACGTGAACCAATCTGTACTGTTTCATCAATGGTGTAATTATCGTGCTTTCAATGACGTGTTTTGCTTGTACTGTTTCATCAATGGTGTAATTATCGTGCTTTCAATGAAGTGTTTTGCCTGTACTGTTTTTCATCAATGGTGTAATTATCGTGCTTTCAATGACGTGTTTTGCTTGTACTGTTTTTCATCAATGGTGTAATTATCGTGCTTTCAATGACGTGTTTTGCTTGTACTGTTTTTCATCAATGGTGTAATTATCGTGCTATCAATGACGTGTTTTGCTTGCACTATTTCATCAATGGTGTAATTATCGTGCTATCAATGAAGTGTTTTGCTTGCACTATTTCATCAATGGTGTAATTATCGTGCTATCAATGATGTGTTTTGCTTAGGTGTCTTTATATGTTCGCCGTAAAAAGAAAATATAAACAAAATTAATGATTGACTCTTCAAATCTAATGTTTACGGCACCAGTTTGTAATTTTCCAGAAGTTATATAACAAACGCGCGCAAACACAATTTTTTTTTTTACAAAATGCAGTCTGCCTTTGGACTTAAATGTTACATAAAATCTTAAAGTCAGTGAAAATCATAAGACTGCATGCAAAAATTCAATGCAATTCATCAAATTTAGTTTCAGACAAAATTGAAGGACACTGTGTTCATGAATTCATGAACGGACTATAGTATACAACATCCCTTAGCGTATCTAGCTTCTTATTGTTCTTCTTTCTAATACCACATGAGTTGTGCTGTTGGCTCTTATGCATGTTTCATGTTGAAACTGCTCCCTTTTGCCCTCGGTTGTGTTCGAGAAACTGTTCACGGCAGAAGAACAGGAATAGTCGGTCTTACATATTATTAGGTCTGTGCGCAGCTAAAGAAAGCTGTAATGTGGCTGGTATTTGTACTTATCATGTCAAACTGACTGCCAAACGGCTTGATATCATCAGCCGCAGAATCTACAAATTGTTCTTTTCATAAATTAAGAATTGATATTTTTATTTTACAATAATTGTGTCTCCATCCTTTTACGGAATTATTTAAATAACAGTCACTGACAGGTAATTCCTCACATTTAACGTTCTAATCTATAATCTATTATATTAATCTATTGTAACGTTTTCCTTCATTCAGGGTTGCAATATAATTTGATTAACATCTCGTTTAGTGTTGTCATTTAATTGTTAGTTGTAACATAGTTTGATTCGTATCATTTTAAGTTGCATTTGTGCATTTAGAGGTGTCATATAATCTATTAATTGACAATAGTGAGTTCGGCTGACGATATCATTTGAGAACTGTCTTATCTTGAATCTCAGGGAGAGCTGCCGGGCCGTCAAGTCTGTCTTTGCTTCCTAAAGTTGGCTGAGTTAGATTCCATGAAACACAACAGACAACTAAATCACAGCAAGGGGTTGCAGAGTCTGCCAGACTGTATGACCTTGCCGAGTAAATGGGACAGCACTCAGACTTGTGTGGAATCCAACCATCATGAGTTCTCTCCCTCCAACGTTCGAGGTTTGTTTTATGAATTTAAACACACGACAGTCTTGTCTGGTCTAATCTTGTCTTATCCAAATCATATGTGACCTGAATGGCTAATGAAGCTTGACTATCTGTTCTGTGTCAGTGCTGGGGCGTCACATTAACGTATATTGTCTCTACATAAAAAGATGAGAAAGTTCTATTGCACGCGCGGACAGATCTTTATTCTAGGGAGTGGAGATCATGTCATTACGCAAAGTACCCGCCTGGCAACTGCAGTTCGATTTCCGCTTGTAGCATGGGGGAATAACTCAAGCTTTGCAAGAATAGTTCATGGGATTTACCAGCTGCCATAAATAACGGGGAACAGATTTCGCGCTCTGAGTAGGTCCAGGAATCTCGCCATAGACTTTGCGCTGAAGACAGCACAAGTGGCAAGTTTCTCGCCGATTATCAGCTGAGCTTCCGTGCACTTTATGACTTTGACACTGAAGCCCATTGACATCTCATACTCTTGTGAACTAGAACTAATGAGATCAAAACAAAACAACTGAAATGATTTATCAGATCCAGAAAACAGAGGAAAAGGAGACCAACACAGAATGAATAAGATACAAGATTTATCCCGGAAGACACACACAATCAGTCACAAAATAGTTTGGATGAAACATCTGTTCTGGAAGATGAACGGCAGATATAAATGAGCGAAACCTGAAGTATTATAAAGTACTAATAGCAAATTATTAAGTACTAATAGCACATTATTAAGTACTAATAGCAAATTATTAAGTACTAATAGCAAAGTATAAGTAGTAAAAGTAAAACACCCTCGTCACGCCAAGTGGCGTATAGGGAATATGGTGTTAGTGACCATACATTTTACAGACCTTCGGCCCCACATGATTTTTGGGGTAATGTGGTCGGTATTACGCCCGTGCCGCTTTACTTTCCCAGAAAAAAAATCCGGTACCCATTAAAGGCTGGGTGAACTGGAAATGTCGATTGGGGTCGAACCCTACCTCTTGTCCTTTGTAGTCCAGTTCACTAACCACTGAGCTATCGCTGCTCCCGAAAATTATAAGTACTAATGGCAAATTATAATGTGCTAATAGCAAATTGTAAAGTACTAATAGCAAATTATAAAGTACTAATAGCAAATTATAAAGTACTAATAGCAAATTATAAAGTACTAATAGCAAATTATAAAGTACTAATAGCAAATTATAAAGTACTAATAGCAAATTATAAAGTACTAATAACAAATTATAAAGTACTAATAGCAAATTATAAATACTAATAGCAAATTATAAAGTACTAATAGCAAATTATAAAGTACTAATAGCAAATTATAAAGTACTAATAACAAATTATAAAGTACTAATAGCAAATTATAAAGTGCTAATAGCAAATTATAAATACTAATAGCAAATTATAAAGTACTAATAATAAATTATAAAGTACTAATAACAAATTATAAAGTACTAATAGCAAATTATAAATACTAATAGCAAAGATATTCACACGCTGGTGACATAAGATGTTGAGCAACGACTTTTAGCTGACAGTCAAGGTCAGGAACCAGAATTGATCAAGATCTCCCTCATTACCTCCTTAAATTGAACCTGGAAACAGACTAACCAATCAAACTAAGTCAAAGAGGAAAGGCAAACATCATTCCCAAGATAGTTACGCTAATGTTGATTCAGACCCAAGGATGTCACAGCTGGCTATTAACCACAAAACATAACTAACTCTATTTAATGTCCTTTTAAAGATGAATGATGAGGATAAGTAGTCAATGGGCAAATATAGAGGAAGGAAATGGCACCTTGGTAAAAAGCACTGGAGTGTATACTACTTTCTAAAGTAGGTCTGTATCCAGGAAGAGCATATACTACATCCTAAAGTAGGTATGTATCCAAGAAGAGCATATACTACATCCTAAAGTAGGTCTGTATCCAGGAAGAGCATATACAACATCCTAAAGTAGGTATGTATCCAGGAAGAGCATATAATACATCCTAAAGTAGGTCTGTATCCAGGAAGAGCATATACTACATCCTAAAGTTGGTATGTATCCAGGAAGAGCATATACTACATCCTAAAGTAGGTCTGTATCCAGGAAGAGCATATACTACATCCTAAAGTAGGTATGTATCCAGGAAGAGCATATACTACATCCTAAAGTAGGTATGTATCCAGGAAGAGCATATACTACATCCTAAAGTAAGTCTGTATCCATGAATAAGGCACATGACAAATGCACAGTTTCCTATAAAATATTTGTAGCAAGAAATGTGCCTTTTAGTGTGTGACTGCTGAGACTTTCACTTTATGCTGTTTGTTCTTGTCATAAGAAAGAGAGAGAGAGAGAGAGAGATTACAATTCCCCATTTACCAAGGTAACATTAAAGAAACATGGCACCATCATTGTCCTTATGAATTTATATAATACCTTATTAATTTTAAAATGCTATACATTTATTTTTTTACAATGATTTACTGGAAGTTCACTCACTCAACCTACAGTCATTTTTTTATGTGCCACATTAGCCAGTAGTGTCCTCACCTTTGACCTTTCATTAAAAGCTATAAGAGTGAATGTAACATCCACATACATATCCATTTGACCCAGCTGTAGGAATGGATACCTAACAGTCTAGATATTGTCAATGACATACTACTGTAAAATTAAAGAACCATAAAGTATGATACACCGTAAGACTACCTTTACCAGTACTACTGATTTTTTTTTTTTTTTTGCATAATCTTTGCTAATGTTCCCTGTATTCAGATGACTGCTATGTGGAGAAAGGTCGGTGGTACAATGGGACTGTCCGGACTACCAAGTCTGGGCACAAGTGTCAGGCTTGGCTGGACAACTTTCCACAGAAGCATGACCGCTCTCCTTCAGTGTTCCCTGAGCTGCAGGGCGCAGAGAACTTTTGTCGTAACCCAGGAGGTGAAGAGGATGGTCCGTGGTGCTACACCACTTATCCAGCTCTTAGATGGGAAATTTGTGACATTAATCCTTGTGGTATGTTCAGTTCATTGTCATCATCATCATCTATTGTCCGAATTCTGATGGATACCAATAAAATATATATAATTTGACAATGCCAGTATTTACAGGATTATATTTACTTTTAATAATAATTATACAATCTACATTCTACATTACAATCTTCATTCCAATGCTGTGCTACCAATACCAGATTTGGACACTAGACTCGAGGCCGGCATCTTGCCTCAAGACCAGCCAGTCTCCCAAAGGTGATAGATGAATGACAGGAAACAGACTGAGAGAAAAGATCAGAAATGAAGAACTGCGAAAAAAGCTGGGAATAATTCCAGGGAATGGAATATATAAAGAAGCAACAGATAAAATGGTTTGGCCATGTGATAGGGCAGAAAGATCAAAACAAAACACAAAGAGCCTTCAATAAACATTGTAAGAATGCCAGACATAATTGCTGACTGCGAAAAAGATGGATTGATGGAATATTAAAAACATTAGGAAACATAACAACAGCAGAGGCAAATAGAAGAACATAATATCACAAATGATATCTCACCTCGACGCTGAAATGCAAATCAGGAAGGAAAGAAGAATAATTATGTTCATTGAGTATTTCTCTCTCTCTCTCTCTCTCTCTCTCTCCCTCCCTCCCTTCCTCCCTCCCCCCCCCCCCCCCCTCCCTCCCTCCCTTCCTCTCTCTCTCTCTCTCTCTCTCTCTCTCTCTCATATCTTCTATTATATCCATAGTTTTCATTGTTTGTCTATGTTGTTGGGTCAGTTTAACATTGAAGTCCTATATGGTTGTTGTGCCAGGTTTGACATTGTAGTTTAGCCCGGTTGTTGTGCCAGGTTTGACATTGTAGTTTAGCCCGGTTGTTGGACCAGGTTTGACATTGTAGTTTAGCCCACTTGTTGTGCCAGGTTTGACATTGTAGTTTAGCCAGGTTGTTGGACCAGGTTTGACATTGTAGTTTAGCCTGGTTGTTGGACCAGGTTTGACATTGTAGTTTAGCCCACTTGTTGTGCCAGGTTTGACATTGTAGTTTAGCCCACTTGTTGGACCAGGTTTGACATTGTAGTTTAGCCCAGTTGTTGTGCCAGGTTTGACATTGTAGTTTAGCCCGGTTGTTGGACCAGGTTTGACATTGTAGTTTAGCCCGGTTGTTGGACCAGGTTTGACATTGTAGTTTAGCCCAGTTGTTGTGCCAGGTTTGACATTGTAGTTTAGCCCGCTTGTTGGACCAGGTTTGACATTGTAGTTTAGCCCAGTTGTTGGGCCAGGTTTGACATTGTAGTTTAGCCCAGTTGTTGTGCCAGGTTTGACATTGTAGTTTAGCCCGGTTGTTGGACCAGGTTTGACATTGTAGTTTAGCCCGGTTGTTGGACCAGGTTTGACATTGTAGTTTAGCCCGGTTGTTGTGCCAGGTTTGACATTGTAGTTTAGCCCACTTGTTGTGCCAGGTTTGACATTGTAGTTTAGCCCGGTTGTTGTGCCAGGTTTGACATTGTAGTTCATTATGGTTGTTATGCCAGGTTTAACATTGTAGTTTAGCCCGGTTGTTGGACCAGGTTTGACATTGTAGTTTAGCCCGGTTGTTGTGCCAGGTTTTACATTGTAGTTCATTATGGTTGTTATGCCAGGTTTAACATTGTAGTTTAGCATGGTTGTTATGCCAGGTGTAACATATTTACACTTTGTTGTTGCACAACTGAAGAAGGTGTTTTGGAGCCAGGTCCTCACTTCCACAGTAGCATTCATTATGGTGGGTTATTTCTAGACAGCAAAAGTTGCCCAGGAGACTTGTTCTGTGTCAGAAAGTAATGATCTGGATGTGCTTTGGCAGCTTGTTGTTTATTTGCAGAATTTGCTTCCAGTTTGTTCTGCATTTGTTTTGTTATAATAGTTTTGGCCTCAGTAGTTCATTTGAGTAACTAATATATTTATCTGAATTATGATAACGATGGTAAAGCTTCTCATGGTCATTAAGCCATTTACAAACTTCTTAGGATATGTTAAAACAGATATTCAGGCTGAGGAATTAATTGCCTTTTATATTTTAGAATTTCTGAGTTTTCTATCTTTTAAGATATATATAAATAAATATATATATGTATATGCAATAATCTTTTAATGATATTGGTCTTTACAGCTGAAGTGAAACAAATGCTTAAAATAGTCTCTAATCATGCAGCCAGTACAATTAAGTGCGAAACACCATTCTGGCTTGCTACGATGGTGCAGAAAGATAAAATCTTGATGGTGCTGAAAGATAAGATATTGATGGTGCTGAAAGATAAAATCTTGATGGTGCTGAAAGACAAAATCTTGATGGTGCTGAAAGATAAAATATTGATGGTGCTGAAAGATAAGATCTTGATGGTGCTGAAAGATAAAATCTTGCTGGTGCTGAAAGATAAAATCTTGATGGTGCTGAAAGATAAAATCTTGATGGTGCTGAAAGATAAGATCTTGATGGTGCTGAAAGATAAGATCTTCATGGTGTGAAAAATGAGATCTTTGGGTCTTTTTAATAAATCTGTGATCTACTTTGAAATATATTGCCAAAATCAGCATTGATACAGATACACTATTTTAATAATCAGCAGTGGCAAGGCACTGTGTCATTGACTATGAGTTTGAGTCTTTTTCTGGATTGTCTGTTTTCTTCTGTTGCTAGTGTATCTTGCCCAAATACAAACTTATCTAACTTAATATTTTTAAACCAATGTCTGTTTTATTAATTTACTCATTTTTATTTGGAACCAGAAAGCTCTGGTACTTAAAGTTGTACTCTGTTATTATAATATAAATGTGCAAGTTCCTTTCACATCAAATTTTGTTTCTATTTCTCTCATTCCCATTGTCATTCCCTCTTGTGTTTCACAAGTAGTTTGGGGTAAATCAAGCTCATAAACCTTGGGGGAAATTAATTTGAGAAAAAGTCAAACTCTGATATTAAACCATCAGATGCATTTAAAATAGTTAAGATAGGCAAAGGACAGCCATAGTCTAGGGGATGCTTCATTAAATTGACACTTATGCTCAAACTTAGAAAGTGTAAATGCTAAAGCACATTTGTCATTTGCAATAAAAACCTGTGATTTGCCTGTCTGTAGGATATTATTTATTTCCTTGATAACAAAATTGCCAATTTGCAAGACAAATGTGCAGTGTTTTGAATTGTTATCAGCATGTTAAGGTAACATTTTGAATCACTCACATTTGTATCAGCGTGTGTGTCTTAGCTTATATATAGTTTTATTTCTATGTAGACCAAAAATTGAACATCCTTTTTCTATCTCCATAGGCATGGGAGGCACCAGTAACAAGCCAGTGGAGGATGAAAACGAAGACTTGAATTTGTTATACATTGTTGGGGCCTGTGTGCTGGTTACTATCTGCATTGTTGTGGGTATTCTTTGTTTTTTACTGCGCTGCTGCCGCCATGTCAGGTACAGTGCCACTCCTCTGGAGGACCAGGACATTAATGTGGAAGACCTGCCCATAAACTCAGCTTATCACCAGGTACTGTTTGTTGATGAAGTTTGGTGCTAAATTAATGTTGTGACAAAGTCATGGTAGAATACTGCTGAACTGAAGGTTGGGTTTGATCCAGATCAATGGCTTCTAGGTTCACCCAGTCTTAAATGGCTAAAGAATTTTTTGTTTCTGGCATAATGCTGATCACATTACAACAAAATATGCAGATGGACATAAAAATATAGTCACTAAAAGCACATTATTTGTTCTTTGTGGGGTGTTAGGGTTCTTTATTTTGCTTGATAATTATTCAATTAATGATTCAATTGGTTAAATATATTGGACAGCTAATTTTAAATGGGAGCCGCGATAGCTCAGTGGTTAGTGAACTGGACTACAAAGGACAAAGGGTAGGGTTCGATCCTAACTGACGGCTTCCAGGTTCACCCAGCCTTAAATGGGTACCGGATTTTTTCTGGGAAAGTAGAGCTGTGCGGGCATAATACTGACCACATTACCCCAAAAATCATGTGCTGAAGGTCTGTAAAATTGATGGTCACCAACACCATTTTCCCTATACGCCACTTGGCATGATGGTCACTTTACTTTTTTACTTTAATTTAAAATGTTGTATAATTTAGTGATATGTTCTGTTATAAATGATATATGATCTTCCTTTTTCAGATATAATAATATCATATTACTAAGCATCCTTTGGGTGCTACAGCCAGTTATGATTGTAGCAGTTTGGCTTGTTCTGATGTAGCTACAGTTATTTATCATTCTAGTCTAACAGTGACTGTCAACAGTTTTGTTGTCACTGACGTTCTCATTTTAATACATTTGATGAAAACTCATGTTTCCTGATGGCCTTGTCTTGTTGACTAAGTGATAATGCCTGCATCTAGTCACTAAAGTATTTAGAGCAGCCCTTCTTGCCGTAGTAAATTATTTCAATTTTCAACAAATGTAAATTCAGTACCAGGAAAACAACATATGTGATATTTACTCTGAACAATAAAGTGAAAAATAACAAAATTAAAAAATCAATCCTGAAGACCACAAAATTCAGCTGGAGGGAAAACTAACAATTGTCAGTGTACGTGTACCTGTGTCTTTACTCTACCAATGTAACCCACTCTAAGTTACAATTATTGTGATACAAGTTACAATATTAGATTTGTTTGGCCTCTGGAACTAAAAGCAGAAGGTTCTTTCTATGTTATTGTCATCATCATAAAACTTCAGCAGTGTACATGCACACATGCTAATATTAGTTAGTTATTTTTTTTTTACGTTATGATGTGACTGCCTTTCAGGATGTTCAGTGTGACTGGTCTACTGAGGACAAGAGGTTCATTTCATTTCCAATCAATATATACTAAATTCATCCAGTCTTAAATGGTTATCAATTTTTTCTGAAAAGCAAAGGCGACCAAGCATGGCTTCACCCATAATTTCTGCCGTAAGCCATTAACAAATATGGGCACTAACATAACATTTTCTATTTACCTTAAGGCTTGAAAGCCCTTCACTTCTGTGTGAGTCTGTTATTTAATAAGCAAATAAGGGATGCATTACTGATGTAGAGAATGAGCATTACAGCACAAAACAAGTGTGAGAAAGCCTCTCCGTCACCAGATAGCATAAAGAATGCATGTTAATGAATTATTTAGCCTGCAGATTATGCACATTTGTCCTTTCTGACTCTCAAATCCACACAAAGCAACAACAGAACTGTATCAGTCTTCTCTTTACTTCTGTAGATGGCACCAGCAATAAGGATTAATTATCTATTACAGAAGGAAACAAGGTTTATATTTGAGATATGCTGTAATTTAATCATGATTTTCTAACTCTAATTTCAGATGAAATCCAACAGACTAAATCCAAAGCTTGAAACCCTAGAGTTTCCTAGAAATGATATCATCTTTATAGAAGACATTGGACAAGGTGCATTTGGACGTGTTTTCAAAGCCAGAATTGTTTGCAGTAATGGAAACTCTCACATCACTGGAGGAAAACTAAGTGGCAGCAAGCACAGTCTGACTTGTGGGAAAAACTGTAAAAACAGCAGAAATGCCTTCTCTAGCAAGACAGACCTCAAACATTTAGAGATTCATTCATCCATCAAAAACTGTGATTCAAAGTTGTTATGGGAACATGTGCCCATGTCATGTGACCATGACAAAGATGAAAAAGACCTCAGGTGTAAGGAGAGTCAGCTGATTGCCATTAAAATGCTGAAAGAAGACGCCTCAGAAACAATCCAGGCAGACTTTGAGAGGGAAGCATCGTTAATGGTAGAGTTTGATCATGCAAACATTGTCCGTCTTCTGGGTGTTTGTACCGTGGGCAAGCCTATGTGTTTGTTGTTTGAATACATGTGTAATGGAGATTTAAATGAGTTTCTGAGACTGTGCAGTCCAGACCAGTGTCTGAGACGAAATAATGCAGGTTCAAACCAATCATTAGATGTTTCAACCAGCATAACTATTCTAGACCAGCTTCATGTGGCACGCCAGATAGCCAATGGGATGATCTATCTGTGTGAAAGGGGCTATGTTCATCGTGACCTGGCAACCAGAAACTGCCTGGTTGGCACCAACCTAACAGTTAAGATCTCAGATTTTGGCCTTGCCAGAAGTGTCCACAGCATGGATTACTATCATGGCAGTGACAAGGATGCCATACCAATTCGTTGGATGCCACCAGAAGCTATTCTGTACAATAAATTTTCTTCTCAGTCAGATGTGTGGTCATTTGGAGTGCTGTTGTGGGAGATCTTCTCCTTTGCACTTCAGCCATACTATGGCATGACTCATGAAGAGGTTATCAACTACCTCAAAGCAGGAAATGTTTTAGCTATTCCAGAGAATGTGCCATCACCAGCATATGAACTCATGAAGACCTGCTGGAACAGAAAGCCAACATCAAGGCCTAGTTTTGTGTTCCTTCATAAATCTCTTAATTTCATGTATGACGATTTGTACAAACAGCAAGCAAAGAGCACTGCAAATGTATAGTTTCATATTCATACCTTATGGTGCTTTTATCTTGATATTTAACATCTCAGCATAAAATGATTTGTTTTATAACATTCTCAGAAAACATACTCTAAAAGGTCCACAGATCCAATGACAATTTCCTTGACAGTGATTAACCTCTTCTTAGTGATACCCAGGATAGATTGAGAGTTAAAAGTTAAATTTGATTTCCAAAATATGTCTGCCAAAAGGCAGTTAATTACTACAATTCCCCCCCCCCCCCCCCCCCCATATGGTGGAGATGAAGATTAATTAGGCTTATAGACTAGGCAGTGTGTGCCATTTCTCAGTGGGTGCATGAAAGTAAGCAAATTTAGGGATGCCTAGGTCATGACCATAAGACAGTTTCAGCAGTAAATAAACTGCTGTGCCCTAACAAATGTGGTTTGTTTACATAGAAGTACAGCAGTTGTTACTTTAAGGTTGTGCTTGTTCATTCAATTTCTATGGCAACATTGTCACAAATTCAAGTACTTATTTGGCATTATACTATAACTATTTTATATGTGATTTCTGTGTTGTGATTAGACCAAGGCAGCAAAGACACAGTTAAAGAGTTGGTTTGTCAGATGCATATATTTGTGTAAATCAGCAACAGCTAAAAAAGAATGTCCAGAATCCAAGACAATATCACACTTATAATAATTATGGAAGCACAAAACAGACTTTAATTATATGTTTTGCTGTGGTTCTAACTACACTGTTGTGGAGAGTTTTCACAAATGTTTTTCTAGCATTAAGGGTTTAACATGATTCTGTTCTTGGTGGCTATTTATTTGATGGTTAAAAAAACAGATAGTGTATTCGAAGTAAAAATGCTCTTATTAATTGTTGTGTGCATCTAGTATCATATGTATATGTTTATGTGCGGTTGGAAAGTTACTTTACCTACTACCAGTTTCTGTCTTCGAATTAGTGTAAACCAGCCATTTATGAACTCGTCAGGTTTTCCTATTAATAAGGGTGAATATTTACTCGTGTCTTGACAATTTTGTCAAATAAATTTGTAGATCATTATCAGGAAGGAATTTTTCTTATGTTGGTGATGATACTGAAGGTATACCAGTTATCTTCAATTTTGAACTCTTCTGTAATAAAGTTTACTGATTGAGTCATTCAAAATATGACTTTTCTCTTTTTTCCCCACACCGTGGCCCTGCTAACTGCAGGTATGGAAAATACCCCCATGATGAAATTAAAAAAAAAACAAAACATACTTTCGTATTTATATGTACCTAAACATGCGCAATATATAGTTAGACATACACAAATGACATTTTAAAATCTAATATGAGTTTACAAATTAACACTTCTATGCAAACATTCCTTAGCATGTTTTTCTTTGTTTTCTTATTTTTATGCTATTTCACTATACGGTTACTCTTCTTTCCTGTATGTCTTTAAAAAGCTTTTATTTGAGTAATGAAGAACTACTGAACCCAAATTGAACAAAACAAATAGAATTTTTGGGATACAAAAATACCTGCTGAGGTCATCTTGGAAGGAAGAATACATGTAAATGAGGCAGGGGAAGACAAAATCTAAAGTGGACTGACAAATTCAGGACATGGAAAGAGAACCAGCGTGCATTACAAGAGAAAGGAGACAGTGTGAAATGGTGCTCCATGGTAGCCAACCTTTGATGTAGAAATGGCACAATATGTTGATGTTGATAATGTGAGTGTAAGGGAGCAGGGGTGGCTCAATGGTTAGTGAGCTGGACTACTAAGGTCAAGAGCTTGTTTTCTGATCAATGGCTTTTAGGGTCATCCAGAATAATGTCAACAGAGTGAATTAATAAAAAACATAAATGGCACGAACTTGTAACTTGCTTTCGGGCAAACACCTCACTGTTCAATCATGCTCAAATACATTGGATTGAGTGAAGCAAACTCTGCATAGTACATCCAATGAAAATGCATTATAAGAGCAAAGCCTGAAAAGCATCTCTTTATTGGTCTAAGGCACATTATGAGCAGAGTCCTAAAAAGCATGACCTTATTCATGCAAGGTACAGTATGAGTAAAGCCCTTAAAATCATAACTTTGTTGATGTAAGGCACAGTATGAGCAAAGCCCTTAAAATCATAACTTTGTTGATGTAAGGCACAGTATGAGTAAAGCCCTTAAAATCATAACTTTGTTGATGTAAGGCACTGAATGAGTAAAGCCCTTAAAATCATAACTTTGTTGATGTAAAGCACAGTATGAGTAAAGCCCTTAAAAACATGACCTTGTTGATGTAAGACTATGAGTAAAGCCCTTAAAATCATAACTTTGTTGATGTGAGGCACAGTATGAGTAAAGCCCTTAAAATCATAACTTTGTTGATGTAAGGCACAGTATGAGTAAAGCCCTTAAAAACATGACCTTGTTGATGTAAGACTATGAGTAAAGCCCTTAAAATCATAACTTTGTTGATGTAAGGCACAGTATGAGCAAAAGCCCTTAAAATCATAACTTTATTGATGTAAGGCACTGAATGAGCAAACTCCTGAAAAGTGTGACTTTATTGATGTAAGGCACTGAATGAGCAAACTCCTAAAAAGTGTGACCTCTTGATGTAAGGCACTGGATGAGCAAACTCCTGAAAAGTGTGACTTTATTGATGTAAGACAGCATATGAGCAAACCCTGAAAAACATGAAGTTTGTCTCTGTACATTTCATTTCACACATTCTCGTGCAAATTCTTTCATGTTAATGTTTATCAGTCCAGTTATCTTTATGTCCCTGATATTTATCCTTAACTTTAGAGTAGAGATCTAAAACATCAGCAGTAATTTTTAAATGGTCTTTAGTTGTCAAAATTGAGAAACATTTATAATATTTTTTTTAAAACAGTAACTAACAAATTCTCGTTCTGTTTCAGTTGCATCCGATGTAAATAAACAAGTTATTTATCATTTCATACGTTACATGTAGGTTTCAGAGTGCAGCTAAATTTATCAGTCATTAATTATTATGAATAAATTGAGCATAAAATTATTCAGTTTAAACAAAGACATTAAATGGCGTATTTATTTTCTGGTCTTTTTCAGAAGATGATTTTTGTATTAACATTTTTGATAGGAATGGTTTTGCTTGTGTAGAATTGTCACATTAAAATGATTGGACTTGTAGGAAAACTAGTTGAAAGAACATGACATTTATTTTTAGATGCCCTCCTACCTTGTGCAATGATCATGTTTCTGGTCTCTCATGTTCATTTATTAATTCTCCAACCAACCTTGCTGTATGTGAAGTCTCTAACTAACCTTGCTGTATGTGAAGTCTCCAACTAACCTTGCTGTATGTGAAGTCTCTAACTAACCTTGCTGTATGTGAAGTCTCTAACCAACCTTGCTGTATGTGAAGTCTCCAACTAACCTTGCTGTATGTGAAGTCTCTAACTAACCTTGCTGTATGTGAAGTCTCTAACTAACCTTGCTGTATGTGAAGTCTCCAACTAACCTTGCTGTATGTGAAGTCTCTAACTAACCTTGCTGTATGTGAAGTCTCTAACCAACCTTGATGTATGTGAAGTCTCTAACCAACCATGTTGCATGTGTTGTCTCCAAACAAACTTTGTTGCATGTGAAGCCTAGCAACAAACATAAATAATGATGACAGTGTGGACAAAGACAGCTTGTTCTATTAAATTTTCATTTCATTCAATCTTGACCACATTTTGGGCTGTGATTCTTGTACCACCCCACATGAGTAGTTTAGACATTGACAGGTATCACAGGTAGTCCTGAGATGGTCTAGAAACACTTCCATGATAATATTGAGATACCAGGCCTGAATTTATAAAGTGATCAGATCTGATAATAGTCTAGGTCCTTAATGCTTGTAATATGAGACAAGTTGTGCAGTACAGAATGACAGAACTATTAGATAAAATATAGTGTTGAAATCAAACAGAAAGAATTGATACACACAGGGGATATTATGATGAATTATCAGGAGGTCATTCATTACTTTCTGAATTAGTGTAGTACTTAGTGGCTGAGAGAATGAATCATGAATGTGTATATGTCAACAGTTGATGATGTCTTTTTGTCATGCGTCCCCTGCAACTGAGCTTTGGTTTCAAATGTAAAGTTACAGCCATTCTTTGGCATACCTCAAAGTGGGGTGAAGAGGGACCTACTGTGACATGAGCACAACACAATCTCTATATCTTCTGTCAGGGCAGAGTAAACAAAATATTAGCGCCATAAATCTGCTGACATTTACTGATTGCTTGCCACAGATTGTTTGCCAAGGCAACATAGACCAGATATATCATATGCTTTATATCATGGGAGATAAATTGATGTGTCATATTAGCCAGCAAGCTGCATGTAACATTAACATAACATTCTTTGCATTATCTATTTTCTGGTAAAATTCAGAGTGCCATGAAGCTGATTCTTTAAATTAGTCATCAGTATTTTAAATTTGATCATTTTTTTATTTTCTTGCTTTCTTTTTTTTCCCACTTAATTGTCATTTCAGAACATTAAAAAATACAACATCATGCAACAATAATAAATAAACTTGAAACATTAGTACAGCACCACACAACAACAATAATACAGCACCATGCAACAATAATACAGCACCACACAACAACAATACAGTACCATACAACAATAACACAGCATCATGTAACAATACAGCACCACACAACAATAATACAGCAACATGCAACAATAATAGATAAACTTGAAACAATAATACAGCACGACACAACAATAATACAGAAACATGCAACAATACAGCACCATGCAACAATAATACAGCACCACACAACAACAATACAGCACCATACAACAATAAAACAGTACCATACAACAATAATACAGCTCCACACAACAACAATACAGCACCATGCAACAATACAGCACCATACAACAACAATACAGTACCACACAACAACAATACAGTACCACACAACAATAATACATCACCACACAACAACAATACAGCACCACACAACAATAATACAGCACCATGCAACAATAATAGAGCACCATGCAACAATAATACAGCACCATGCAACAACAATACAGCACCATGCAACAATATAGCACCACACAGCAACAATACAGCATCACACAACAACAATACCACAAGTGATTATTAATATTATTAAAGTCTAGCATAAATGTTGTAAAAGCTTTCTGTGTACAGGTTTACAGAATGGTTCAACAAGTGTTACTTGTATTTTAAGCCATCATCAATCAAATTTGATCAAAATTGATATATCAGAATTATTCAATTGTTTTCTGGCAGTTGTAAACTTTATTAGCTTGTTACCTTCATATCTATTGATGTTTTTCACATATTTGTGCATCAGTGTTACTTAAATCAAATTATTATCTGTGTCATATATTTCTTTCCATGGATATGAATCTTGTGTTTGCAAGCCATGTTTTAATAAGCATTTGTGACATGTTTCATTCTGTTTAGCTTAACCAAACTACTTAATCATTCTTTTGGACAAGCATACTTTTATGTGGGTCTTTAATGATAGAAACAATAAATTGAGACCAAAATTGATATCATATTGTTACAACTTAAAGTATTTTTTTATAATTATCATGACAATCATAAACAACTTCCAAGATAAACTAAGGACACAAACTTAAATACATGAAAAATAAAATGTAGCAAGATAGACTAGGGACTCAAACTAAAACACAGGAAAGATAAAATGGAGCAAGATAGACTAGGGACTCAAATTTAAACACAGGAAAGATAAAATGGAACAAGATAGACTAGGGACTCATTAAACACAGGATAGATAAAATGGAACAAGATAGACTAGGGACTCAAATTTAAACACAGGAAAGATAAAATGGAACAAGATAGACTAGGGACTCAAACTAAAACACAGGAAAGATAAAATGGAGCAAGATAGACTAGGGACTCAAATTTAAACACAGGAAAGATAAAATGGAACAAGATAGACTAGGGACTCAAATTTAAACACAGGAAAGATAAAATGGAACAAGATAGACTAGGGACTCAAATTTAAACACAGGATAGATAAAATGGAACAAGATAGACTAGGGACTCAAACTAAAACACATGAAAGGGACTCAAACTAAAACACATGAAAGATAATATGTAGCACTGTAGCACAATTGACTAGGGACACAAACTAAAGCACATTAGAGATAAGATGTAGCTGTGTTAATTTGTTGTGATGCCCTAACAGTGAGTAACTGGAAATACCTACATGATATCCACCAGTGTGTCAGTATTCCATTAGGCACCATTTCAACTCATATTAAATCTCTCCATACGGAAGCTTTTTATCAATTCAGTGGAAGCGATTTCAGAGACAAAATTTTTCATGGTTTTAAGAAACAGTCTACATATTTATATTTATCTAACATATAACATATTAATTTTTAGATAATTGAACAAGGAATTAGATTTCACCAATATCTAGATGATACAAGACACTTAAGAAGAATATGGTTTTATGACGGCTCATAGTAATCAAATTGAGAGTGATGCACTATGCGGCAAAACATACGTGCCTGAAATCGACATGGTGCACAGTGCAGCGAAACATACGGAAAGAGTATATGTTAGATTATCCATGGGTAAGTACCCAGTTGTATATCAACACTAGGGCTGAAAGTTATCAATAACTGCTTGTTCCAGGATAAGTGGACCAGAACTATCCAGATCTTGGCACTTCCCCTAGAAGCATACAAGCCAGTCTATCCAAGTGAGTAAGGATTGGGAGGAAAGGCCAATACATGAAACATCACGCTGAAGTTGATGAGTTGAGCTGTTAACCACACCAGAGTTTATCTGCACCTACATTAAAAGTGAATGCAAAGAGAACTATTCATTCCTTTAGTAGGTGAACACAAGAAAGAAAGATATGACATATAAAGATAGAAAAGATTATCCATGATATTAAATCATATGTATCGTTGTTTCTTAGATTCTTAGTCAGTTTACCCTGAAAACAGATTGATATAATGGAAATTCTTTCTTCTTCTGTATATTTTTGTCTGTTTCCATTTTACACTGCCCCATTCTTAGATTTCAGGGATGTGGTGCATGGATATATTGAAAATACCCTGGAAGCACAATGTATGAAATAAGCATTTTCTTTTTTATCTTATGTACACTTTAACATTCTATCTCTCGTCCTTCTGATCTAAAGATGGCACATAACGGCAGAAATTCTAGATTCTTCATGTCTGATGATCTTTGCTATTAAGCATTGTACTTTGCACGGGACCAGCATTAGATCTCACTACATGTCCTTATTATGGGCAAGCCTCTCATCCTCGGCAAGGGAGCTGATGCCCACTTTTGCTGCTTCTTGCTTCAGTGCTCAATTTAGTGTTTCTTTAAGTCAGCTTCCTTTTCTTTTTTTTTTTTTTTTTTTTTTTTTTTTTTTTTTTTTTCCCTTTAATATTTGAGAGAAAGAATTATTAACCGACTTCAATTAAAAAATGTTTACGTCTGTTCTTATTTGTAATTAGTTACATGTAATGATGTAATTTAGTGTTTCAGTTATTTGTGACAATTGACACAGCACCCTAATAACATGACATCATAATACAGTGCCACACTGCATCCTTTACTTTTCATTGTCCGCGGTCAGTTCAGTATCATTATCTTCACTAAATGCAACATTGCTACCATGTCATGTCCTGCTAGTGCTTATATCTAGGACTCTCATCCCCATCAATTGCTGCTTTAAAAAAAAATGAAGGAAATTAAAGGTTCCCTTTGTGCCTAGGGCATATGGGGAATATAGTATTGGTGCCCATATTTTTCTGTGACTGATGGTACATTTTATTGATGATGTACTCAGTACATGCTGTAGATCTTCAATCTACAATTACTCCCATGATGTTTTTGTTGTAATGTAGCAGGGAATTACTTGTGTCATTTTTGTTGTTTCTGCCAGCAGCACATGACTCCATGATCTTGAAGCTTGTGTGTCTGTCACATCCTATGATTGTGTGGACCATTAAATAGAATCATTAATGTTTCATTTCATGAAGCTAAATCTTTCACAATTTACTTCATATTCATTCCACTGAAAAGTTGTGTTAGGGTTTTTGATGATTTCACTTATATGAAAGAAAACAAAATGTTTTTTTATCAATAAATGTTCTTAACTAGTGACTAGTCTTCTCTTTCTTTCTATTTTCACTTCCTCTTGTACCCATTTGGGTGTTGAAGGAGATAAAAGTTCTGGTTCTTGCACTTTTGGTGGCCTCACTCATTGTCAGTTGATGTTGTAGAACTTCTTTGATGTCTGCCAATCTTACTTTAGATCTGCTTCTTGCTTTTCTCCCTTCTTCTCTTTTAATATATGCTTTGTAAGGTAAGGAATCATGCAACATTATTTCTAAATGGGCAAAGCAGTTTATTTGTTGTTTCTGTATGTAGCTTAGGATTGGCTCCATGCCTACTATTATATTATTTCTGATTCTGTCTTTTCTGGTTACTCCAAGCACTCTTCTCAGACATCTCTTCCCTGTGGTGACAAGCTTTCTTTTATGCTTAGATATAAGTGACCATGTTTGACATTGGTAGTAAAATGTTGGCATGAATATAATCTGTATAAGATGTTTCTTGGTGGTAATAAGTATTGCTTTGTGTTGAAGTATAGAAGTTACCTGTCCCAATATTTGGCTTGCCTTATTGCATCATATATCTATTTTCTTGTCGATTTTACCATCTTCAGCGAATGTTGTTCCCACGTATTTAAAGTTTGTTACTTGTTTTATAATTAGCTATCGATCTATAGCTGTGTTTAGTGTCTTCTTTTGTTTTCCTATTGATATAACTTCTGTTTTTTCAGTGCTTATTTTCATGCTATTCATTTTACATTCTTTATTCAAGGACAGCAGATGTTGTTGAAGTTCTGTTTCTTTGAAAGCTATTAGGGCCTGGTTATTAGCAAAAAGTAGTTCATTGATATCTTCACTTTGGGTTTTGGCATCCTTGCATATTCTGTCAATGTAAGTGACAAACAAGAGTAGTAACAACACGCATCATTGTCTTACTTTAGGTGTTATTGCATATGGTTTTGATGTTCCTTTACTCGCTCTAATTAAACTTCTGCAGTTACTATATAAGCTCTAGCAACATCTAATACGGTGATCATTTACTCGCTCTAATCACACTTCTGCAGCTACTATATAATAAGCTCTTGCAACATCTAATAAGGTATTAATTTATTCCGTCATGAGCCAATGTTTGCCATAATATATACATATATCTATCTATCCGCCCTATCAAAAGCTCTCTCTTGGTCCACAAATGCGGTGCATAGATTTTTATATATTCTATGTTCTTCTCTACTAGTTCTATTGACCTTTCGATCCGTAGCCGGCCCATAGGGTATAGAACCAGATACTCTTTTTCTTATCTAAATTTTTATTCTAGCAGTTTTCAATCCTTGTAAAGATCTTTTATGAAATCTCGCCATTTGTCTTTGTTCTGTACAAGCAACTCTATTTCATTGAGGGAACCGAGTGAAAATATTGCATCTGTGCAGCTTATATTTTTTTATAAACCCTATCTATTCTTCTACTAACCGGGGTTCTATAATGGGTCTTAATCTTGTTTCTATAATCTTGGCATACATTTTGCCTACTTGGCTCAGCTTTTGCTTACTTTGCTCAGCTTTTGCCTACTTGGCTCAGCTCTGATATGCCATGGTATTGTGAACATTCTCTTTTGTTTCCTTTATTCTTCCAAAGGGGAATTACTATTGCTAGTTGCCAGTCAGCAAGCAGTTGTTTGTTGTACCCATGCTATATTGACAATAATTTGATGTAACAATCTACTGCTAAACTCTCCTACTGCTAGGATTATTTCCCCTGTAATCTATCTACTATGGGCGATTTGTGTTTCGGTGACTGTTTAACCAGCTTTTCTACCTCAGACAGTATTTCAGGTTCCAGTGATATCATTTCCTGGTCTTGTGTTGTATCTTTGCACCTAGGGGATTGAGAAGCTCCTTGAAGTATTTCCTCGATCTCTTACTTATTTTTACTGGATCTATTAGAGGAATTCCATTGGGGTCATTAATTATTTCTGTTAGGTTATAGGTTTCATCTCTTTCTTTTATACTTCTACTGTTATGAACTACTTTGTATTAATTATTTGAATATTAACTATTGGCTAGTGATTGGATTATATTTGAGTGCCAGTCTCATAAGCAATATACTTGTCAGCTCTTTAGTCATCAATGATGCTATAAATCCCAACCACAACCATCAAGTTGAAATATTTGCATGAGACAGGCTTCAGTTGTTTTATCTTATATCCTAGTATTCAGAACAATAGTCACACCTTTTTTTTTTGGGGGGGGGGGGGGGGGGGGGGTTATTGAACAAACTCGATATGAATGGTGCTTATCATAGATTGACTGTAATCTGAGGCACAGTATAACAAACAGACTTTTCAAAGCTAATAACAGCAAAGATGAAGTTATCTTCCAAATTTAATTGACATATGTTTTTAACTTTTTGAAGTGATGTTTTGTGAATTGTGAATGTTTTATTATTTGTGATGTTATCTCAATGCAATTATTTGAAATGTGCATGATATTAGTTATTATTCATTTCTTCATGTCATTTACTGTTTCAGAGTTTTACCCTTAAATCTGATATTTTTCTAGTAATATTTATATAATGATTTCTCTCATTGATTAACTATGAACTTAGAGAGTTGTGTATGTGTGCTGTCTATTCACGTCATGGCCACTTGTTATGTGAAGTCTGACACTTTTATATCTGTGATAAGATTTATTTTTTCTGTGTAATTACAGTCTTTATTTAATCAAACTGGCTGAATGTGTTTTTATTTGATAATTTGTTAGAATTAGTTATACATTTGTTTTGGTAGTCATGATTTACACTGGTAAACATTGATCACTAAACCAATAGTTGACCCTGAATACCATTGTTCATGACTGTATTTCATGTCTTTTTAAGACTTCTTGATTTGAAATGAACTTTTTCCTTCCAATATGTTTTTAAAGCTTTCATTTACTTTGTTCTCTCATTTCATTGTATGCCATATTTTTAAAGATTTCAGTTCAAATGTGGCCTGTCCGCTGACTTAATTGTGCTATATGGACATGTAACAAAACTAAAGCCTTCTGGGTGGAGCAAAAGGCAACTTTATATGTGAATAAGCTTAATAATAGAGTTGTAGACAGTTCTTTAACTTTTATTAGCTTTTACTCATAAATTCACTTTCTGAGATAAAGTTATCATCCAAACTCTCACTTCGTATTTGTAATGTCCACACTGATTTATTATGGAAAGTATAGGTTGATCATATGTACCATTTTGAATGAGGCGTTACCTTTTTCTCATATTTCCCGGCTATCCTGCCATTTCAATATAGATGTTAAGTTTATTCCATGTTTTAAAAATAAAGATGTCACTTGTTGTCCTGTTTTTAATCAAAAACCCCATTTACATTTAATATTTACTTTAAAGTTAAAAGTCTTTTTTAATAAGTTTTATGGGAAGATGTTGCAAGACTGAAATCTGCTACTTAAATTGACTTCATGGGACATATGTACATGGTATGATCATACAGTCTACCTCTGCTTCCACTGACATTTTGTAAAGGTTCTGTCACTGAAGAATGATAAGCTCAATGTGTTCATTTAATTCCACTTTTTTTTTTTCATCATCCTACATTTTTAATTAATTTTTTTTTAAATATGACATAATCTCTGCTTATCACATTTTTGCCATCCCAATGTTCCATTTTTTGCCATCCCAATGTTCAATTTTTGCCATCCCATTGTTCCATTTTTTGCCATCCCAATGTTCCTTTTTTGCCATCCCAATGTTCAATTTTTGCCATCCCATTGTTCCATTTTTGTCGTCCCAATGTTCCATTTTTGCCAACCCAATGTTCCATTTTTTTTCATCCCAATGTCCCTTTTTTGCCATCCCAATGTTCCATTCATGTCAAAAGGAAATTTGGTCAGTAACATAAGTAGAACTTCAAGGACTGAGGTAACCTATTGTCTCTGATTTATCAGAGTATTATTTTACTTGATTTATTTTCAGTCTAAAATTGAAACAAATAGATAAACAAATAGAAAAACAAACAAATAGGGCATCTTAGCAACTTCCTAAAATGTGATAATGGTTGATGTTTTGAAGAAGTCTTAAGGAAACAGCAGTTTGAGATCCAATAAAATGAGCAGGGATGAACGTTCAGGGAAATGCATCAGAAATTAAATAAAAAATCAAGAAAGCTGTAGGAAAGATCAGGGTTCTAATAATTGAGGGAAAGTGGGCGACTGAGTGGTCTAAAGGTTAGACTTCAGCCTCAGGAAGGTCCCAGCTTTGAATCCTTCCATAAGCAATGGGAATTTTTCACTTCATATTCATGGTTTCTTTGTGGCTTACCCTTTCCTGAGCTCTGGGTGGGGAGATTCAATGTCTATCCCAATAGTACAACAGTAAATAAACAAGAGATCCACTCATTAAAAACTCTCAGCAGTTAACAGTTTAAATGCAAAGGCAGAAAATGGCTGCCATTGTGGCAAAATTGATAAGTAAAACTAGCTATGCTGTAAACATATGTGTTTTTTTAAAAATGTGCAGATATTGCAGCTTTGCCATAAACTAGCAACACAAAACATCCATAAATGGGTGAACACTAAGAAGAAAAAAAGATATAAGTTACAATTATGCAGGGCCACAACAAAGTTTGTATAAAATTGCAAAAGTAATAATGTATAAACTGTATGTTGCAGCATTTAGGATATAAAGTTAAAAACAGTAAAGTACCCCCGTCACGCCAAGTGGCGTATAGGGAATATGGTGTTAGTGACCATAAATTTTACAGACCTTCAGCACGTGATTTTTGGGGTAATGTGGTCAGTATTACGCCCGTGCCGCTTCACTTTCCGAGAAAACAATCCAGTACCCATTTAAGGCTGGGTGAACCCGGAAGCCGTCGGTTGGGATCGAACCCTACCCCATGTCCTTTGTAGTCCAGTTCACTAACCACTGAGCTATCACGGCTCCATTTAGAATATAAGATAGATCTTTATTAAATGGTGAAATGTTTATTATTGTCCTTTCTTATTTATGTAAAGCAAATACATGAGATGTGGGACTCACAGAGCAAAATACTAATGACAGCAGCAGAAGCAAGTGCTGGACTGAAGAAAATGGAAAAACGAGCTTGGATCTCAGACACCACGTGGAAATACATCAAAGAAAGAAGAGAAGCGAAGAGAGCCATGACTAATGTAAAGACAGATCTTGGAAAGGTTCTGGCAAAAGCAACATACAAAGAATTAGACAACAAAGTGAAAAGTTCAGCAAGAAGAGATACAAGAGCTTATATAGACAATTTGGCAGAGAAAGCAGAGACAGCTGCAATTACAGGAGACAGCAGAACTCTTTATACTGTGCAAAAGATGCTGACAAACACCTATACATCCAGTGGAACACCAATTCTAGACAAATCTGGATCAATGCTAACAACAAGCGCAAACATAAAAGCCCGTTGGGCGGAACACTTCAAAGAAATTCTTAACCGTCCACTACCCCACAGTTTAATAGATTTTGAAACTGAAACACCAGCAGCAGAATTAAATGTAAATTTAGATGACTTCACCTTGAGTGAAATAGAAACCACCTTAAAGCTTATGACCAATAACAAGGCTGCTGGAGAGGATAAGTTAACAGCTGAGATCCTCAAGGCAATTGATAGCCATAATCTAATACATCTCCAAAAAATGTTCAACATCATTTGGAAAACAGAGAAGACGCCTCATAAATGGAAAAAAGGAATCATTGTTAAGATCCCAAAAAAGGGCAATCTTAGAGATTGTAACAACTGGAGAGGCGTGACACTTTTGTCAGTTGCCTCAAAGTTATTCTGCAAAATCATCCTAAATAGAATACAGGATTCAATAGATACAGTAATGCGTGAAGAACAGGCTGGGTTTAGAAAAGGGAGAAGCTGTATTGACCACATTTTCACTCTACGACTTATATTGGAGGAACACATTGAAAAGCAAAAACCGTTTGTACTTAACTTCATCGACTTCAAAAAAGCATTTGATAGTATTCATAGAGATTCTTTGTGGAAAATTCTGAAGCAATATGGTTTACCATCAAAAATCATAAATATTATCAAAGACATGTATGATGGTTACACATGTGCAGTTCGAACAGAGGAAGGACTGAGCGAATGTTTCCCAATAGAAACTGGGGTTAAACAAGGATGTATTTTATCGCCCTTGTTATTTGGAATTGTTATGGACTTCATAATGAAGAAATGCTGCACTGGTAATAAAGGCATCGAATGGATACAAGGAGACCATTTGGAAGACCTCGACTTTGCTGATGACATAGTTCTCATCAGCAGTCAGATAAAAACGATGCAGGAAAACACAAATGAACTATCATCAATAGCCAGCAAAATTGGGCTTGAGATCAATCATGAAAAGACTAAAGTCATGACTAGTTTAATTCCAACAGGTGACAAAATATACATGGAAAACAAACCAGTTGAAGAGATCGATCACTTTATCTATCTTGGAAGTCACATTGATCGAGAAGGGGATACGAGCAAAGAAATTAAAATCAGAATAGCTAAAGCAGCAATGTCTTTCAGAAGCCTTGAAAAGTTGTGGAAATCAAAACTTATCAGCACAAACACAAAACTTAGGCTATTCAAATCAAATGTACTATCAACCCTTACGTATGCGTGTGAAAGCTGGAAAACAACAAGAGATATAGAAACAAAGTTGAACGCATTCGAAAATAAATGTCTAAGGAAAATACTTGGTATAGCATGGAACGAATTCAAAACAAATGAGGAAATTAGAGAAATCGCCAATCAACCACTAATATCTTCAGTAATAAAGAAAAGACGATGGTCATACGTTGGACATGTGATGAGAAGAGATAATAACCGAATAGCAAAGCAAGCCCTCATATGGGAAACAACAGGTAAAAGAAAAAGAGGAAGACCCAGGGAGACACTGAGAAGAACATTGATGAGAGAGGCAAGAGCAGCAGGAGTCGGCTCCCTCAATGAGATAGAACTGCTTGCACAGAACAGAGACAGATGGCGAGATTTGATAAAATATCTTTAAAAGAAAACTGCTAGAACAAAAAATCCATATAGGAGAAGGTGTATCTTGGTCTACGCCCTATGGGCCGGTTACGGCTCGAAAGGTCAATAGATAGATAGAAATACATACAGTTTATATGGGTTTATTTATCAAATACTTTAGGTTTCTTGACAAACGTTTGTGCGATCACCTCAGTTAATGCTTTTGAAGAGGGAAGATAAATATCATCATCATCAAGTACCGGGCCTGCTGGCGTAGGTGATCATGTCTCTCCTCAATTTTCATTCTTGACAGTCATTTATCATTTCTGTTGTTGACCTTCTGCAAAGCCATTCTCTTAAGCTGCCTGGTATTTTTTCTCTTTGGTTTCCTCTATCTCTTCGTCCCTCAATTTTCCCAGTTGTTACAATATATTCCAGTTGTTCTCTTCTCATTACATGACTAAAAAATTATGATTGTTTCTTCCTAATATTAGAAATTAACTCTCTTTTTGCTTTGACCTCTTTCAGAACGTTTTAATTACTCTTCTTAGCTGTCCATGGTATTCTCAACATTCTTCTGTAAAACCACATTTCTACAGACTCCAGTGATTTTCTTGTTTGTTGTCCTATTGTCCATAATTCGCATCCATATGTTAAGACTGACTCTATATAACATTTAAGAACTCTTTTTCTTGTTTCTATTGTCAAAAATGGATTGCATAGTATCTTCCTCATTTTTTGGAAAGCTGCTTTTGCCTGAACAATTCTGCATCTCACCTCTTTTGTACATCTTCCATCTGAGGTTAACAAAGTTCCCAAATATTTAAATTCATTTACCTATTTTAATATTGTTCCACTTGTCTTTATTTTGCACTGAGGTGATGTCTTTTTCTTTGTTGTTGTCATTACTTCTGTCTTTTTGCTATTATCGCTGAGTCCTTTATTTTTGCTTTCATTCATTATAATGTCTATCATTTCTTGTAACTCATTTTCATTCTTAGCAATTAAGACTGTTTCATCAGCATACCTTAGATTATTTATATTATGACCTCCGATTGTTATTCCAGACATGCCCCTTATGGATCTTAAAATAATCTCACTATAAATATTAAACAAATCTGGTGACAGCATGCAACCTTGCCTAACACCCTGTTTTATTTGTTGAAAAATTCCCAATTGGGTTTCCAGTTCTTATGGCCGCTGTTTGTTGCCAGTACATGTTCTTTATTATTCTTAGATCTTTGCTGTCTATGTTTATGCTTTCTAAAATTTTGATTATTTCTTGGTGCTTTACTTTGTCAAATGCTTTGGTATAATCTATGAAACATAGTTATAGATCTGTTTTCACTTCTATGGCTCTTTCTACTAAAGATCTTATGATGCATATGGCATTGCTCGTTCCTTTACCTCTAACAAAACCACACTGTTCATCACTAATTTCTGGACTGATTAATTAGGATTAGTGTCAGGGTGGGTAATTTAACCTACTACTGTATGAGATAAATATAGGTAAGCCATAAGTCACTTTATATTTCTTCTCCTGGGTGCACTCACATGTGTCTATATTTTTATTTTTAAAGAGAAGCTTATCACTTGATACCATAATACTTTTGTCTACATTCTTGATCTTTTCTTTTATTTCATAGCACAAAGTTTTCCCTCACATAAAAATGGGTTCAGAAGGTAGGATTTACGTCTGTTGAACTGAAACGCCTCTAAACTATTTATGTTATTTTTAAACTACAGACATCATCCTAAATATTAATATCATCTGACTACTAAGTTTAAGAGTGATGTTGAATTCCGTTGATCTTTTCTTTCTATTGATCTCACCATCCATAAACCAGTCTAGACATTATACAGCAGAATCCAGTTGTAATGATATCGTCGGGACCATCTATATATTTTCGTTAAACTGTATCTTGTTATATTCAATTTATGTCTAATAGTAAGCGTATATATTGTGCAAACAAAGAAATAACCCTCTTCTTTTCTTCTTATCTCTCTCACTGATACCTAAAAGGTGTTGTGGTTTATATCATTTGTCGTTCTTGTGCTGCTCGAATTGTCTGAATTAGTGATTTTCCTTTGTTGTTGCATGTCTCTCTCACTGCATTGACCTTCTGACAAGCCATTGCAAACATGTCAAATGTGGATGAGCTGAACAATTGTCTACAATAAGTGCAATACCCCTTCCCTGCAACAACAACCTCCTGTCCAGCCATTGTTCAAATATTGACCCTGTCATCTATGATTTTTTTAAATTAAACTTACACTCTGTTGGCAGTGTTCTTATATTTTTAAAACAACATGGCTTCTCAAATTTTTCTGTTGTGAGCAGGGGCAACTTGTTATGTTGGCAACGATCAAAATAGAAATTCTGTCTTTTGGAATCTTGTAGCCGCTGCTTGCTTCTCCTTTTTCAGCGAGTTTGTGGTTTGGGACACACTTATAAGAGACCACTTATATCTCTTGTCAGTGTTGTATATATTCTTTTGGTTTAAATTACTTGAGAATTTCCTGTAGTTCACTTTGCTTTCATAGTTATCAGTTGTTTCATTTGAAACTGATCCAGCCTCACCACAGACTAATTTAATTGCAATTCCATGTTGCACTCTTGAATCAATTCAGCCAGTCCATATTAAGGTTGAAATTGGTATGACCTAGACTCTGAGCCAGCTGTTTTCCCTTTTCAATAAGGATTGGTCTTGAAATCTGAGTATTCTTGTTCCTAGCTTGCTTGGAACCAAGTATGCAAAATGCAGTCAACATCATCATAATCAGTTTCCTAATTTTCTTTCTTTTCTGCCCAAAACCACTACTTGTAAATACCAACATAATATTGTTTCTGTCCTTCAGGATTGTATCTAGTGTGTTTGAGGGAATATTATGTTCCCTGCATATTTTGTGCTTTTTAATTTAACTTTTTTTGTACACTTTTTCTATCAACATCCATCACTTTCCTTTCAAGTGACAAGCATTTGTGTTTCTTGCCAGTACTGAAACCCATTGCAATAACAAATTAAATGACTTATGAAAAGTACACACCGTTTTAACTTTTTTTAAAATATTTTTTGCAAGGAAAAAGTTTCACAAAATGCATTATAACCCATTTTCAGTCATAGCATAAAAAAAAAAAGAAGAAAAAATTGGGGGATTTTAAAGGTTGGTGATATATCAGGACTCTTGTTATAACAAGATTAAGTTATAACCGGTCTCATTACAAATGGAGTCTACAGTAATAACTTGGATGTGGCTAGTGCTAAAAGTATTACAATAAATATGTGATTGAGAATTTTTTTGTAAAAATTAGCCTTTTTTAAAATAAGATTTTCATGTTCTATTTTGAATCAGTTTTATGTTGTGATTTTTAGATGAATAGTAAATTTATATAAAATGCTGTACTTGATTACATTTATAATTTATAGAAAAGGAGTCAATATTTTAGTGTTGACTTGACAGTGAATTTTGATGTCTGTGACTGTTTAACAAAAACTGTCTATTTCTTGTTGTATTCTCAACAATTTACTTTGTAAAAGATCATTTCAATATATAGATGTTTATTTTTCTATGAACAAGCATCTTTGTAATTTGTTTGTTTAGCAAGAATTTATTTTATTGTTGTTCTTTGTTAAAAGATATACAAGTTTAGAAGCAGGTCAGTTATGAAAATTATAATGTTGCATAGTTTGAGATTAGTCAGGTGTTTTTGAAGTTTCTATTATTGATTCTATTTTTAAAACATAGTATTATAGATCAAACAGGATATCATTATCCTTCTACTTGTGTTGACACCTTTAGATATCAATTTGAATAAACTCAAAGAAAGCATTGGTCAGCTCAAGACTGGTGACATCTCCATGCAACTTATCTAGGCATGCCACAGGTTACTGTTATACAATTGATCAGTTTGAGAAGATTCAACAACAAAACAAATGACTGCACTCCAGTAGCATTTTTGATCAGTTTTGTTTGTTCTTTTAGTACTGCCGTTGAAACATTTCTGTACAACATTCATCAACACTCAGCACATTCTCCCCTAACAGAGAAGTCTTGTGCCAAAAAATGTATGTGCCATTGTGGATATGGTTGTAGCAGCACTTTGTTTGACGGGACCCAAGTTGTGCCAAAAAATGTATGTGCCATTTAAGATATGGTTGTAGCAGCACTTTGTTTAACGGGACTCAGTTCCTCCATATCTTATCTTTTATGGGATAGACTTATTAGAGCACAGGGGTTGTACTCTGATACAACATGTATCACATGCTTGATATAAAGATTGGAGTCTGCATGGGCAGGACAAGGATCCCTCTAAACATACAGTCAATTACTTGATATCACACACATATCACAACGTTACAGCTCATTTTGATTGATAAATTATGTTTTTTTCTAGCCAACATTGTCTGGCATTGTTTTAGCCACTGTAGTCTGACGTTGTTTTAGCCACTGTAGTCTGAAGTTGTTTTAGCCACAGTAGTCTGATGTTGTTTTAGCCACAGTAGTCTGATGATGTTTTAGCCACAATTGTCTGACCTTGTTTTAGCCAACATTGTCTGATGTTGTTTTAGCCACAGTAGTCTGACGTTGTTTTAGCCAACATTGTCTGACGTTGTTTTAGCCACAGTAGTCTGATGTTGTTTTAGCCACAGTAGTCTGACCTTGTTTTAGCCAACATTGTCTGACGTTGTTTTAGCCAACATTGTCTGATGTTGTTTTAGCCACAGTAGTCTGACGTTGTTTTAGCCAACATTGTCTGACGTTGTTTTAGCCACAGTAGTCTGATGATGTTTTAGCCACAGTAGTCTAACCTTGTTTTAGCCAACATTGTCTGATGTTGTTTTAGCCACAGTAGTCTGACGTTGTTTTAGCCAACATTGTCTGACGTTGTTTTAGCCACAGTAGTCTGACGTTGTTTTAGCCACTGTAGCTTGACGTTGTTTTAGCCAACATTGTCTGACGTTGTTTTAGCCACAGTAGTCTGACATTGTTTTAGCCACAGTAGTCTGATGTTGTTTTAGCCACAGTAGTCTGACGTTGTTTTAGCCAACGTTGTCTGACGTTGTTTTAGCCACAGTAGTCTGACGTTGTTTTAGCCACAGTAGTCTGACGTTGTTTTAGCCAACGTTGTCTGACGTTTTAGCCAACATTGTCTGACATTGTTTTAGCCACCGCAGTCTGATATTGTTTTAGCCACAGTAGCTTGACGTTGTTTTAGCCACAGTAGCCTGACACTTGCATACTTAAAAAGAAACCAATGCTTTCATTTTCATGGAATTGTATATTGAGACAGTACAGCTTGTAGTTTATTATAAGTTTAATCAAATATTCAAAACAAAATATTGTTTAAACATGTGCTAGAAAAGCTGCTAGAAAGTTTGAATGTCATGCACTAGCTTTGGGTTTTAAATATTTGTGCTCAGTAAAAAAAAAATAAAAGTAAAGACCCCATGTCACGCCAAGTGGCGCATAGGGAATATGATGTTAGTGACCATAATTTTTACAGACCTTCGGCACATGATTTTTGAGGTAATGTGGTAGGTTTTACGCCCGTGCCGCTTTACTTTCCCAGAAAAAAATCCGGTACCCATTAAAGGCTGGGTGAACCTGGAAGCCTTCGGTTAGGATCGAATCCTACCACTTGTCCTTTGTAGTCCAGTTCACTAACCACTGAGCTATCGCGGCTCATTTGTGCTCAGTAGATGGAGAAAATGAGAGGGAATGTTGGAAAATACTGATTGTATTTTGTAATGTTTATCACCACAGCAAGTGAGTGGATCAGAATCTACTTATGTACCTCCTGTTAACAACACATGAACAACTCATTGAACTGTCAATATTTGTGTTAGCTTGGACTTTAATATTCAGGTTTTTTTTTAATGTGAGCTCCACAGAGAGAAAAGAATTCTTGGCTCAAGATAGACAATTTGTAGAGAAGCTGAGTGATACTTATGATGACCACGATAGACAATTTGTCGAGAAGCTGAGTGATACTTATGATGACCACGATAGACAATTTGTAGAGAAGCTGAGTGATACTTATGATGACCACGATAGACAATTTGTAGAGAAGCTGAGTGATACTTATGATGACCACGATAGACAATTTGTCGAGAAGCTGAGTGATACTTATGATGACCACGATAGACAATTTGTCGAGAAGCTGAGTGATACTTATGATGACCACGATAGACAATTTGTAGAGAAGCTGAGTGATACTTATGACCACGATAGACAATTTGTAGAGAAGCTGAGTGATACTTATGATGACCACGATAGACAATTTGTAGAGAAGCTGAGTGATACTTATGATGACCACGATAGACAATTTGTCGAGAAGCTGAGTGATACTTATGATGACCACGATAGACAATTTGTAGAGAAGCTGAGTGATACTTATGATGACCACGATAGACAATTTGTAGAGAAGCTGAGTGATACTTATGATGACCACGATAGACAATTTGTAGAGAAGCTGAGTGATACTTATGATGACCACGATAGACAATTTATCGAGAAGCTGAGTGATACTTATGATGACCACAATAGACAATTTGTAGAGAAGCTGAGTGATACTTATGATGACCATAATAGACGATTTGTCGAGAAGCTGAGTGATACTTATGATAACCACGATAGACAATTTATAGAGAAGCTAAGTGATACTTATGAAGACCACGATAGACAATTTATAGAGAAGCTGAGTGATACTTATGATGACCACGATAGACAATTTATAGAGAAGCTGAGTGATACTTATGATGACCACGATAGACAATTTGTAGAGAAGCTGAGTGATACTTATGATGACCACGATAGACAATTTGTAGAGAAGCTGAGTGATACTTATGATGACCACGATAGACAATTTGTAGAGAAGCTAAGTGATACTTATGATGACCACGATAGACAATTTATAGAGAAGCTAAGTGATACTTATGATGACCACGATAGACAATTTATAGAGAAGCTAAGTGATACTTATGATGACCACGATAGACATTTTATAGAGAAGCTAAGTGATACTTATGATGACCACGATAGACAATTTATAGAGAAGCTAAGTGATACTTATGATGACCACGATAGACAATTTATAGAGAAGCTAAGTGATACTTATGATGACCGCGATAGACAATTTATAGAGAAGCTGAGTGACACTTATGATGACCACGATAGACAATTTGTAGAGAAGCTGAGTGATACTTATGATGACCACGATAGACAATTTATAGAGAAGCTGAGTGATAATGACCTTATGCTAATAACCACATTCATAGAGATAGCTCTTTTAGAGCTAGAGATCTTGTAATTTGTAATTGTTACTTTTTAATTAAAGATAAAGATCTTTTTGTACAATATGATGAGCTTAGGAAACTGAATGCAGAAGATGAAGAAGAAACAATTTTGGAAACATATTTTATGTGGGTGAGATTGCATTATTATGACCAAATCATCAGGTGAAATAGTTTTGCCTTGGGGTCCAAATAAGAAATATTACTCGTGTTTCTGGTTGAGTAAGTTGATACATGTACCAACCACAACTATAACAGATTGATGTACAAGTACATGCTTATGAACCAGTACTTTTTCTTATCCAAAAAAGTGATACTCTTATTGTTAACAAGACCTTACTAGCCGTTACTGTTGATTGTATTTATACTTATTACACATCACTGATTTACTTTAATGTGTTACTATATTTGTTTTACGTTTTACCAATAAAAAAAAAAAAAAGTAAAGTAAAGTACCCCCCGTCACGCCAGTTGGCGTATAGGGAAATATGGTGTTAGTGACCCTATATTTTACAGACCTTCAGCACATGATTTTTGGGGTAATGTGGTCGGTATTACGCCCGTGCTGCTTTTACTTTCCCAGAAAAAATCCGGTACCCATTTAAGGCTGGGTGAACCCGGAGCCGTCGGTTGGGATCGAACCCTACCCCTTGTCCGTAGTAGTCCAGTTCACTAACCACTGAGCTATAACGTTTTACCAATACACAATGTAAATTAATTTTTTTTTTTTGTGTCACTGTAATATTTTATGTTTTGCCTGTACTGTACACAATGTAAATTGATGAATACATTAATCATCTTTTGCAGTTATTACACATCAAAAAGAATTTAACTTTGTAAATTTGTTACAATTAATTAAGAGTCTTCCTCAATAACTCTTTTAATGTAGACTATGAAGGTATGCACTCATCTTCACATCATTATAACTATCTACCTCCCTTAATTCTTCATTGAAGTTTTGTAACTATCTTGTACAAGCTTGAAATAATTACCTTATGAAAATATGACTTTTTTTTTTCTGACTCTTCAAGTAGATACTTGACCTGCATCAGGATATTCCATTTTGAAACAAACATCACATTGTAAATAATGAGATGGAGAAGGACATGGACTGATGCATGCATATAAACATACACACTCTTTCTCTCTCTCTCTCTCTCTCTCTCTCTGATAGCATAATAAGAAAAGATCAAAAGGTATTTTGTAACATTTAAAACATGTAATTCCATTATGCCCCCATCTACCTTGCCAACAAATATAAGAGGCATTTATGCTTCGTTCTAGTATTGCACGTGAGAGGCTATTTGTGCATTGTATATCATTCTAGTATTGCACATGCGGATGTCAGCTTTGTATGTTCAAAGTAAGAAGTGGTTTTGAGTTATGAGGGCTTTCCTGAAATGATCATGAGTTTTAACACTTGCCATTTCTATAATGGTTGTTCTACTGTGCCACAATCACAGTTCATTTATGTTGAACCCATTGTTCTTTATTCTTTAAAGAAACATGTGCAGTCTAAATTTGTAGGTTCTTTATTTCTGTCAAGCTAGTAATGGGTATCCACATTTTTGTGGAGGAGAGGGTTGCCTTCGTTACCAGTAACTTACTTGTTCATGTCAACATTTCTGACAGATGTCATGCTCTGTCTACTTGCATTCAGTTTTAATAGTTTTCATTTTGCTTTGCTAATCTGCCAGTCATTTCATAGAAATGGGAGAATATCTCAACACTCCTTCACTGCACAACACAAATGTTGTCTTAATTATCTCAATGCATGTGCCTATTAATTATGAATGTAAGATTAAGCAACTAAAATATGATGTCATAGGGTGACTTTAAATGCCAATAAAAACAAGTGAAAAAAAATGTTTGAGAAATAAAAGGAGGTAACTAAACAGTTTCCACAAGATGGATTAGTAAAATCTATCTACCTACCTACCTACCCTACCCTACCCTACCCTACCCTACCCTACCCACTGACCTTTCGAGCTGTTGCCGGCCCATAGGGCATAGACCAAGATACTCCTCCTCTTATCTAAATTTTTATCCTAGCAGTTTTCATTCCTTATAAAGATCTTTTGTCAAATCTTGTCATCTGTCTCTGTTCTGTGCAAGCAACTCTATCTCTGATTAGTAAATTACTGGGTGTAAAACAAACCACAAAGCAAAGTCAAAAGCACTCCATTTTCCCTTATTTCAACACAACACGAGAGAACAGTGAATAGAAGAGATTAGGTATTGAGTGAAATACATTATATATTATTCATCCATCACTGGTTAATCTAATTCCAGAATGTTTTTCTGTGATAACTCCTGCATGTTTCAACATTTTATTCTGTTGTTAGAACTGAGAGCTATGAAATGTGTCTAATGGGGACTTCTATTTCATAGAAACAACTCCAACAAGTCAAGATGTCCTTGTGAAGAATTTAAAATAAAAAGTGAACTGCTTACAAATTTGAAATGAAACAAATAATGTATTATTGACCTTTAAAGAGCCATAGTTGCTAAACTTAAAGCATTTCCATGAAGAATGAAAGACAGAGCTAGAGGGGAATTGGTAAAAATATAAGTGGAGTGTTAATATCAAGATGTGGACACATTGCAGACTCTCAGAATAATCAAAAAGAAGATGATAAAATAGCAAATAAGAGTCAGCATTGACATTGCTTAACAGAGGAGCCTAAATATTATGGCACAAGAAACATGCATTAAAGATTATGTTATGGCTGTTTCCCATACCTCAGCCTTTCTGTAGGGCTGGAAAATAAAGACGGAATGTCCTGTGTGAAGAGTTCAGGCCAGAGATTTTATTTTGACCACGATAGAAAACATTTTTTTTTTGCCCAACCGTAATTCAAATTTGCGTTCACATTATTTTGAGAATGATAAATGATCCATTCAGCCACTCTCTGAGATTTTATTTCAACCCTAATAGAAAAAAAATATATTTGGCCCTACCATAACTCAGACCTGTGTTATAGAAAAAAAGACCTATTTGGCCCTACCATAACTCAGACCTGTTTGATAGAGAGAAGAAAAAAAAACTTATTTGGCCCTACCATAACTCAGACCTGTTTGATAGAGAGAAAAAAACCTATTTGGCTCTACCATAACTCAGACCTGTTTGATAGAGAGAAAAAAACTATTTGACCCTACCATAACTCAGACCTATTTGATAGAGAGAAAAAAAACTATTTGGCCCTACCATAACTCAGACCTGTTTGATAGAGAGAAAAGAACCTATTTGGCCCTACCATAACTCAGACCTGTTTGATAGAGAGAAAAGAACCTATTTGGCCCTACCATAACTCAGACCTGTTTGATAGAGAGAAAAGAACCTATTTGGCCCTACCATAACTCAGACCTGTTTGATAGAGAGAAAAGAACCTATTTGGCCCTACCATAACTCAGACCTGTGTGATAGAAAAAAAAGACCTATTTGGCCCTACCGTAACTCAGACCTGTTTGATAGAGAAAAAAAACAACTTATTTGGCCCTACCATAACTCAGACCTGTTTGATAGAGAGAAAAGAACCTATTTGGCCCTACCATAACTCAGACCTGTTTGATAGAGAGAAAAAAAACTATTTGGCCCTACCATAACTCAGACCTGTTTGATAGAAAGAAAAAAAACTATTTGGCCCTACCATAACTCAGACCTGTTTGATAGAAAGAAAAAAAACTATTTGGCCCTACCATAACTCAGACCTGTTTGATAGAAAGAAAAAAAACTATTTGGCCCTACCATAACTCAGACCTGTTTGATAGAGAGAAAAAAACCTATTTGGCCCTACCATAACTCAGACCTGTTTGATAGAAAGAAAAAAAACTTATTTGGCCCTACCATAACTCAGACCTGTTTGATAGAGAGAAAAAAAACTTATTTGGCCCTACCATAACACAGACCTTTTTGATAGGGAGAAAAAAAACTTATTTGGCCCTACCATAACACAGACCTTTTTGATAGGGAGAAAAAAAACTTATTTGGCCCTACCATAACACAGACCTTTTTGATAGGGAGAAAAAAAACTTATTTGGCCCTACCATAACACAGACCTTTTTGATAGGGAGAAAAAAAACTTATTTGGCCCTACCATAACTCAGACCTGTGGTAACTTTATTTAGAGAATGATCAATAATCGATTTAGTCACTTGCTCTCCTTATATAATATTTAACAAAAGTATTAAACAAATGTCATAAAAAGATATGCTGGAAAGAGTAGAAAGTAATTAGCGATCTGACCACCCATACTAGATGAATCAGTGCTCTGGATTAACACTTGACTTCAATACATGGCACCTAAATTCCCCATGATTTTTGTTTTTTTTTGCTACCATGTTGAAACACTTTGACTGCAGTTAACCTGTCAAGTTTTTTAATTTTTTTACAATTTGCTGCTGGTTCTTGTAGGTCTTTGTGTTTCTTAGTCCCATGGTTGAACTTTTCCAAGTGATTATTCTGTGTAGCAATTCTCTTGGTCTGTCTTGTTTTCTTTTACCAGATGGTTTCCATATTAATGCCAGATGGGGAAATTCATTCTTAATTCGTTCTCAGCACATGACCAATGTATTGACAATGCCTTCTTTTTATAAAGCTCGAAATGTATTCTTGTTGAGATTCGTCTATATTCTGTTCATTTGAAATTAGACATGTGGACATGTGTAAGACATGACTACATGACATGTAGACATTTATTTTCATAGATATTTCTTTTCCTCATCTAAAGTCTGTGTACATTTCCAGCTTTCACATCCAGGAGTTAAGTGATGTAAGTTTTGCTCGTTTACTTTGAAGCTCCAGATACTCATCAGTTTGTTAAAAGTATTTTATGCTAGTTGTCTCATGTATAATGAGGATGACCTGTAGACTAAACTTCTATGTTAAGTCTCCATCTCCGGACATTTTGTTACCTAGGTAGGTGAAATTTGGTAACTTTTTGTTACAATTAATTGTTAAGTGTTATATTCGAGGTTATGTTGATAGTCTCCATGACTTTCATTTTGGTTGTGTTGATCTTGTTTTTTAATGCCCAAGATAAAATCCTCCACAAACATCTATCACAAATTGAGCATTCCAGCTTTGTCCATTCTTTCAAGTCTTGAAAGTCATCCCTAAACATTTCTCTGCATCATGTTCACTCTTTTCATTATCATTATAGTTACAAAGCCACCTCTTAATGGACTGTGTCTTCTTTTAAACTTTGTTTTCTTGAAATGTGTGCTCTCGAATTATGTTACTTTTTACTTTCGTCATTTTCCTCAAGTACCAATATATCTTTGTGACTATAGCTTGTTTTAATTTTGTTCATCAAATTAACTTCAATCAATACGCTAATGACCTATATCAATGTTATATCATACCTTCTGTCTTGTAAGAGTTGCCCTTCATTTTGTAAGGGTTTTTCTAAAAAATCATGTCATGGACGTGTAAGACAATTTGTAAAGGAAACAGACCATGCAACTTTCTGCTCATTACTCTTCTTAAAATGAAACCACATAAAGAACTGCTTTTACTTGTGTTGACCTATGAAATTGTACCAAAATTATATTTAAAATTTAAATTTTCTTTTCTTTATGTTAGGTGACCCTGTTGTAGGCAAAACGCCGCGATGGCTTTTAACGAAGTGGAATCAACAACCAGTTGTCGTCAGCGTAGCAACTTTATTGACAATGAAACTGTCGACATGGCTGTACAAAATATAGAGACCATTCACACTTCTTCCACTTATAAAGCCATCAATTGGTAACATGACTATGGCAGTTGTTGACCAGCAAGAGAGAGAGATTTCTCTCATCCCAACTATTTATACCACCCTCATGACTATGGCAGTTGTTGACCAGCGAGAGAGAGAGAGAAAGATTTCTCTCGTCCCAACTATTTATACCACCCTCATGACTATGGCAGTTGTTGACCAGCGAGAGAGAGAGAGAAAGATTTCTCTCGTCCCAACTATTTATACCACCCTCATGACTATGGCAGTTGTTGACCAGCGAGAGAGAGAGAGAAAGATTTCTCTCGTCCCAACTATTTATACCACCCTCATGACTATGGCAGTTGTTGACCAGCGAGAGAGAGAGAGAGAGATTTCTCTCGTCCCAACTATTTATACCACCCTCATGACTATGGCAGTTGTTGACCAGCGAGAGAGAGATTTCTCTCCTCCCAACTATTTATACCACCCTCATGACTATGGCAGTTGTTGACCAGCGAGAGAGAGAGAGAAAGATTTCTCTCGTCCCAACTATTTATACCACCCTCATGACTATGGCAGTTGTTGACCAGCGAGAGAGAGAGAGAAAGATTTCTCTCGTCCCAACTATTTATACCACCCTCATGACTATGGCAGTTGTTGACCAGCGAGAGAGAGAGAGAGAGATTTCTCTCCTCCCAACTATTTATACCACCCTCCTATTCACAATCCCAGAATCCTCCGTAACCAATCATTTACGATCTTCCATTCTCCTTTGTCTAAAACATGTGTACTAAATATGTCACTCCTAGAACCTTCCAGATCCCTTTAGTCTTAACCCTTGTGACCTTGACCCTATCTTGGTCTGTTTCTAGCATAACTGCCCTCACCCTGTGTCTTTCACGTTTCCATGACTCCCCACTGAATACATGCCCTCTTGGCCGTATACCATCACACCCATCTATAGTCTATTTCTATCATAACTACTCTTACCCCCAAATACACTCATCACATGCCCTCTTGGCCATTTTACTATTACAACCTTTCCCTTTTTAAAACTGAAATATTGAGTCATTTTTGTATCAATTTTGGATTGTGCCTTGCCAAAGTCCAACATGCATCTTGCAGTTTCAATTCCTGTATTAGTTTGAAACTTGAACTATCATCTGCTATAATTCCTGCATGAGCTTGAAACTAAACTTCAATCTCCTATGATGGAAAGTGTGTGTTTTCCTTTACTTACAGCAGTTGTTGAGTGCACTTTATTTTCATTCATCTGGATGCTTTACTTACAGCAGTTGTTGAGTGTACTTTATTTTCATTCATCTGGATGCTTTATTTGCAGCAGTTGTTGAGTGTACTTTATTTTCCTTCATCTGGATGTCATTTATCATTGTTCGTCCCACAATCTTGGCAAATATTGGATCTCTTTTGATGGTGTCTTCATATTTCTCTTCCAAACTTCTCAATTAAAAGGTGTTTTCTAGGATGATGTGACAAAGATCAGTCCTGCCCTTTTTCTGATATTCTCTTCCTACCTCTGCCTTTGCCTGTCTTGTCTTTTTTGTCTGAACTGTGCTCCAAGAATAGCCTTACCAGGTCTTGTAACATGTTCACACCATTTTCATTTGTGTTCTTTTATCATTGACAGTAAGTATTTAATTAGCCCTGTGAATTTTTTTATTTTCTTGTGCACTACTTCATAGGCATTAGGTGATATGGTCTATAGAAGATGTGCTCAAGATCTTTCTATAGCATTTCATCTCCAGAGCCTTTTTCTTATTTCAGAATATAATTTATTTCTTATTTTGATGGTAGCCTGATTAACATAAATGTTTGGAAATGGAGCATAGCTTCTGTAACAAACAAATCACCCGATGTGGTTTGACAGTTTGTACCTTTTTTGTGAGGCTAGAAACCCTTGGGTTGGGTCTAATCTTTCACATGCAACACTAACATTGTTCTTTAGGCCAATAATTAAAACTATATAATGTACGATTTCTTATGCACTAAAATGTTAGCAACCAGAACATAGACTACAGTCATTCCATCTTTATGGTCCCTGACCAACATCTGACATTCTTTCAGTGATTTCAAACATCACACACAACTTTCAGTGTAGGGCCTACCTCACACAAGAGGTCTCTCTTTAGTGATGTCAGACATCACACACAACTTACAGTGTACCTCACAAAAAGTCTCTCTTCAGGGCAAGCTTTTTAATCTCAGTAAGCAAATCAGTGCCTACTATCTTTGCTTCTCTTGTGAGTGTTCTCAGCATCTCTTGAGTCCAGCCTGTTCCCTGCTCATATCCCAATTGAGTGATTGTTATCACACCCTGCATTTAACTAAATCCATCTTCATGTCACATGTCTGCTCACCATATAAAGAATGTAGTAAAATCTGTGATAAGTTCTTGTGGCAAAGCAAAATTATGCCCACCTTCTAGGAAAAACGTGTTAACTGCATGTCTCAGCATTGTGTACAATTACCACTTATTTATTCCCTATTTGTATTACCTCCCCTGTACTTCATAGCATATGGATTCTTGAGCAAACTGTATCCGCAATGTGCATTGTTACTACGCATACAATGTCCCATCTCGTATATCACCATCAATCATATCATTATTGACATACACCATGGCTCTATAATTAATGTGTGTAATTCTTAAATACGAATTTATATGCAAAGCATAATTATATACATACATATGTATCCATATCAGTAAATGCACTTTCAAATACTGCACTGTTCCTCTATATTATTATTTCAGCAACAAGTGCACAAAAGTGCATGAATTTGTGTGTGCGTATGTGTGTGTGTGTGGCTGGGCGAGAATGGGGGTTGGTGACAGAAAACTGTACAAAAAATAATTGATAAATAAACAATTTTAAACAATTTGTTCATGTGTTATTGAGTCTAAACTCGAGTACATGTTGCAGTCAGTACATATGAGTTAGTGTGAGCCTTGTTTGGAGTTGTTCATTTTTTTTTTTTTAAATAACCTTTCCAGCTGTAGCTAGTGAACCAAATAAATAAATACGCTAAAGCAGAAATAATGAATCTCTCTCTATGTGCATTATTGATGTATTACATTGAAGAATGCGGATTTCTAACTTAACTGGAGAGTGCAAGTTTTTCATTTACACTTAACAATGCACATTTCTAGCTTACAGTAAAGAGTGCAGTTTTTCTAACTTACAATTAACAGTGCAGTTCTCAAGCTTACACTAAAGAGTACAGATCTTAAACTTACACTAAAGAGTACAGATATTAAACTTATACTAAAGAGTACAGATATTAAACTTATACTAAAGAGTACAGATTTCTAACTTACACTAAAGAGTACAGATCTTAAACTTACACTAAAGAGTACAGATCTTAAACTTATACTAAAGAGTACAGACCTTAAACTTATACTAAAGAGTACAGATATTAAACTTACACTAAAGAGTACAGATATTAAACTTACACTAAAGAGTACAGATATTAAACCTACACTAAAGAGTACAGATATTAAACCTACACTAAAGAGTACAGATATTAAACTTATACTAAAGAGTACAGATATTAAACTTATACTAAAGAGTACAGATTTCTAACTTACACTAAAGAGTACAGATCTTAAACTTACACTAAAGAGTACAGATCTTAAACTTATACTAAAGAGTACAGACCTTAAACTTATACTAAAGAGTACAGACCTTAAACTTACACTAAAGAGTACAGATATTAAACTTACACTAAAGAGTACAGATATTAAACTTACACTAAAGAGTACAGATATTAAACCTACACTAAAGAGTACAGATATTAAACTTACACTAAAGAGTACAGATATTAAACTTACGCTAAAGAGTACAGATATTAAACTTACACTAAAGAGTACAGATATTAAACTTACGCTAAAGAGTACAGATTTCTAACTTACACTAAAGAGTAGTAGCAAGTTTTGCAGCATCATCACTGAATAGCACAGCAATACGAGTCATGAGTTCATTAATTAATTTTAAAAATACATCATGATTTCTTAAAGAATTATATTATTTTTAGGTGATTATATGACTATTGTCAAACTATATAATCCGTTGCCCTCATCCCGTGGAGGTTACTCTGCAATGGATGGGCGTGTTGGAATTCTATGCAGTTAAAGAGAAAAGTAAATATTTAAGTTAACATCAATCAACTCCAACTAGCTTATTAATTAAGCAATGGCAAACAGATAAAAGGAAGTAACTGCCATACCAACTGAAGCAGTGGGCATTTATCTCTATACAAATACCAGACCCAACCAAACAGCTAAAAAATAAGAGAGTGAACCATTTCAAGGGAAGAGGTATGTTTACAACACTCGGGAAAAAAATGACAACTAATCAACAAGACACAAAACAAATAACAATAGATGGTACGAGGCAGATACAGATATACAATTTATTCCCCTGTTGTGTTCGTAATCCTATGCTATAGACATGAGTACATATGCGTGAAAGACATCACCAATGATAGATATCTTTTTAGGTAGCTGAGTTGGCAGTGTAACTAACTTTCATTTCAGATTTCTTGCCAAATTTCTTATGTACAAATGTAATTTAGGAACAAAGGAATTCAGCCGGTATCCAAACTTATCAGCAGTAGAAGAACTTGACACAGACACCCATTGTCAGCACTTGCAGGTTGTCCATTCTGATTCCAAGATTGGTAGATGTTCTTAAATTGACATAACCAATTGGGCTTTGGACCCTTTTTCAAGTACAGACACAGAGAATATTAATAAGAGAACTAATAAGAATAAAAATATATGAGGAATAAATTTACAAAATTGCTACCAACAGTTCTGGCAACAAAGACAAATATCAAAACTTGTTCCTGAATTTTGGACTATACTGCAAAAGTTGTTGATCACCTTTCCTTCATCATATTTAGTGGATACAGTTTAACCAAAAATCTGTTAAATGAAAACAAGTAAATAAAGTGCCAATAGCTAGTCATGGTGACATGAGATTATTGCTAACTAAACTAGAGCCGGACATTACAAAATTGATAGCAGCCCGATAGGCTCATCCTTTTCATTAGCATTTTTGTATTCGTATTTTTTATTTTAATATTATCTTTCATTATCCTAATTTTTAATTTAAGAAATCTGGTGTGATTGAATGTGATGATTATCGCACAATAAGCCTTATGAGTCACATGACTAAGATATTACTAAGAATCATCTTGCAAAGAGTGCAAAACAAAATCATTCCAGAAATTAGCGATGAACAGTGTGGTTTTGTTAGAGATAAAGGAACAAGCAATGCCATATACATCACAAGATCTTTAGTAGAAAGAGCCATAGAGGTGAAAACAGATCTATACCTATGTTTCATAGATTATACCAAAGCATTTGACAAAGTAAAGCACCAAGAAATAATCAAAATTTTAGAAAGCATAAACATAGAGAGCAAAGATCTAAGAATAATAAAGAACTTGTACTGGCAATAAACAGCGGCCATAAGAACTGGAAACCAATTGGGAATGTTTCAACAAATAAAACAGGGTGTTAGGCAATGTTGTGTGCTGTCACCAGATTTGTTTAATATTTATAGTGAGATTGTTTTAAGATCCATAAGGGGCATGCCTGGTATAACAATCGGAGGTCATAACATAAATAATCTAAGGTATGCTGATAATACAGTTTTAATCGCTAAGAGTGAAAATGAGTTACAAGAAATGTTGGACATTATAGTGAAAGAAAGCAAAAATAAAGGACTCAGCCTTAATAGCAGAAAGACAGAAGTAATGGTAACAACAAAGAAAAAGACATCACCTCAGTGCAAAATAAAGACAAATGGAACAATATTAAAACAGGTAAATGAATTTAAATATTTGGGAACTTTGTTAACATCAAACGCAAGATGTACAAAAGAGGTGAGATGCAGAATGGCTCGGGCAAAAGCAGCTTTCCAAAAAATGAGGAAGATACTATGCAATTCATTTTTGACAATAGAAACAAGAAAAAGAGTTCTTAAATGTTATGTAGAGCCAGTCTTAACATATGGATAATGAATCATGGACAATAGGACAACAGACAAGAAAATCACTGGAGTCTGTAGAAATGTGGTTTTACAGAATAATGTTGAGAATACCATGGATAGATAAGAAGAGTAATGAAAACGTTCTGAAAGAGGCCAAAGCAAAAAGAGAGCTAATTTCCAATATAGGAAGAAACAATCATAATTTTGTAGCCATGTAATGAGAAGAGAACAACTGAAATATATTGTAACAACTGGGAAAATTGAGGGACGAAGAGATAGAGGGAAGCAAAGAGAAAAGATACTAGACAACTTAAGAGAATGGTTTGGCAGGTCAACAACAGACAGCAGGCCCGGTACTTGATGATAATCCTAATTTTGTGTGTGCAACATGAATGTTTTTATAGTTGATTTTAGTCAATAATTTTATAATTTCAAGCTTCACTGTGCATTTGTTTTAGCGAATCAATTCAGAAGAAGAGCTATGTTACAGCACTCGGGGAAAAAAGGCAAATAATCAACAGACAAAAAAACAAAACAAAGAACAATATATGATCGAACCCGTACCCTTTAGCACAGCGCCTTGCCACGAAAAGCCACACGCTAGAGAACACTGCCAACTCGGCTAACTAAATAATTAGCCATCATTGGCGATGTCTTTCACGCAGGTGTTCTCATGACTATAGCATAGGTCTGTGATCGCAACTCGAGAATAAATTGTGTATCTGTATTTTTCCTGTTAAGACAAGTATCTCCCAGATAGGGTAGGGCTGAATACTTGCGTTGCAGACAAACATTAAATACTATATGGCGAGCTAAAACACGGAAAACGACAAATCGGCAGACCTAAACTACGATATAGAGATATCTGCAAATCATCTCTGAATGACTTCTCCATCTGTGAAAACGACTGGCAACATCTGGCAAGTGATCGCACATCATGGAGAGCACGTATAAGGAACGGTATAACAACATTTGAGACTGTTCTAAGACAGGACTTAGAAGAGAAGAGACTCATGAAAAAGGATGGTAAACCCTGTGGATCAGCGAGCCTGACCTGTTCATTATGTGACCGCGTGTGTTTGTCAAACATTGGTAGAATTAGCCACGAGAGAAGCTGTTCGGCAAAAACAATACCTCAAAAAAATACGCAATAGCCTCCACTAGACCGTCTGACAAGACGAAAAGGGCCATATAGACAAACATTTAGGATGAAACAGCACGAATAGTAGTTTCCAATGGTTTAGGCTGGAGACAAATAATAATAAATGAATATTATTTAAGAGGGAAACTTCTGAGGCGATAATAAGCGAATCAATTCAGAGGAAGAGGTATGTTTACAGCACTCGGAAAAAATGACATAATCAACAACAGAAAAGAAAAAAAACACCTAAGAACAATATATGGTCCGAACTGCCGTCGCTGTATTTTGCTTGGTGTAATTAAAAAATATAGACACATAATAGAATAGCAAATTTGTCGATGCAATATTTTTTTTTCAGCTTTAAAAAGGTAGGTCTCCAGGTGGGCGGTGAACACTTTTTTCACCAAAATGGGGGAGGGGAGGAGGTTAGGAACCACTGTATTAACGTCATGAATGATTGTGTTCTGTTTTGTTTTGATTTTCAACTGAGAGAGAAAAAGGACGATACCTTAGCCTTAACAGTGTTCTTTGGTTCGCCTGCCACATGATGTTGTATCTGGCTTCAGATATTACGCTTGTCCATCTCTTGTGAAATGCTGCTGTAGCTGTTCCTTCTGAGTGTAGCTCATAAATGTTGCTGCTCCTACACTTGTCCTGATTTCTTGATTCTGTTTTTTTTTTATATTGTAAAAAGGTCAAGTACAAACACGGAGAATTTTAATAAGAGAGCTAGTAGCAGCGATAATAAATGAGGAATAAATTTAGAAATTGCTACCAACAGTTTTGGCTACAAAAACATTGCAAAACGTTTTTCTGAATAATGGACTATAGTACTCAAGTTGTTGATCGCCTTTCTTTCATCATGTTTAGTAGAAAGTGGAACCAGGCTACTATAAAAAAGACGATCGAAATACAACTTGCATACAGATTTATGTACCATGAAACAACAATGAAAAAGACAACGACGAATTATATGAGGCACTAAATGAAATTGGGTGTCCGGTTAGCACAATCGATAGGCGGTTGGCTTACCACGGCAACAGCCGGGGTTCGTACCCTGGCGAGGACACCTGGGTTTCACTAATTCCCTAAAAATTAGTAGGAGCCGCGATAGCTCAGTGGTTAGTGAACTGGACTACTACGGACAAGGGGTAGGGTTCGATCCCAACCGACGGCTCCGGGTTCACCCAGCCTTAAATGGGTACCGGATTTTTTCTGGGAAAGTAAAAGCAGCACGGGCGTAATACCGACCACATTACCCCAAAAATCATGTGCTGAAGGTCTGTAAAATATAGGGTCACTAACACCATATTTCCCTATACGCCACTTGGCGTGACGGGGGGTACTTTACTTTTTACTTTTACTAAATGAAATTGTCAACAAGATTGATGAAAGCGACGACAGGTTAGTTATGGGAGATTTTAATAGAAGGCTTGTGTAAACACAACAGTGATAACAGAAATATCATTGGACCCTTTGGCGATGAGACAGCAGAAATAAATGAAAATGGAAGCAGACTGCTAGAATTATGTAATCAAAATGATTTGTTTATCACCAACACATTCTTCAAACACAGAGAGTCGCAAGTATACACCTGGTACAAGTGGAACGACACAACATGCAGAAGCCAGATAGATTTTATACAAACAAGAAAACAGAACAAGAAAACAGTAACCATCAGCAGAGCTATCCCTAATATCACAGATGACACGGACCTCAAAATGGTTATGATTACACTCAGACAGTCAAAAACAAATGGAAGAAACGCAAGCTAACAAAAGAAGCAAAAAGAAAAGACAATAAAAATAAAACAATTAAAAAATCAAGAATCAAGGAAAATAATAGAAGAAAAACTAATAAAGGAATTCAAGAATCTCCCTAACGTAGTAAGTACAGTAGAAGAAGAAAGGAAACAGTTTCAGAAAACAGTAATCAGTATCTCAAAAACAGTATGTGGAACAAAACTAAGGGCAGAATAAGGGAGAAAGAGCACCCTATGGTGGAACGAAGCAATCAGAGAAGCAATTAAAGAAAAGAAGAAACTTTTTACAAATTAGAGGGAGAAAAAGAACTAAAAGAATATGAAAAATATGCCTCAGTTCCGAAAAAAAGTTAAAATTGTTATCAAAGAAGCTAAGCAAAACGAATGGACAGTATTCGGACAAAATATGAGCAGAGACTTCAGAACAGCCACAAGAGATTTCTAAAAAGCAGTAAAAGCAACAAAAGTGAGAAAAGAAAACCACGATCCTATTGAGATCATAGATTACAAAGATGGACAGCCAATATCAATAACCAAAATATGCAACAGAGATGGAAAGAATATTGTGAATTACCTATTAAACATGGCAACAAATACCAATAACAACAAAAACAACGCAAGAATACAACGTGGTGGCAGCTGAGGTTGATATGTCTGCGTGGAACAATGCAGAATTGCAGGTACATGCGGTTAGGGTGCAGACCCCAGTTCATTTCATGATTGTTAATGTGTATGCCTGTAATGGGAAGGTGAACACACAACAATGGCAGAATCTCTTCGAGTTCGATGAAGAGAGCGTCATTTTCTGCGGAGACTTTAATGCTAAAGGAAACCAGTGGGGTAACGTCATAACCAACAAGCAGGGAGAAGACCTAGAGAACGCACTGGTGTCGGCCGATTTAGTGTGCTTGAATGATGGAAGGGCAACAAGAATGGCCACTCGAACAGGGGACTCTGATAGTGTCATAGACCTGGCACTGGTGTCTTCCACCTTCGCACCGGTTTGCAGGTGGAGTGCACTGGGGTTCCACGGAAGTGATCACTATCCATGTGTCCTCCTAATTGAGAAAAGCAGAAATAGAAGCCAGAAAAGAAAGCTCCATGCATTCAACTACGAGAAAACAGACCAGGACGTCATTAGCAAAATCAGACATAGGAAACATAGCGCCCCTCGTAGGAGGCAGGAGAGATGGACGCAGCCATCCTGGTGGAACGTAGTTGTCGAGGAAGCTTGGCGGAGCAAGAGACAAACGGCCAAGACATGGCAGAAAGCCAGAAGGAATGGAAGAACACAACCTGAGCTCTTGAAGTGTCTCAAAATAAAGGTCGACCAAAAAATGATGCACTTAAAACTATGCGCTAAGCAGGCTAAGGATGCCAAATGGGATGACTTCTGTAAAAAAAAAAGTGTGCTCACAAAATTCGCTAGCCACATTCTGGCGACTTCATCAGAGCATGAATGGCACAACACGACATAAAGGCATACCAGACTTTCAGAGCACAGGCCGGATATGGCACAAATCTGATGAGAGCAAAGGGAAGGCCCTGCTTGCCCGCTACATTGAGCAGACGGACCAAAGAAATGAGACTGTAAGAATGAGGATACGGGGATCGCTGTCAAAATTGTGTAAGGATGTAGGGCTGAAAGAAGATCTCACAATCACAACCGATACCATTCGCACGACACTTAAAAGGTCACACAACACTGCTCCTGGTCCAGATGGTGTTCGGTACGATGACATAGGCGATTTAGTTGACGACGACTTGACAAAACTGGCCAATGAGTTTAATGCCAGCATTCGGAGTGGCCAGATTAAGGAGGAGTGGCTACACAGCTACTTACTACCGCTACCGAAGCCAAACAAGGACCATTCTCAGATCAGTGCCTACAGAATCATCACAACGCAGAACACTGCGGGCAATCTGCTGGAGAAAATAGTTGCCCGTGTCCTCACCTGTCACCTTGAACAGAAACGTGTATTCCCACCCACACTCGGAGGTTATAGATATAACAAAGAGACATGGCTCATGCGGCAGTCTCTGCCTATGACGTCTTCGAAGGCTTCCACAGACGAGAGGAGACATGTTCTGCTGCTATAGATCTGGAGGATGCATACAACAGCGTACCATTTGAACATCTCATGCATATGCTCCTCAAACTGGCGGTGCACCCCTTTCTCATTAGATGGATCGCCGCGGCACTGTTTCAGAGGAAGGTGATATTCAGATGTGGAAGTTGGTCTTCCGAGCCAATATCTATTTGTCCTTGGCTGCCACAAGGCTCACCATTGTCACCAGTTCTATTTAACGTGTACACAATAACGATCACGGAACAACAGCTGGATGGGAGGGGAAGAACTATGACTTTTGCTGATGATATTCTGGTATATCGACAGGGAAGAGACAAACGGGGAATCGCCTCCACAATGCAAGAAGAACTCGATCGCATTTCTTCCTGGTGTAGGGTTTCAGGTGCCGTGGTTAATCCTAATAAAGCATCAGTTTCATGGTTCTCCCTTAACAATCATATCGTTCATACGACCACACCGGTTGTACGAATGGGAGCTGATGAGGTGACCAGGGACAAGTTGATGACATACCTCGGAGTTAAGTTTGATCGCAGTCTGTGTTTTCGGGACCACGTCGACCATGTGATAACAAAATCCCGCAAAGGATTAGCCGCCTTGAAGGTCATGGCAGCTGCCATCATCCAGCAGAGGCTACTTACTCTTCTATTCCAGGGATTGGTCCTCGCACCAATCGAGTATGCCCTGTCAATTCTTATTGTCAGTACGACTCAAATTGATAGGCTGGAGAAAATACAGAATGAAGCCATGCGCATTATCCTGGGATGTACGAGGGACACTCCCTGTGTAGCAATGAGGTATCTTCTTGACTTTCCAACCATGGAGACAGAATCAAGATCTGGAGAGCACGAGCATACCTGAAGATTAGTACAGATACAGAGCATCCATTGCACTACGTGCTCAACACAGTGAAAGGTGCGAGGCTTAAAAGAGGCAAATCATGGGTGGGCCGAGCAGAAGATGTCATCAAACAAGTCTGTGGGCTTACCAATATCAGCGTTGGTGAGGAGTGGATACCGGTGCCTACGTCATTCAAGGGGACTTTCTCGTGTATTGTCATACTCGACAGGAAAAGTAGGGAACAGAACCCGGTCGTGGTTAATGCCGAGGTCAACGGTCTCATCTGCAATAACACCGATGAGAAAGATGCAGTAATCTATACAGACGGATATGTAATACGACACCAAAGAAGTGTATGGGCATTTACAGCACGCTCGGCAGGCAGAATAGTCAAGGAAGACAGTGGTGCATACGTCATGACCACGAGTAGCATGACAATGGAGGCAATGACCAAGGCATTTAAATGGTTAGAGTCACAAGACTACACCCACGCATGTATACTGAGTGATTCGATGAGCATGATAAAAAAAAGTGGAGGCGGGCTCTGTACGCATGCAATGGGTAGAGTCGTTGCAGAAATCCAAAATACCTAAGGTCACCTTTGTCTATGTCCCTGGACATGCGGGAGTACTGGGGAATGAAAGAGCGGACAGGTTGGCTAGTTGCGCTGTCGTTGAGGACGGGCAACCGATGGATCGGGCGGACATCATCAATGCCCTCCGAGATGTGGGAAGAGCACAGGACTTCGACAAACACAGATCCACGTCACTTCTTCGGATGATGGAAATGGGAGTTAAGATGGGCACAGCCAGAAATGAGAAACTTAGTGGCCGTGTAAAAAGACTTATCAACCAACATAGAACTGGAGTCGTCAGTCGCTGGACACTGAGGGAATTGCTGAGGAGAGGATCTGAGCACCTATGGACATGTTCGGAGTACAATGATTATGACCCGTAAATAACCCAATAACTCAAATCCAAGGGTCGACCACGAAAAGGGTGGATTGGCGGAATATTAGAAACACTAGGCTACATAATAGTAGCAGAGGCGAACAGAAGAGCACAAAACTGCAAATTATACATTCCCTCGATGCCGAAAGACAAATTAGGAAGTAAAGAAGCAGAAGAAGAATATTGTCACTTTAAATATCGCCGAAGAATGGTATTTTAATATTTGTAATCGGTATTCTTTTCTTAGCGGTTAGCGTCCATGTTGATCTACTTGATATTACTTTATTTCTTCACTCCATCTTGCTCCTGTTCGAGTCTCGAGGGAGATACAAGTTCTGGTTCTCGCCCTTTGTCATTTTCTGCCCATCTTGTTCTGGGTCTGCCTCTTGCTCTTATCCCTTCTCCTCTCTTAATATAAGGTTTTTGTGGTAAGGAATCACGCGGCATTCTTTGTGGATGAGTTTTATTTCCTTTTTCACGTCCTATTGTATCCGTTCGGGTGTCAAGGGAGATACAAAGGCTTGGTTTCACTCATTTTAAATATCAAGGAACAACATTCTCTGAAAATTGCAAAATCAATAAAGAAAATTTAAGCCATACGAAGCAACAAATCAAATATTGGGACAGCTATGGAAGAAGCGCTACAACATCAATTGACAATAAGTGAAGCCACCAAAAGGGCGAGAACCAGAACTTTGTATCTCCCTCGACACCCGAAAGCGAAGTGAAGAATAAAAGAAGAAACACTCATTGTCAGTTGATGTTGTTGTAGCTCTTGTTTGCTGTTGTCTATCCATCTTATTCTGGGCCTGCCTCTTGTTCTTCTACCCTTTCCTCTTTTCATATATTCTTTGTATGGTAAGGAATCGCACAGCATTTTTTCTAGATATGAAAACAAATTAATTTGCTGTTTCTGTGTGTTGGTTAGGAATGCTTCAGTGCCCACCCTTCCTCTTATATTATCATTTCAGATTCTATCTTGTCTGGTCACTCCAAACGCTTTTCTTAGATATGTCATCTCTTTTTATGTTTAGTCGTAAGTGACCATGTTCGACATTGGTAGCACAATGTGGGGATGGATATACTCTGTGTGAGATGTTTCTTGGTGGTAGTACTAATAGATATTGATTTGTGTCGAAGTTTAGGGGTGTGAATAGAATACTAAAAGTGAGAAAACACAGTTTAAACAAATGTTGGAGCTACTCACTCATGAAAACAGAAGACAAGATAAAGTGGCGGAAAACAGAGTTATCACATTTCATGTGTAACATCGACTTCAGGCTCGGAACTGAACGAAAGTGAAAGACATAGAGTCAAATGCATTTATCTCAAGAATTCTACAGAACACGAGCTAAAAATCTGTGATACGTATGGTTTTGGACAGACAATTGTAGCACCTAAAAAAAAATCTTCACAAAAAAAGAAAATGAAAGTATGGTTATAGAATGCTCCGGTATCACTGCAGATGAATTAAAATCCATAATTGCTCAACTGCCCGTGCCAGTGAAATCATCCAAATTAATATCTCATCTCCCAAACAAAGAAAGGTAGCTGCAGTCCCCAGCATAGCAGTCTCAGCACACGCCATAAGGCGAAACCGCACAGAAAGTGATCACAGCCATCTGTTACCCGTCACACGATATCCATCATTCATCGTAAACAATCGGAATATTGAAACTCGATCAAAACGGATGAAACGCACAGCTCACGGTGTGCACAAAATACTTAATCTCAGTAGCTCCGGGAGCAAGCTGGACTTTGAATATAAGAAACTGCAGCATAGAACATTTGTCAGCCACAGCCGGTTCGTGAAGTCAAGTTGAGCAAACATCGTCCAATGTGGGCCCCCCCCAAACTGCAAGAGTTGCCCGCGATACTGCACTTGTCACGAGGTATCGATACTGCGCAGCCAATCACAGAGAGGAAGGTGCAGACGTGCAGGCACAAACAGTTCTCTCTGTGCTGACTTGAACTGGAGGTCCTGCTGAGGTCAACAAGGGACATCTCCTTTTAGTTCTTGTGTAAAGATAAGGTGTGGTTGTTTATTAACAGTAAATCCTGGTTCTGCGTTAAATATTGAAACGTCGATTCTTAGAGGTTTAAGTAACCCAATTGTATCATCAGCTATCCTAATCTGGATACCGGCTCTAGAGCAAGTTTCAAGTTTGAGTGTCAACGGTGTCATTGCCACAGTGCTGTCTCACTGTCGTCTGTCAAGTCTCTTGAGTGGAATAGACTGATAGTCATCAACTTTACTTTTATAAAGGAAATTAAAAAATTTAAAAAAACATAGTGATTCAGATTGTGTCGTCGCGATCACTGTAGTTTTGGCTCTAAATCAAGCCGTAGTATAAGACACTAAAAGGAAGGACAGAAAGATTTGGGTAAATATTATAGTTGAGCGAATTTTTCACGGCTATGTTAAAAATTAAAAAAATATACAATTTAATTATACAGTAGTACAGTACCTACCAGTACTAATATTGTAAAAATGTAATATAATATGATGAAATTGTTGTAATTATTATACTAATTTATTATAAATTAGTATAGCATAGCTACTATCATAGGTTCACCATGTTGACATTGTTGTTGATAATTGTTTAATTAATTAAAAAATATAAAATAGGTAAATTTAATTACTTTTGTATCTCAAATGAAACCTATCTATCTAATGTCCCTTTGAGCCAAAGATGGCACATAGGGCAGAACCAATCTTAAAAACAGAAATCTTGCGAGCCAAAGTGGCACACATTGCAGAGATTGCTGCTTCTAAAATATATGGCTCTGTTTCCATAACAATATTTTTTACAATGATAGCTTGTCAAGCCATCGATCAACCTCCTTAGTCGCCTCTTACAATATGCTTGGAAGGTCACAGTGTCACGATTCTTTACTCATAATGAGGCCCCGGTAACACATGTGACCAAATGAAATGTTTATTACCATTTATAATAAAATTACTTTTTTCCCATATAAAAATAATAAAGTTTTCAGCAAAGATTAGCTGTTGCTTGTAGGGAAATATTGTAGAATAAAATAATCAAATTTTTAATGTCATGTCAGAAAAGGGGGGAGCCACGATAGTTCAGTGGGTAGTGAACTGGACTACAAAGGACAAGAGGTAGGGTTCGATCCCAACCGACGGCTTCCAGGTTCACCCAGCCTTTAATGGGTACCGGATTTTTTTCTGGGAAAGTAAAGCGACACGGGCGTAATACCGACCACATTACCCCAAAAATCATGTGCCGAAGGTCTGTAAAATTTATGGTCGCTAACACCATATTCCCTATATGCCACTTGGCGTGACGGGGGTACTTTACTTTTTTTTACCATGTCAGAAAAGGTGGTTTCTGAAATGACCTTTTGATAGGTGCACAAAATTAAAAATTTCATACAACCATTCAAAAATGTGTAAAACATTGCGTTACGCTATGCGTAAATATTCCATATTTATCTGTTATTGGGTGATCCTGTACACCAAAGAAAAAAAAAGCTCATGCAAGTTTCGGGGGAGGAGGAGGTGGTGTACATGTCAATTTTAAGTGTTAATTTATAATAATAATAGTTTCATTGAAGTTCTGACTGGATACAACATTATTAGATTTCCTTCAAACTGTGCAGTTATGTTTCAATTAATTTAAAATCAAAAGTCCTTTTTATTTTATGAGTTTATCCAGCAAATTAATTAAGTATTGAAATATACAGAATTATTGACAGAAGCAAGCAATTTGACTGATTATCTATTTATATTATAGTTTATATGGCTCATGCCATGCTTCTGAAAAACCGACGAACCAGCCACCATATTTCTCAGAATTCAACTCTGTTCACAAGCTTGGAAAGAGTTCTGAATGAGGGCCTACAGGCAGTTCTTGGATGCACCAGAGATATACCTATCCATTCAATGAGGTACTTACTTGACTTACCGAGCATTGAAGTGCAACATAGATCAGGTCCGGGCTTATTTGAACGTGGTAAGGAACATAAATCATCTCTTGCATTCAGAAGTGGGTGTGACTAAGGGCAGGCATCTCAGGCATGGAAAATCTTGGATGGCGGAGGAGTCCATAAAGAGAATATGTGATGTGAATGCATTAGGGCTGGCAAGGATTGGATAGAAGTAACAACAGAGAAAAAGAGGCTAACAAAGTAATCATTCAGCTCGGCGGGGAGTATCGCAATTGGGCCTATGGAGCTACCAGGGTCATAATAAGGGAATCCATAGAAAAAGTGTCATCACCTCAGAATCTGATCATCTATATGAATGGTTCTTTATCCCATGGACAGCGCAGTGGTTGTGGTTTTATGGCATACCAACATGGCAGAGAAGTGGCTAGGGAATCTTGCATGTGTAGAATTATGGCGTCCAGCATGAGAATGGAGATAGAAGCAGCAGTGGTGGCAATAATATGGTTAGTTACACAGAACATTAATCATGTAGTCTTATTGGTTGACTCGCAAAGTATGCTACAGAAGATTGATAGACAGTGTCTGCGGCAGGAGTGGATGCAGCATTTGGATGACTCTAAAGTGACCATATTAACCTGGGTGTACTGTCCAGGGCATGCTGGTGTACATAGCAATGAAATAGCTGATAAGCTCACTGGCAGCTCTGGCACTTAGTGTGGCCTTACTCTGGACGAAGAGACATCGCCAAGCTTGTTCCTCATTCCTTAAGAGAATTGGAGGAAAATGTGTGGGGCAATGATGTTGATGATGATATTGAGAGACTGAGGAGTCTAAATGTAGAAAAGGAATTTCATCGATCTGGAGTGCTTAGTAGGGAAAGCAGATGTGTCTATAATCAGTATCTTACAGGAACAATCAGTTCGAAGTTTGCTTTGAGAAATCCTGGGATGAGTGGTGGAGCCGATATGGGGATGCTCTAACTGCAATGAAACTGATTCCTATAGTCCGTTCAGATTCGTTTGCCTAGACATTAATTTATTTTTTTCAAAAACTTATTGTTCATTTGCATTGATCTTTTGAAGTTAGGTTTAGAATACTAATGTCGCTATAAAAATATTTTTTTATCAAAGAAATGTGATCCAGTTTCAAAGATGCCTTATTTAACCTATATTAAAAAAAAGTTAATCGATATTATAAACACCGGCGGGATTATGTAGATGCTTACATCTCACAGCTGATTCTTTAACATATAGGCATGACCTTCACGGCTGAATGCGCACCGTCCTAAAATAGTTATGTTTCCACTATAAATTTTTATAAAGAAATGTTACATATGAAATTTCCCGTTTAACACAAAATGACATTTTAGCCGAAACCGGAAATTATGTGACGTCAAAATCACGGCCGTAGACTCGAGTTCGAGTCATAATTCAGAGGCAAATCTCAATATTTACAGAAAGGAGGCGGCACTATCCATATTATCTTCTGCAAGTCTATGTGAGAATGAATATAAAGGCAAAATATTTTACTGAGCATAACATTGCTATAAAGATTTATCAATACTTCTGCAGAGAGCGTAAAAAGGGACATCTTTATTGTTCTTTATCAAACCCTGAGAAGAGAACAATGCATATTTTAGGTTTGTGTAAACGTTCATTTGATCGAATAGTTAAAGGAAGCGGATATTTATTGCCAACAAATGCAAGAAAGCAAGGAAGGAAAGAAACGTTAGACAGTTTTGATAAGGACCTAGTAAAAGAGAAATCTGTCGAATGTTTGATATAAACGAAGAAGTGACACTTAGAAAGTTGAAGCTTTGGCTGAAAACTAACAACGACATTAAAATATCAAAAACTTCATTATGGAAAATATTAAGAAGTGCAGGCTTCACCTTTAGAAAGTATGCTGGTGGAAAAAACATTATTTGTGAGAAGCCACATCTAGTAGCTCTTAGAAGCAAGTATTTACGTGAAGTGAAGGAAATGCGCGAAAATGATTATGATATTGTTTATTTAGATGAAACTTGGATCAACGCTCATCATACAAATGAAAAGGAATGGCAGTTAGCAGATGGAAGTATTAAAAGATCAGTACCAAGCAGTAAAGGGCAATGTTTGATAGTTGCACATGCAGGTAGCAGACATAATGGGTTGTTGCAGAATGCTCATCTCGTTTTCATTTCAAAATCCATAGACAATAGAGACTACCACTCCGAAATGAATGGGCACATATTTAAAGACTGGATCGAGAAAAGTATCCTTCCAATATTAGACCGACCTTCTTGTCTGATAATGGACAATGCTTCATACCATAACGTAGTTAACGTAGAAGATAGAATCCCAACATCATCAAGTACAAAAGATGCAATCAAAACGTGGCTCATAAAAGAACACATACAAGTTAACGACAGCTACTTGAAACCCGAATTGCTTAGCTTTGTAAAACAGACACAACGTACAAAGATATTTAAAATAGACAAGTTAATTCAAGAACATGGCCATAGATGTTTGAGACTACCTCCATATCATGCACACTTAAATCCTATAGAACTAGTTTGGGCAAAAGTTAAAGGACACGTAGCATATACAAATAAAACTTTCAAATTATGCGATGTTGAGACACTTACAAATCAGGCTCTATCAAATATAAATAAAGACTACTGGGTAAAATGTGAGGATCATGTGTTACGACAAGAAGAGGAATATTGGAAAAAGGATGGTTTGTTGTTTGTTCAGCCGAAAGCAGTAATCGACCTATTTGACTCGTCTGATTCTGAATGATCATTACTCTGATTAAGTCTACAGATAAATAGTTTGATTTGCAAAATTTCCTAGTTGATTTGTTAAACAGTTTATTGTTCAAGACCACCCAAGCAATCAAAAATATGTTATAAGCAAACCAACAACCATTACTTTGAATGGAAGCCTGCTTGAGTCAGTACAGAAGTTCAGCTATCTTGGATCCACTATTACAGCCACACTTTCCTTAGATGAGGAACTAAATGTACGTATTTGAAAGGCAGCGACAACATTTGGGAAACTCACACCAAGAGCATGGAACTATATCAAATTGACTCTACGAACAAAAGTTCTATATATAATTTAAAATTTGTATACTTGCCACCAAGTAAAATTTTATGGACACGCCTATGGGTCATCGTTGCACTAGATTACTGTAAAACATTTTGATTAGGGTCAAAATAATAGTTACATGGGCAAAGATCAAAGGAATTCGCCACTTTAAGAAAACCGTTATAGCTAGACATCGAGTAACACATATGTTCTCGTGACATTGACATTTTAACACCGTATGCCAAAAATCATGTGAAATCATCAAGAACTTTTTGAATTATAAATCATAACATCTCGGCAAACGAATCTGAACGGACTATAGAATAGATTAGAACATGCCATGCTTTCTTAGGTGGAGATGCTCCCCTTAAATTATTAATTAAATACAAATTAAAAGGCAGATCACTTTCAAAGTTTGCACACTTATGTTTAAATGGATGCTGAATCAAAGAGTTCATTGTTTCTAACTTTGCACTAGTAAATTAATAGTAAAAAATATTTTAAAAAACCTCAACTACTGCATTGAAGCGTGAATATCTTGAAAACTACCACATGCATTCCAAAAATTCTTTCACCTTACAGTAGAGTATTTCCTAATATTTACTGTTGTCTTGCCTACTTTTGATAAGGCAAGATCCATTCAACCTCTATCTCTTGTGAGTTATATGAAATGGCAATTGGCCATAAAAAATCAAAGTGACAATGCCTTTGGACTGGAACTCTTGCCAGCTAGTGACCAATGGTCATATATATTAATCATGTGATATCTCCAGTTAAATGCATTAAAGTTTCTCCTTGACAATGTCGAAAAAAAAGTTGTGACTTTTCACTGCCTTCGGCAGTTTATAACACCATTTCAAACGTACTTTGGTACGATTTCATTGGCTAGCTCACCTGAGCTATATTTTGCAATTCTACATTTTATTTTATTTTTTTTTTTTTTAGAAATTTTATGTACAGATTAGTTTTAAGAAGAAAAAATGTGGAGTTTTACAAAAATGATCTATTTCCTGAATAAGTTGAAAACTGATTTCTTGAAATGGAAGGTATGGTTGGTTGGTTGCGTTCGCCCGATGACTAAAGTATTCTAGAGTATCGTAGTAGACTAGAATATTCCTCTTCATCATCCGCCCTTACAAGGACGTAGTGGACGTGTCTGCATTGTGTTGTGGTTTGCAGTATAACTGTTATATTTGCGCCTTTCGGCCCAACACATTCGACTTCAGCACAACATTTTTGAGTACCGGGTTGTCTTCCCTCTTCGATCCTTGCACGTTTGGCCAGACTAGACAGATTAGTCTGTTACTGGAGGCACCGCAAAGAGGTGGAGCAGGGTCTGGATGGTTTTGGTTCACCGATTCCTAGCGCAAGCCATCAGCTGTGGGTCGCTGACAACTTCCAGCTCTGGTGCTGGTAGGCGCGCCTTCGCCTCCAAATGGAAGGTATGACGGTGGTGCATTGTAAACTGACAGCTTAAGCATCACATGAAGTGGTGCAAAATTTGCTCAGATCTATTCTTTTTCATGATAGTAGGAATTAAAAAAAATAATAATTTATTGCTTGGGCAACTGCACATAGCTTGCTGTTTTTCGTTTTCAATTGATAAGGGATTTTTATGTATCTAATTTGAGAACACTGGACATCACGTTTAGCCACCTGATTTCAACAGAACTAGATACGTGATTGCATCTGCCATGAAGTTTAGTTTTACTGGTTAAAAACTGTTATCCTTTCACTGTGGATTAAAATAGGTTCAATTTGAATTTAAGGTGAACACCTGAACATTGACACTATATTAATCTCAACATGTAGCTAAGTTGTGATTACCAGACTGCAATATAAATTAAGCTATGGCCAGAACACGCTTCATTAATTAACGCTTTAACTTCCCATTTATTTTGCTCATTTGAACTGGTTAATGTGACTTTAATTTGTGAACTACCCAATATCATCAATTTAAAACTACTGTATAATTTTTGTTTTTAAATAAAACATATTGTAAAATAGCAAATCAAATAACGTATCAAATTAAAGAGGGAATGTTGTACAACATAGAAATAACATTTGTATATTATGAAATTATTGCAGTATCTAAAAAGTAAAGAAAGAGTAAAATAAAAGTTTAAAAATTAAAATGTAACTCACAAGATGTAAATCCAGATCAAAATGCAATGAGATCGAGTGCAAAATTAATTCCATGTATTATTTTTTATTAATCTGTATCCATTTTTCCAGCAGAAACATGGACATTAGACAAGAAAACAGAACCGAAAATTGAAGCTTTTGAAATGTGGATTTATAGAAGAATAGGTAGAATTGGATGGAAAGAAAAGAAATGATGAAGTCTTAAAACAACTAAAAATAAAAAGAGAACTACTAAATACAATTCAAACAAGACAAATGCGATTTTTGGGGTATGTTAAAAGACAACAGCCTACTAAAAGTAATCCTGGAGGGGAAAATACAAGGTAAAAGAGGCAGAGGCTGACCAAGACTAACGTGGACGAGTAACATCAAAAGATTGACAAATCAGCCTATGACAACCTGCACCATCAAAACAAGAGACAGAACGGAATGGTGCTCCGTGGTAGCCAACATTCGATGTGGAGATGGCACTCAATGATGATATCCATTTATTTCTTTGTTGGTTGAATATCTCATGAATGTTCAAAGTAATAGAGAAGTTGACTTTTCATGTAGACACAGTATAAAGAAAAACAGTGTTGAAAGTTTACATATTCAGTGGCATTGAAGACCGAAACTGAACTTTACAATGAAAATATGAACAAATGATATTTTGTTTTGTTTTTGCTCACATAGATGTAGCATATTTCAATATATACAAGTTACATTTTACTTTTCAAGGCTGTGGCCAATTTATGAACAATCCATATAGATACAAGTGTTTACATCAGAAGCCATAACATGAAAAATGTAGCAAAAGAAAAATAATAATACACCGTGATGGCATCCAATTTAGATTTAAATATAATCTCAAGACGAGGCTGCTTTTGCCTTAAAGATACTGTTTAGAAAAGGAAAGCAATCATAAGTGGGAAGTAATTTTACAATTGGCGAATATAGTGGAACAAAATATTCAGACATTTTCACAATTGACAGTGATAACGTTAATCAGAAGTTAGTATTCATTAGGAGAAGTCATTAGACTAAGGCATGCAATGAAAAATGAGTCAATTTTTAATTTATTTGCCCTCTTTATTGTTGTTGACACTACCAGGTACATCAGCTTTTCTTTCATTAAGTAATAATTAATATAATTTTCTGGTTGCTAAAATTTCCTTGGTCAGTTGGTCTGTTAAGCAGAATATTAAAGCTGAGAAATAAAAATCTGTACATGCTGTCCAGATGTTAAGGAAGTTAGCATTGAATGACATTTTTTTTAATTGCATAAATGGATTGCTCTTGTTAATTTAATTTTCTTAATTAGCATTGTTTTGGCCTAGTCTTCTTTGCTTTTACTTTAAATTACTAGTAAAGTCTGACTTTACCTTCTGTAACAAACTATTTTGTTGTTCTATTCAGTAATGACATGTAGACATCAATTAATGGCTCTGTGGTTAAAAATAGTTCAAACGTATGCTTAATCAATCAGTTGACACTTTTATATGCAAGTCCTGTATTGATTGTGTGTGTAATGTACAGAATTGCAATGTGATATATAAGAGATAACCATCTTTGTATTTTATCTCTATGTACAATCTTTGTACATGTCTTGTTGCAGAAATGTAAAATACTTCAAATTAATGCTAAATAAAATTAGTACAGAGTACAAGATGCACTTCAGTTCCTTGTCAGATGGGTGTTCAAACCACAAAGTCTCATAACATGTTAACTTGCAGCTTGATAAGCTCTTATTTGTTGCATGCAAATGTGACATTCTCATGCATGTCTTCTTTTGTCTCTTAAATTTTTCTAAATATTCTTCAGCTCCTGTTCTCCTATATCTTGACCTTGAATGGAAATCTACCAGGTCATTTAAATTATCTTGTTTATCTATTTCCTTCAATTTGTTGTTTATGGACGGTTAAGAAGAGTAATGAAAACATTTTGAAAGAGGCCAAATCAAAGAGAGAGCTAATTTGAAATATTAGGAAGAAACAATTATCATTTTTTTGGCCATGTAATGAGAAAGGAACAACTGGAAAATATTGTAACAACTGGAAAAATTGAGGGACGAAGAGATAGAGGGAAGCAAAAAGAAAAGATATCAGACAGCTTAAGAGAATGGCTTGGTCAACAACAGAAATGATAAATAACTGTCAAGATCAAAAGTTGTGGAGAGACATGATCACCTACGCCAGCAGGTATGGTACTTGATGATGAAATTGTTGTTTATAATGTAAATAAAATCTTCACATTCTTTCTCATTGTTGACAGTATTGCATGTAGCACAAACCAGATATGATGTAATTTTTGTGGGTCTTCTTTCATGCTACAAACTTTTAAATAAATATTTCATTCCCAGTGTTTCTAGACATTTCCAGTTCTGTTATAAATTCCACCTCATGTTTTGTTCTACAGTCAATTTTCCTTGACTTTTAAGCCACATATGTATAACAATACAGCAGGCCCGATACTTGATGATGATGTATAACAAGGTGAGGGCTTTAAAAGAATACCTTTCAGAGGAAGACAACATCAAAGCTGAGGATAACCCACATGTCAAAGAAATGGTGGAACATGGTACCCTGAAGGCGAAAGCAGGAAAGACATCCTCTGCAGAAAATAGCACAACATGCTCAATCAATGCAGGACAGGAATGATAAGTAGACGAACACTTCGATGGTTGCTGGAACTGGCAACAGAGCAAAAATGGGAATGCCCCAACTACTGTGACAGCAGTCTCAACTAAAGACTAAGTATATCCATAGAAGTAACTATCAACACATGGGGGGCCTTGGTAGCCTAGTTGGGAAAAGCACCCGACTGGGCTACCGACGTTCGGACAACCTGTGTTTGATTCCTGCTGGAAGCAGTGTGAGTTGTACTCGTGGTTGGAAAAAAATACTCCCATGGCCGACCCAGCCATTGGCTGAAATGGGTAACAGGGTATTACTCTGGGAAGGTGAGGAATGTCACCTCGCATCGTGAGTTTCGATGCTTGAAATGACACTATGCTTGAATAGGCATCTTAACACGCAAGTTTCCACCCATTTGTGCTTGGCCGCCTATCCAGAAGTGTTAGGAGACTTCTGGATAGGTGGACGAGCACATTTGGGTGAAAACTCACGTGCTAAGATGCCGATTCACGTCTCGTACTTTACCTTTAACTATCAACAAAAATGAATGGGCCTAAAGGTCCCTGCTAAAACTGGCCACTTAATGTTCAAATATCAACCAAAACCTGAACCCACATAAGCAAGTAAGAAGGAGAATCCAAAGTCTGATATTCCAGCTGAGAACAAGTCACACATAAATAAACTAAACCACTTGCAGAAACCAAATTACAGGCAAAGCAACCACCATGTGGACACAGTGATCTTACCTGTCTCCCAACTAATGGATATGTGGTGTCAGTATTTTCCAACATATCCAACCATTGACTGCATACTCTTCTTCATACCAGCAGAACAGTTGAAAAAAGACATTCTAAGAAAGCTACTAAAGACAGTTGTATAAAGTATTGTCAGTGTAACAAAACATGATAGTGTATAATTATCAATAAAGATTGATTGCTTGCTAATGTCGTGAATGATTCTATGAGTTACGTATCGTGATCCTTCCCATGCCATTACATGTTGCAAAGAGGCTTGTAATGTTTTTCACCACCCACCTCTAGTCTGGGCAAGATGTTCGATCTTATCTAATAAGTCTATGTCTGCCAACTTTGCTTCTCTTATGTTCTTTCTAGTGCCTCTTTAGGTCTTCCTCTTTTTCTGTCTCCTGATGTTTCCCATTGAAGAGCCTGTTTTGGAATTTTCTTGTCTCTTCTCAGCACATGTCTGACATATGTTCATCTTCTTTCTTTAGTTGTAGATGAGATCGTTTGTTGCATGGCCATTTCTCTTATCTCTATATTATTCTTTAATTCATTCCATTGTACACAGAGTATTTTTCTTAGACTTTTGTTTTCAAAAGTGTTTAGTTTTTTCTCAATCTCTTTTGATGTTTTCCAGCTTTCACATGCATAGGTAAGTGATGATAATATGTTATATATCTACAAGTAGTTTAGTTATTGTCAGCTAAGACTAATCAATCAATGGTGGTCTGCATTAAAACCTTTAAAGATATATATATATATAATATATAGACAGACACATTGATTAATGTGTGGATTACTATATCATTACCTTATGCAGCTTTTATAATCCTGACACACTTCATTATAAATTGTGTCCTCTCACCATTGTTTATGAGAAATTGTTTCTCTCCACTCAGATAAGTGACAAGACATGGCAGATGATCAAAAGCAGACAATCTTAGTAACAGGTGGTGCTGGTTATGTGGGTAGCCACACAGTTATCACACTTGTGGAAGATGGTTACAATGTCATTGTTATTGACAACTTTTCCAATGGGTGTCCAGGTTAGTTCACTCTAAAAAGCATTTTATATTCACTTAAATCATGTTATTTGAAATGAAATCTATTTAGGATTTGAAAGTGTTATAAAGAATATTTATAGACTATGTCATCTGTTGTGTTGTTTATCTGTATAATTACCAGTCATGTGCTGTGAGTAATCCACTCTTTGGCAGCAATGCCAGCCTTTAGAAGTTGCAAGTTTGCTTGAGTTGTATTACTCTCCCATTCCGGTTGTTGGTGATAAAGTAGATGGCTGTGTGGAAGTAGGTCTTGTCTTTCAGCTCAGGGCACTCACATTATATATGTTCTCCAGCTTCAAGTGGATGTGCACAGTTTCTACATCAAAGGTAGTGTTTGGTATTTATTATATTTAAGTATTTACATTCAGCCTATTATGTCTTGTTCACCAGTTGGAAACCAGAGATTGTTCACTTCTATGTAGCAGATTGATGTTATACTTGGGTTTCTTTCTTTCTTTAATTAGAGCAGGAGGAAAGAAGAGAAAAGGGTCATAACAGATAAAGACAATATGAGATAGACAGTTTTAATGACAAATCAAAAGGGGAGGTAGGCAGCAGAGAGCTGGAATATTCAGAGTGGAGTGAAGGAAACTGAGTAAGCGGGGACAAAGGATTATGAGGAAGACACTAGATAATCAGGAAAGGTGACTGAAATGGAGAAAGTGGAAGAATAACTGGTACATTAACTGACATGGAGTTTTAAGTGAGTGGCAATTGAGAAGTGGAGTGATTAAAAGACAAGGTTATTATTTTTTTAATGTGGTATTTTCTTTAAAACCATTAACTGTTATATGTGTCATCTCTGTTAGCTACATGAACATCATCAGTAGATATCAAAAGATAAAATCTCACATCATCTCATACCCAAGAAACACACCCTTTTAAAGCAAGGACAGGAAAGAAAACCCTGTAAAAATTACATGAGAAAATAGAAAGCCCTGGTGAACAATCCATCTAAAAATAGGGGGTGATGGCATATCTGACCAAGTAGGTACTGCTTTTTAGTCTAGTTAAGACTGCTTTCATGTGAAAAAACAACCCTGATTTTAAACATTTGTGGCCTTGCAGGAAGGGTTAAAGCAAAAACCATAGGCAAGACAGGCTATCACTAACCAGTGTTGCTGAAGGTGGATATACTGTATCATAGAGTGCTAAACACAGTACAATCAGTTCATATAAATCAATGAAGGAGATGAAACAGAGCAAAGATATGTCTGGCCTTATCATATGTTCATTTTTGGCACATGAGAGGAAACTTTGCCCATGCGCTGCCAGGCCTGAAAGGGGAGTAATGAATAGTGGCGCTGTACCCTACCAGGCATGTTCATATGAGGCGAGAAAGGAAGGATGGTCATGGGACTGGCTATCCCATTCTGTTAAAAAAATAAGCCGAAAAAAACTTCACAAACATGGACAAGTCAAGGAAAAGTATAAAAGTAAATCCGCCATCCAGGAAAGATAAAGGCTATCTGTCTAAGACGTATGACGCAAGCCGGAGAAAGCCGTAAGGAGTCCAGGTTGCCGACTCACTTTTTGACTACCAGGAAATCCTCCAGAATTGGCACCTGGAATGTACGTACCCTAAACGAACAAGGAAAAACTGCACAGGTAGCAGCAGAAATGAGAAATTACAAAATAGATATTCTGGGAATGTGCGAAACAAGATGGCTAGGAACGGAAAGAATAAAACTAAATACAGGAGAGATGATTTTATCATCAGGAACCTGGAGCACAACATAGTGAAGGGGTAGCTAATATGTTATCAAGGAATGCACAGAAGACACTAATAGAATGGGAAGCAGTAAGACCAATACTAATGAGAGCAACATTTAAAACAACAAAAAAACAAAATAAAATTACACATTATCCAATGCTATGCACTAACCAGTGATAACAATGATTTAGTTAAAGATGAATTCTATAAACAGTTACAATGTCAGATGGAGGAAAGACGAGCTAAGGATATTATAATCTTGATGGGAGATCTAAATGCTAAAGAAGGATCAGACAACAGAGGCTTCGAAGAGATTATGGGAAAACATGGACTTGGAGATATAAACAAGAACGCAGAGATATTTGGGAATTTCTGCGCCCTTAATCAAGTGAGCCTAGGAGAAACAATATTCCAACATAAAAGAATACATAAAGCTACATGGGTGTCACCAGATCATAGAACAGAAAATCAAATTGATCACATATGTATTAATAATAAGTTTAAGTCATCCTTACAGGATGTAATAGTATATAGAGGGGCGGATGTAGCTTCAGATCATCATCTTCTGATAGCCAAACTTAAACTAAAAAGATTTACTACAGCAAATAAGGGTAGAAAGTATTTCAATGTAGGGTTTCTTAAAGAACTAGGAATTAAAGATAAATTCGCAGTCACAATATCAAACAAATACCAAGTCCTCCAACAACTAGAAAATGCAATAAATATAGAAGATCATTGGAAACAGGTAAAGGATATATGGAAAGAGACATGTGAAGAAACACTGGGAAAAAGAGAACGCCAGAATAAGGCATGGATGACAGCAGAGACCCTGGATAAAATTAAAGAAAGAAAGAACAAGAAGGCAGACATAAATAAAATCAAAACGAGAAGTAATAAAGCCAAGACACAGGAAGCTTACACAGAGGTGAACAAAGAAGTGAGAAGATGCATTAAAAGGGATAAGAGGAAATATATAGATGAACTAGCTAAAGAGGCAGAGGAGTAAAAGTAAAGTACCCCCGTCACGCCAAGTGACGTATAGGGAAATATGGTGTTAGTGACCCTATATTTTACAGACCTTCAGCACATGATTTTTGGGGTAATGTGGTCAGTATTACGCCCGTGCTGCTTTACTTTCCCAGAAAAAAATCCGGTACCCATTTAAGGCTGGGTGAACCCGGAAGCCGTCGGTTGGGATCGAACCCTACCCCTTGTCCGTGGTAGTCCAGTTCACTAACTACTGAGCTATCGCGGCTCCCAAAGAGGCAGAGGAAGCAGCAAATAAAAGGAATATGAAAGTACTGTACAACAGCACAAAGAAATTAAGTGGAAAATACAAACAGATCAATACCTTTATTAAAGATAAGAAAGGAAATCTGCTTAGTAATATAAGGGAGCAAATGGAGAGATGGAAAGTACACTTTGAAGAACATTTGAACAGACCCGGCTCAAATAATCCTCCAGATACACCACCAGCAGAAGAAGAGTTACACATTAACTGTGGAAAACCAAGCAAAGAGGAAATAATTAAATCCATCAAGCTATTAAAAAATGGTAAAGCCACAGGACCAGATAAAATTCCTTTGGAAGCCATCAAAGCAGATATTAACACCTCTACCAAGATGTTACATAATCTATTAGATTAAATTTGCGGGAGGGAAGAAATACCTAAGGACTGGAAAGAAGGTTATATGATCAAATTGCTAAAGAAAGGAAGTTTACAGGAGTGCACAAATTATAGGGGAAATATGCTACTATCAGTGCCAGGAAAAATATTAAGCAAAATCTTTCTGGAGAGACTAAAAGAGGCCATGGAGAAACATTTGAGAGATGAACAAGTAGGTTTTAGGAAGAACAGATAATGATCAAATAACAACTCTACATATAATAGTTGGACAAAGTTTAGAACTACAGTCCTCACTTTATATTGGATTCATAGATTACGAAAAGGCATTTGATAGTTTAGACAGAGGAATGATTTGGAAGTTGCTGAGTCATTATGGAATCCTCATAAAGTTTATTAACCTGATAAAAACAATGTATAAAGAAATGAAATGTAGTGTGGTGCATGAAAGACAGCTTACAGAAGTATTTGAAAAAAGAACAGGAGTAAGGCAGGGATGCCTTCTGTCTCCATTTCTCTTTCTACTGGCCATAGATTGGATTATGAAAAAACTCAAAACAACAGAAACGGAATCCAGTGGTCACTGGCCAAGCAACTTGATGATTTAGACTTTGCTGATGACATAGCTCTCCTATCACACAGCCATCAACAGATGCAGGATAAAACGAACATACTTGATGAAAGATCACAACTGCTAGGACTGAATATTAATAGAGATAAGATCAAAATTATGAGAATTAATGCAGTTGGCAATAACCAAATAAAATTAGGAGAAATACCTCAACTAGACGTACAATCTTACATATATCTGGGTAGTAATATAGGTAAAGAGGGAGGAACAGAAAATGATACCAAAATAAGGATATCAAAAGCAAGAGGAGCTCTTGTTGCACTGGGAAACATATGGAAATCCAAAGAAATTAGGTTAAATACAAAAATAAAAATGTTCAACTCCAATGTTAAGTCAGTCCGTTATATGGCTGTGAAACATGGAGAACAACAAAATTGACAATCATGAAGATACAGACTTTCATTAATGGATGCTTACGCAGAATAAAAGGATGGAAATGGCAGGACAAATTCACAAACATAGAATTATGGAAATATACCAGTCAAATACCAGTGGATAAAGAGATACAGCGAAGACAATGGCGCTGGATAGGACACACACTGCGGAAGCCAACTGAGAGTATTACACAACAGGCCCTTTTTTTGAATCCCCTGGTGAAAAGACAAAGAGGAAGACCAAGGAATTATGGAGAAGACAGATAGAAGCAGAGATGAAGATGATGGGGAAGACATGGAATGATCTTAAAAAGAATGGCAAGAAACAGAACGACTTGGAAAGTATTTGTTGAAAACCTATGCTCCACAGGGAGCTGAAAGGTAGAAGAAGAAGACAAGAGGAAACTTGATTCTTCTCTAGAGATTTCATTGTAAAAACTGAACCAAAGAATAATATAATAAACAAAAGTTGTATGCAAGTACACATTGCTGATAATAATGTGTTTTTAGTATGTGTCTAATTTATTTGTGTTCATTGGCTTCTCATTTGGTCAAGCTGTCAACCTGTTACTTTGTATCATATTTATTTAATGCTAGAAAGAAATGTATGTATTTTTGTCCTGGAACTTTATTTCAGAAAGCATTAAACGCATTGAGGCTGTTACTGGAGCTATAATTCCATGTTATAATGTTGATCTCCTCAACAAAAATGACATTCTGGATGTTTTCAGCAAAGTAAGTTTACAGAGTTTCGTGAGATCACATTTATTTGTAACTGTTGTGTGACTGTTATCTTTTATACCTGCACATAGACTGTTACATGACTGTCACTTTTACTAATGACTAAGCAGAAAACAGAAATAATTCAATACATGCATCATATTTGAAAAATATAATAAAATTAAAGGGTGCTCATTTTTAGAAAATATGGAAAATATTTAGATCTGGTTTTTGGGGGTAATATTTTAATTCCTATTGATTATCCGTAAATGGTTAGTGACAGGAGTCCAGATAAATAATAGGACTTCATTACCCAAGAATGAGTTGGATAAGCCTAATTAACCAAAACCAGTGAAAAAGGTAAAGATCATCATCATCAAGTACCGGGCCTACTGGCGTAGGTGATCATGTCTCTCCACAACTTTCAATTTCGACAGTTCTTTATCATTTCTGTTGTTGACTCTGCCAAGCCATTTTCTTAAGCTGTCTGGTATTTTCTCTCTTTGCTTCCCTTTATCTCTTCGTCCTTCAATTTTTCCAGTTGTTTCAATATATTCCAGTTCTCTTCCCATTACATGGCCAACAAATGATGATTGTTTCTTCCTAATATTTGAAATTAGCTCTCTGTTTGCTTTGACCTCTTTCAGAACATTTTCATTACTCTTCTTAGCTGTCCATGGTATTCTCAACATTCTTCTGTAAAACCACATTTCTACAGACTCCAGTGATTTTCTTGTCTGTTGTCCTATTGTCCATGATTCACATCCATATGTTAAGACTGGCTCCACATAAAATTTAAGAATTCTTTTTCTTGTTTCTATTGTCAAAGATGGGATTGCATAGTATCTTCCTCATTTTCTGGAAAGCTGCTTTTGCCTGAGCCATTCTGCATCTCACCTCTTTTGTACATCTTCTGTCTGAGGTTAACACAGTTACCAAATATTTAAATTCATTTACCTGTTTTAATATTGTTCCACTTGTCTTTATTTTGCACTGAGGTGATGTCTTTTTCTTTGTCGTTACCATTACTTCTGTCTTTTTTCTATTAAGGCTGAGTCCTTTTTTTTTTGCTTTCTTTCACTATAATGTCTAACATTATTAACCCAAACCAGTGAAAAAGGTAAAGATAATATGGTGGAAAAAATATATATAAAGTGTATGGTTGCAGCTTTACAATGGAGAGTTTCTTTCCCACTGGAACCTAAGGATATTCTCTCACTCTTATGAGGTTTTATGCCACTGCCACGTTTTATAGTGTAATTTTTATAACAATTTATGCCTATTTCTCATAGAGTGGTTTTATTGGTCGTAGCATAGGTATTGCTTTGTGTTAGTTTCTTGCAGCTATAATTATGCATTTTAAAATATGTTTTTAACTTTCATCTGTCTCTCTTGTTAGCTTAAATGCAACTGCATATAACTCTATGCTTGCCTCCACAGTAAAAACATACTTTGTCACAGAAAAAGCAACTTTAAACTGAGTTGATGAGATTGGTTAAACCAGCAATGTAAGATGGGCATTTAAATTATTTATTTTCACAGCATAAGGAAATATCTATTGTGATCCACTTTGCTGCCCTAAAGGCTGTTGGAGAGTCAGTAGAGAAGCCACTGCTTTACTACAGAGTCAATGTTATGGGTACCATCAATTTGATCGAGGTATGTTCTCATTATTTTGTAATATTTATATTTTACATAAACATTACACATTGTTATGTTACCAGAAAATTGAATCAAGACTTTGTAGATTAATAGCTAGGTAGTTATTGACTGTAGGAAATCAAAAATACCTCATTCATGTCTGTTCATCAGTTATAACAAATGTAATGAATTTTTTTTATTTAAAAAAGGAGTAAGACAGGAATGCATCCTCACCAAGCTTGTTCCATCTATACACTGAGCAAATCTTTAAAAACATAACAGAGATGCCAGGCCTAAACTTTAATGAAAAGATAATCAAAACATCAGATATGCTGATGATACTGTATTACTAACAGAAAATCCTAAAAATCTACAAGAATTACTTAATGAAATAAATGTAACAAGCAAAAAATATAAATCAGATATGAATATCAAAGAGACTAAAACTATAACCATAAACAAAGATAATACTCAAAACCTACCAGTGGATATCAAAGTTGAAGGAATCGACCTAGAAAGAGTTCAGAGCTACAACTACCTTGGAAATACTATAACTAGTGGTGGAAAGTTTAAAACTGAAATAAAAAAAAAAATGGGAGTGGCAAAAAGTAATTTTAATGCTGTGAAAAATATACTAACATCAAAACAAATAACACCAGGGCTAAAACTAAGAATAGCAAAATGTTATATCTTCTCAGCATTCCTGTATGGTGCAGAAACATGGATATTAGACAAAAAAACAGAACTGAAAATTGAAGCCTTTCAAATGTGGATTTATAGAAAAATGGGAAGAATTGGATGGAAAGAAAAGAAAACAAATGAAATTTTAAAACAACTAAAATTAAAAGAAAACTACTAAACACAATTCAAACAAGACAAATGAGATTTTTGGGGTATGTTAAAAGATACAGCAGCCTACTGAAAGTAATCTTGGAAGGGAAGATACAAGGTAAAAGTGGCAGAGGCAGACCACTAACATGAATGAGTAACATCAAAAGATGGACAAGCTAGCCTATGATAACCTGCTACACTAAAAGCAAGAGACAAAGTGGAATGGCACTCCATGGTAGCCAACCTTCAATGTGGAGACGGCGCTCGATGATGATGAATTAATTAAGTGATTTGGTATGATAGCAAAAAAAAAAAAAAGAAATATACAATTAGAGCTGGATTCATCATCAAGATCATGTCAGATCGTGCTTCTCCATAGAGTCAAAATGTGTTTGATGTAAGCTAAGAAGTGGCGTAGTAGTAACAATAATATTAAAAATGGTGAGGTCGTTTAATTATCTGTAGTAACTAATTGGGTGGATAGGTCACTTTAATATATCCTACACTTGTGTAAAAATGGACATCAAATCTAAATATCTAAACCACAGCTGTTTGTTTTAACTCAAACTTGGAAATTTTTCAACACTTTTGGATGAAGATGTCCTGAGCCTCCAACATTCTAGTTATTCATAAAATTATTTTGTGAACAATTGGTTCAATTTGTTACACCGCACTTAAAAAGTAACATTTCTAGCAGAAGTAAAAATGTATGTATGAATGGTATGTTAGTAGTATGTGTATTGTGTCTTCCCGGAAAGATCTAAATGAGCAAATCAACTGAAGTGTTAGTAACAAACAACTATGATATCATTTCGCTAACGATTAGCTGATATATCACAATGAGTTCAACAAAACCTTGTAAAAGATGACAAAAGCCATTATCAGTCATAATCATTCTTAAAATCAATGTTTGGTTATATAAGTTCAAATAGCAGCTAATTGAGTGGACGGATCACCTTGAAATATCCCACATGTATGTAAAATTCTATGCTGTATCTAAATATCTCAACCATTTATCTAAAGAAGAGACTGTTGTTTGATAACAAAATGAAGAAATTCACTAATGAATAGTGATAACCCATTTGAAAAATATGTGGTTGTGAAAAATTCTAAAGGTTGACAGAAACACCTGGATGTTGAAATCTCCTATTTGTATTTTTAGTATATTTATTGAAGAGATTAATGTGAAAAATGTACTTCTAAAGTATGAATATGCTTACAAGCAGGGTGATCATGCTTCTTCATTTCATACTTGTCTACTCATTGTGGAAACCAGCAACAGTCACTTTCAAAATTAAAATTTCATTTAAAAGTCTGCTGTATAGTTTGGAATATATTCTAATTTACAAAAGCTGTGTGCTTAGCACATTTCTACATGGATCCAAAACTTGTACTACCTACGCAGGACAAGAGAGAAAATTAAACAACTTTCATGTGTGTTTGCCTTCACAAGATAATGAACATCAAATGGCAGGATAAAGTAACCAACTGTAACGTTTTGCAGCGACCAACCATTCATCATAGCAATACATAGGATTTGGAAATTAAGGTGGTTTGTGTCCAGTGAGAAGAATGGACAACAATTGTGTTCCCAAACAATTATTGTATGGAGAACTTAGGGACAGAGAGAGAACAAAGGGCAGACCAGTGTTGAGATATAAGGATGATTTCAGACCTTCCTTGAGAGAATTCTCCATCGGCGAAAGAAATTTGGAAAAATCTGGCATTGGATCATAACACATATAGAACACAAAATTTTAAAAAGTCATGGCAGCTTAAAGAAAGAGATGATGTTAAAATCAAAAGTCGGAAGACGGCAGTTCTACTGTTGGATTTGCCTATACAATATTTATACATTTTGTTACTATAACAAGCGGCTCAATAAAACATGTTTTCATCTCATAATATCATATATATATATAGTTTAGAAATAGTGCATGAAAACTGCAGACCAATAATTTTGAAGAAAAAAACAAGATGTATAACTAGGTAGTGAAGAGATAAAATGGGGATTGTTTGGACAATGAAGAAACAATGTATAAGAACACGTGCTTCAAAAACAAAGAATATAAATAAAGAAGTACAGAAGAGAAAAGGGTTAGGACTATAACGTCACCTTGGTCCATAAGGTGAACACAAAATAGAAACACATTCAAGAACCCTTGACAGTTAAAATCAGAAAGAGTAGGTCATAAATTTGTCTGCTGCCTGGGCAAAATTGTGAACAAAAACACCTACCCAGGTGTGAGTTAGTCCCGTGGGCCAAGGTTTTCTTTGGATTTTCTTGAAGGGAATATCAGAGCACTTATGAATCTATCTGGTGTGCAATGATGATGATTCCTAACAATAACGATCTGTGTGATCTTGTGGTTGTTGTGTATTTGTTTTGTGTCCCATTCTACCTCTACAGATAAAGAGCTCTGGTAGAAGCATTTAGTTATTGTGTTTTGTCCTAATACTGTAAAGTTGCAACATACAATTTTAAATCCATATTTGTTTCCCTTGTTTCATCCCATTTTACTGCATGTTTAAAATAGAAGTCATATTCAGAATTTCCTTTTCTAAATGATGAAGAATATTATCACTGTAATGTACACAGAAAAAAAGCAAGATATATTAAACACCAATGTTTGCCTTGGTGCAAATGCAGAGGTCTAGCTACTACTGCATATACATGTCTGCTCGAGTACAAAAAGTTCTCACGATGTACGTGCACAATTTACTAAAGCTGTTAAGAAAACCCAAAAACATCCCATGTGGGCAGAGCATGTTAATCCATATGGACAATCAGTCTAAATGAAAGACTCATGTAGGAAAGACTCATTATCTTGTAAAACTGTTTTCCTGGGAGAAACAACTATGACTGTATAAAACTACTGTATTTGCAGAAGTGTCCAAGAAAGAAAAGGCTAGGGAAGCAGTCCCAAACAATGTTTGCTGATGATGGGTACATTGTACCCCAACATGGAAAACACAGTGTTGTGCTAACCATTATGAAGCATATAACAATGAAAAATAGAAAAAAAAAACATTTTTAGGAGGTTTAATTTGTGCTGTTGACTTGTAACCGATATGATCTAACATTACAATGTTTCTATATCTTTTTTCATCAACTTTAGGCCATGTGTGAAAATGGAGTCACACGAATAATTTTCTCCAGCTCTGCAACTGTTTATGGTGACCCAAGGTATTTGCCCATGGATGAGAAACATCCCGTAGGAAATTGCACTAGCCCCTATGCTAAATCAAAGCAGTTTGTTGAGGAGATCTTGTCTGATATATGCAGGATTAAACTGGTACATAAAATATATATATATAATAATATAACATTGTATATTTTATATTTGTTTTTTTTTTAAATACTGCTATATTCTTATAATTTAAGATATACAAGCAAATGAAGACCATAAGTGACTGGTTAGATTTACATATGTAGAAAAGAAATAATGCAAAGTACTTGAATTTCTTAATATAAGCATTCACCAGGCACAGGGTGCAAGAAAACAGAGGACCTTATCATGCCTTTTGGCATTTAGAGCATACCCATATGTTAATGTCCCATCTTTTGTTTATCTGCACAATTTAGGGTAATATGGTGAGTACTACAGCATTGCTGTCTTTCTTTTTCAGAAAAATACCAGTGGCACTCATTTAGGGCTGGGTGAACTTAGTATCCTTCAGTTAGGATAAGATCCAACCCCCCTCTTATCTTCACCTTTACCAGTTTACTGGTAACTGCCCTACCAGGACTTCACAGGACACAAATTAACACATTTTTAGATACACAGTTATGGCATAAGCAGTGTCAAGAAAAGATTACCCATTAAAATATTTACTGTCAAATCTTAGCACTGCAGCTACTGTGCTTCTGTCTTTAGTAATGTAATCATTATAACAAAGAATTGTACAGTTTCCAACGGCTCCATATTCTCTTGTTCATGTGTATTTTATTTCATAAAGTTATTGAAAATTAAAGAGGAATGCACTTTATTTATATTCATTTGTAAGCTCAGCACCCCCTTGAGTTTACTTCTGTGTGTATTCAAACATTAGTCATCTTTCTTTATATTTGTCTTTGTGTTTTAATACTGTTATAGAACAGACATATGTGTCTTAGTGATACAGTTTATTTGTATCTTTTGGTCAAACAATTTCATCCTTTTTATATTTCATTCATTTTCCTATCAGTCTGAAGATAGCACTTGGAACGGAAGTCATAATTCTATGTGACTGACAGTTTGCTGCTAATTCTTGTAGGTCTTGGTTGTTTCTTAATTCCATGGTTGATTGTTCTGCATAGTGATTCTCTTGGTCTACCCTGTTTTCTTTTACCAGAGAGTTTCCTTGTGAATGCCTGATGGGGAAGTCTTTCTTCATTTTTTTCTCAGCACGTGACTGATGAATTTCTAGTGCCTTATAAAGCTTGATACATATTCCTTTTAGATTAGTCTCTTTAAAATTTGTTTGAAATATTTTCTTTCCAGCGTTTTGAAATCCTAAGTAGACATTTGTTTTCAAAGGCATTTAATTTCTGGGTGGATTTCCAGCTTTCACATCCATATGTTAGTGCTCGTATTACACAGGAGTTGAAAAGTCTAAGTTATGTTAATTTGCTGAGTACTTTGGGTCTCCAGATTTTCATCAGTTTGATGAAATATTTGATATGTGTCATGGTTTAAGATGTTATGTCTCCATCTCTAGACAGTTTGCTTCTTAGGTAGGTAAAATTTGTAACTATCATTTGTTAAATGTGATATTATTGTCCATTTCAAAATGGTTAGCCGCTATTTAATTATCTCTGTAACCATCATCATCATCATGTGCCGTACCGGTTGGCATTGGCGGTCATGTCCTTCCACAATCTTCTATCCACAGTGCATCGTATCAGTTCTGTTGTTGACTGTTTTCCATGCCATGACACCAAGCTATCCAGTATTTTCTCTCTTTGTCGTCCGCTATCTCTCTTTCCTTTTATTTTGCCAGTTGTAACCAAGTATTCCAACTTTCCTCTTCTCATGATGTGTTCAAAAAATGTTGATTGCTTCTTTCTGATGTTTTTTAAGAGCTCCCTTTTTGTGTTGGCCTCTTTGAGAACTTTCTCATTGGTCTTTTTAGCTGTCCAGGGAACTTTCAACATCCTTCTGAGAAATCCCATCTCTGTGGCCGCTAATCGTCTTTTCATTTGTTTGTCTATTGTCCATGATTCGCTTCCATAGGTCAGAATTGGTTCTATATAGCATCGATGAACTCTCTTTATCTTGATGAAATCTCTGTAACTTTAACGTTAATTGTTCAAATTTTGCACATGGCATAATAATCTCAATGTCCCCAAAAATATATTTTTGTTCCTAATTAAAAACGTATGGTTTTAAATTTTCTTTATTTAATTGTATACAAATTTACTACCTCCTAGACAAACCATTATTTTATATGGTTTACCCCTTCATATTTCTGACCTATATCATCTGCTAATCTTTCATGCAATTCCTGTGATTTATGTAGTTTATCCGCACATTTTTGCACGATGTTTGAACGGCAAATAAATTTTGGATGTTTATATAAACAGCTTCCGTTTCTATTCATTGGCATTGTATAAATCGTTGGGTGTTCTAGGCATTTATTGAAATGGGTTTTAAAGTCAAGTTTCTGACACTGCAATCAGTTGCAGTTAAGATTTATGAATAACTCTGCAGAGAATCTAAGGAAACTATATCGGAGTATCTCAAATCCTGGAAAAAGAACTATTCACGTTTTGGGTTTAAGTAAGTGTTCATTTAATCAATTACTCAGAGCTAATGGAACTGTAAGTGCAATCAATACCAGCACGCAAGCAAGAAAAAAAAAATAGTAGATAGTTTTGACAGAGATGTGATTAGAAGAGAGATTTGCATAATGTTTGATTCCAAAGAAACTGTGACAGTAAAAAAACTGAAAAATCTGCTGAGAACACACAATGATATTGATGTATCAAAATCTACATTATGGAGAACAATTAGAGGCATCGGCTTTAAGTTTAGGAAGTACAGTAGTGGAAGAAACATCATCTGCAAGAAGTCGCACTTAGTATCTATGAAAAGCAAATATTTACTTGAAGTGCGCAATCAAGATTGTGATATTGTGTATGTGGATGAAACTTGGATCAATGCTCACCATACAAGTGAAAATGAATGGCAGTTATCAGATGGAACAATTAAAAGATATGTACCCAGTTGAAAAGGACAACGTCTGATTATGGCACATGCAGGCAGCACACATATTGAGCTGGTGAAAATGCTGAGCTTATTTTCATTTCCAATTATACAGACAACCAGGACTATCATACCAAGATGAACGGTAAAATATTTAAAGAGTTGATTGTAAATACTCTTCCTCCATCCCTATACAGACCATCCTGTGTGATAATGGACAACACATCATACCACAACGCTGTGATAGATGAAGACAAAATCCTGACATCTTCAAGTACAAAAGATGCAATAAAAATTTGGCTCAGAAGGGAAGACATTCCATTTAACAAAGGGTGTCTGAAACCTGAATTATTGTCCCTTGTTAAGAAATTACAAAAGACATTGAAAAATAAGACCAAATGCGAAAAATCATGTTTATGTGTGTAAAGGTTAGGAGATATTTGAAGTCGTGGACAAACCATTTTGAAACAGACAATAGAGACTATGTTGGTAATATCCAGGACTTTTGTTTTGGTTGTATTGATCTAGAGACCTATTTTACCAGAAATATTATGAGGTCGTTCTTTTTTTTTTTACTTGAGCATTAGGTGTGTTGAGCTCAAGAGGGCCAAGTCATCTGTAAAGTCCAGATCTTTCAAGAGTTTATTATCAATCCATTTAATGCCTAATCATTTATCTTCTTTGGATTTTTGCATAACTTGATCAATTTTTATATTATATGCTCAGTTAAAATGTTATGTTGCTCCTGCAGTAGTTCTTATAATCATAGGTTTTTGTGAAGTGCTGAAGGAGCTCTAAATTGTTTACATTAACAAACATTATTATTATTTGTGTGTGTGTGCATAATTAACCACTGTCTTAGAATAAGTGTAAGACTGTAAAACATTTACTAATATGGTTTATTTTGCTAATATTGATGGTTGTATATTTCTTTTTAGGAGTGGAGTGTTGTTGTTCTGCGATACTTCAATCCTGTTGGTGCCCACAGTTCGGGTATGATTGGAGAAGACCCACAAGGCATTCCCAATAATCTTACACCATTCGTGTCGCAAGTAGCTATAGGAAAACGTTCAGAATTGTTGATCTTTGGAGATGATTATAATACTCATGATGGGACAGGTTTGTATCTATGTAATAATCACTTAATCCTACTATTTTGACCATAGTATGTTTTAGTGCAAAAAGGGCTGTCATAATAATTTATTAAATGTTAATATTTTATGTATAAATTTTATAGCTAGGTTCACTTGATTTCTGTTAAGTTGAATTTGGTGAGCATAACAGAATGATTCTGTTTTACAAGGGTAATTTTTTTTTATGTTACAAAAACTATAAAATATAAGTTTCCTGGAATAAGTCAAGTATATTATTTATTAACTATATACATCAGATAGTCATATTTTGACTGGGAATACTAGCTAAGAACATAATTGCTTTCTTTGTATCAGATAGATATACAAGAGTTAAATGTTTTTTTCTTTTGCTACTTTTAGGTGTTAGAGATTACATACACATCACGGACATTGCCAGAGGACATATTGCAGCTATGTCTAAAGTCAAAGATTCCACGGGATTTATGGTAAGCACAGAATGAGCACTGAATCATATGTTCTTTATATTTTATGTGTCAAGTGGGATTAAAATAGACTAAAAGAAAATCATCATCCATTCACTGCAGTCAAACATCACACAGGGCTTACAAAGTATCTTACTTTAAGCTCCTGTTTTGGGCTAGCATCTTAAATCTTTAACTCCTGCATCATTTTGTTGGTTGGACAGAATTATCTGACTTGAATTTATTACCTACTCAATGCCATTTAAATTAAGACTTCTGTTTAATTTTTGTTACTAAATAAAACATATGTATCAAATTTGGGAGTCGCGATAGCTCAGTGGTTAGTGAACTGGACTTTAAAGGACAAGAGGTAGGGTTCGATCCCAACCAATGGCTTCCGGTTCACCCAGTCTTTAATGGGTACCAGATTTTTTTCTGGGAAAGTAAAGCGGCACGGGTGTAATACCGACTACATTACTTCAAAAATAATGTGCCGAGGGTCTATAAAATTTATGGTCACTAACGCCATATTCATATGTTCATCAGAAGTTGAAGAGTTAATCTCAGTTAGGAAGTCAGTATCTTCTGGCCTTGGATTTGAAGTGAAAATTTCCCACCAATTTTGCAATGGAGCCCAGGACCTTGTTCAGAGACCAGCTTCTTACCTCTAAACCACTGAGACTCCCCTTTCATGAGTATTATGCTACTTTCTAATTTTTCCCATAACTGGTGCATGATCACTATTGCAATCTGCCCCTGGTCTAGTTTTCACACATACCAAACTGTTTATAAATTAACAGCTAAACAAAATGGCCTGGCAGAAGGTTAACAACAGAAATGATAAATAACTGTCAAGATAAAAAAGTTGTGGAGAGACATGATCACCTACGACAGCAGGCATGGTACTTGATGATGCTACTTTATGTCTGCCTCTTGGTGGAGTTTGATCATTTTTTTTTTTTTAAAGGTTTACAATTTAGGGACGGGCAAGGGTTCATCAGTTCTTGATGTCATCACAGCCTTTGAAAAGGCAAGTGGAAGGAAGGTAAGATTAATCTTTTAAATTGTTCCAATTTTTATATTTGTATTGCCACTACCATTCTTGCATTTTGCTTCTGTAAGGTTATCAGTTTTCCTTGAATTAGATTGATCCAATACTATAATAAACTTGCTGTTTGGCAAAATTACTAAGATAGAGCTATGGGAAAGTACCAGACAGCGCTGGTAGATAAAGAGATGCAACAAAGACAGTGGCACTGGATAGGACACACAATGCAGAAGCCAACTGAGAGTATTATGTGGCAGGACCTTTCTGGAATTCCATAAGGAAAAGACAAAAGGGAAGGCCAAAGCATAATTGGAAAAGGACTGATGTGATGATGAAACAGAGATGAAGAAAATGAGAAAGATTTGAAGTGGGCTTAAAGGAATTGTGCAGAGCAGAACGGTTTGGAAAGTGTTTGTGAAAGACTTTTCTTCCACAGTGAGTTGAAAGGTAGAAGAAGAAACATACTATAACTCCTACTAGTTAGTGTTCATTCATAATAGTTCCTTAACCCTAATTTTCAATACATATATGTAGGCTCTTCCCTTTACTATAGTAAAAATTACAACAATTTAAATGTAACATTAGGTGCTCTAAAAAAATAGTAGTTTCTTTGAACTTTTGACACACATCTGTTTGTTTATAGTAGGAAAGACAAGGGAACTCGGATTTCCTTGCACAGATTGATTTGAGACATGAAATTTGACCATGATTTATGACATGAAGTTTGACCACATGGACCGGACGTGTTATATTGTCTATTCATAAGGCCGCCATCAGTATGCTTGGCTACCTCATAGCATTATTCACTGCATTTCCCAAGTTACAACGAGTTTGATGTCAGCTGATGACCAAAGAAATTTCTCTGGTCACAGCAAAAAAAAAAATAAAAGGAAAAACAACCAATTTTTAAAAAATTGGTTTTTCGCTTTATATGATATACAAGGGAGCACAAAAAATCCAATATCAATGGAAACAAATCCAACACTCAGTAGTTATTAAGAAGATACGCTGGGGGAGGGGGAGATGTTTGACCACAGCAACCTGTCCCACTTTTGGAAGTAAATCCAGGACAATCCGTAAACAGACAAGATCTAAGAACATTGTTGGAGGCTAGACAGAAATGTGGTTTTATTGAAAAAACATGTTAAGATTGGAGGCTAGACAGAAATATGGTTTTTTAAGTATTAGAATATCAATTATATATGTTAAGAGTGGCGATTCATGTTACGACAGTGGTTTTCTGTTGCCTTCCGTCGGTTTGTTTACGGTTGGATCTGCTAGCCTTTGACTAAAAAGTCTCACCCACAAGGCAGTGGGGTTGTTTTACTTCAGGGCACCCTCCCTTAGTCTTTTACTCTCCCGAGCTCACCTGAAGACAGCAGGGCAGCCACACGTTGTACTGTTTACTGCATACAGTAGCAGGTAAAATTACCCGACCTGACAATAATAATAATCTAAGGTATGCTGAAGTTACAGTCTTAATCGCTAAGAGTGAAAATGAGTTACAAGAAATGTTAGACATTATAGTGAAAGAAAGCAAAAATAAAGGGCACAACCTTAATAGCAAAAAGACAGAAGTAATGGTAACAACAAAGAAAAAGACATCACCTCAGTGCAAAATAAGGACAAGTGGAACAATATTAAAGCAGGTAAATGAATTTAAATATTTGGGAACTTTGTTAACCTCAGATGGAAGATATACAAAAGAGGTGAGATGCAGAATTGCTCAGGCAAAAGCAGCTTTCCAAAAAATGAGGCAGATACTATACAATCCATTTTTGACAATCGAAACAAGAAAAAGAGTTCTTAAATGTTATGTAGAGTCAGACTTAACATATGCATGTGAATCATGGACAATAGTACAACAAACAAGAAAATCACTGGAGTCTGTAGAAATGTGGTTTTACAGAAGAATGTTGAGGATACCATGGACAGCTAAGAAGGGTAATGAAAACGTTCTGAAAGAGGCCAAAGCAAAAAGAGAGCGTTCTCAATATTAGGAAAAAACAGTCATCATTTTTTGGCCATGTAATGAGAAGAGAACTGGAATATATTGAAACAACTGGGAAAATTGAGGGACGAAGAGATAGAGGAAAGCAAAGAGAAAAAATACCAGAGAGCTTAAGAAAATGGCTTGGCAGAAGGTCAACAACAGAAATGATAAATAACTGTCGAGATCGAAAATTATGGAGAGATATGATCATCTACGCCAGCAGCCCGGTTCTTGATGATGTTAAGAGTATTATGAACTGTCTAAAAAGAGTATTTTGGGTGTTCTAAAACTGGACATAATAATACTACTTTATATAAATAACTTGTTCATGTTTGTGAAGTTTTCTGGATAACTACTTTTTTGGAATCCCCAGGGGAAAAGACAAAGAGGAAGACCAAGGAATTCTTGGAGAAGACAGATTGAAGCAGAGATGAAGATGATGGGGAAGACATGGAATGATCTTAAAAGAATTGCAAAAAACAGAACGACTTGGAAAGTGTTTGTTGAAGACCTATGCTCCACTGGGAGCTAAAAGGTAGAAGAAGAAGAAGAAGAAGAAGATATAAATAACTACTTTACGTATAATAGTTGAACAAAGCTTAGAACTACAATCCCCACTTTCTATCGGATTCATAGATTACGAAAAGGCATTTGATAGTTTAGACAGAAGAATGCTTTGGAAGTTGCTGAGTCATTACAGAATCCCCATAAAGTTTATTAACCTGATAAGAACAATGTATGAAGGAATGAAATGTAGTGTTGTGCATGAAGGGCAGCTTACAGAAGCATTTGAGATAAGAACAGGAGTAAGGCAGGGATGCCTTCTGTCTCCATTTCTCTTTTTCCTAGCCATAGACTGGATTTTTAAAATAACCCAGAACAATCGATATTAGAATCCAGTGGTCACTGACCAAGCAACTTAATGACTTAAACTTTGCTGGTGATATAGCTTTCCTATCATATAATCATCAACAGATGCAAGATAAAATGAGCATACTTGATCAGAGATCACAATGTTGAGCTGGGACTGAAAATAAATAGACATAAGACCAAAATTATGAGAATTAATGCAGTTAGCAATAACCAAATAACAATAGGAGAAATACCTCTACCAGATGTACAATCAACTTGGAAAATGTTTGGAAAACTGTAGAGTGTTGAAAGGATGAAGAAAAAGAAAATAGAGCAGTGGTCTGAACGTCTGCTCTTTAAAATATTTATTTTAGCTTTATGCAGTCTTGAGTCAAATACGGAATTCCCTCCTGCTAGAATGTTTGTCTAGCCCATCACTCCTGGAAAAATTACAGAAACTGTATATTTTATATTCCGATATGCTTAATTCATATTTAATTTGTCATATTAACATTGAACACCTATATTTGTTTGTACAGAAATACAATTGTATAATTTTTGGAGAGTAAAAGTGAATGTCATAAATTTTTTGACGGCTCTAATTTTGTGAAATTTGGAGTTAATCTATGTTTTTGTGCTCACTGCACTGGTAATTAAGTAATTTAATAATATTTTACTTTCCGCATAATTCATGACATTCAATCTATCATAATAACATTGAACCTCTCTTTATGTTTATACAGAAATACAATATTATAATTCTGTGAGTAAAAGTGCAATCATAATTTTTTTTTGACGGCTTCAATTTTGTAAGATCTATGTTTTTATACTCAGCGTGCCAGTTATCATAAGTGATACATAAAGGATATATTAACATCCACTTAGCTTAATTCACATTTAATCTCTCACAGTTGTTTGTCATTTATATTTTAGTTGAGTAAATAGTTTGCCTCTTTTCATGAACATAAAATAATACACTTGCTGCTTTCATTAAACATTCAGAGTGGTTAGAAGAATCTGTATCTTAAATTTAAAAAAAACTCTTGTGGTTAAAAATTGAATATTGCACATCCCATGGCCCAGAACTCTCAAATGTAGCAATATTATTCTTTCCATCCCATATTAACATTGAACAACTATATTTGTTTACACCAGAAAATAATTGTATTATTTCTGTGAGTTAAAGTTAAAGTCATCATTCTTTTTAAATCATATTTTATAAGTGAGTGTGTGTTTGTTATATATATATAGCACATAAGGTAAGGTCTTTTAGGTTGGTATATGTTTTCTTAAAAATGGATCACACTTTTGAGAATCATCTAGGTTGTGTCAACAGCTTGTATAGAATATGCGCAAGAAGAACATTGTTTACAAACAAAAATTAAAATTAAAAAAAAACACCAATATTTTGCAAGAACTATCAAAATGACTTACTGTCAAATTGAGAAGTAAACATTCATCAGCATTTTGTGAAAAATCCTGTAGAAGGATTTATAATTCTTCCTGGTTCGTTCCATTCGTAGAACGTGACTTAGCCATTTCCAACATCTTCTTTTCACTTCTTGATTGATGTTAATGCCCGATCTTCTGGCGACTTCTTTATTTGTAATGTGTTGATCCCAACGGATGTTTAGAATCTTCTTAAGACAGCAACCTCCTCTTAGTCAATTTTCTATCTTATGGTTCATTCTCAACGTTTCTGCTGTATATAGGAGTATAAATCACACATTTGACTTGTAAATTCTAAGTTTGGTGCTGAGATGGAGACTAGTGGAACGCCAAATTTTTTTAAAAGTCTATTGAATGCCTGGGCTGACATGCCTATTCTAGTAGATATCTCTTTCTCAATGTCGCTATTTGACAAAATATAGCTTCCCAAGTGATCCACTTCTAGTCCCACTCCTCTGAATGTAACTTTCTTTGTACTTTTGGCATTTATCCTCATAATCTTAATTTTCTCTGCATTTATTTTCAGTCTTACTGTGTTAGCAAACAGATCTACTCTATCTGCTTTCTATTATATGCCATGGTGTCAGTAGGCAAGCAATTCAACATTGTATGCAAAGACAGTATCTTTAAGACATCCAGTGAAACCTCTTTTGATTCCTCTTGGTCTGTCACCAACCATCATTCGCTTGATCCAGTCCACAACCACAAGGAAAAGGAGTAGTGACAAAATACATCCTTGTCTAGCTCCCGTTATGACTGATCTCAGCTGTTGTACTTCATGTTTGCTTGGGGGTGATCAAGGACTTTTTTGGGGCAGGGAATTCCATTTGGATGACTATTCGATCTAGAATAGTTTATTTTTGTACTGTTAGTATTTTAGTCCAATGTCGTTTATGAAAATAAATACTTCAGAATTTGACAAAATTTACCTTTTCTAATGTAAAATAGTCATAATTTAACCGCAAATTATTTTGAAAATGTAAGTTATATAGCATCTATGATCGTTTTTAATTTACTATAGTAGATTTATACTTAAGTATTGTATCAGAACTGAGAAAATTTATCTAGACTAAAATATCATCAAAAAACAGCTGTGCGTGTATAAAGCAACATCCAATCATATATAGGTTATATTGCACTTGAACTCTACATATTTAGAATGTTCAATGCTGGGGCTTGATGGATATAATTGTTATTTTAGCGAGATTATGCGCTGGACAAGACAAACAGTAAATTTTTATAAAACCCCGCAAAATTAATTATCAAAAGCGGGCACTCATAAAAATAGATTAGAACAACAAATCCTCCAAGTACTAATAGTACGAGGTATTTCCCGACCTAGGCGGTTATATTTGTCATGTCTAAAGATTGTGGTGTGAACAAATGTGTCATGAAGGTACCACAAGAAAGGTAAGAAATTTGTCATTCAGTAGTTATGCAGCCAAAGAATGAAACACAATTTGCTTTAGTGTTCCCACATTCCTGATTCAGATTAACTACAGAGTAGTTGCTCGTAGAGATGGAGATGTTGCTGCCATGTGTGCTGACCCAAAGAAAGCTGAGGCTGATCTTGGATGGAAAGCATCATATAATTTGGATGATATGTGTAAGTTGTATATTAGTAATTATCTTTTCTTGTACATCATGTTTTGTTTGCCTCCTGTAAAGCAGCAACAAAATCTCTCCACTATTCTTTGTAGGGTACCCTAAGCCAGGCTCACCCTGTATCTTTGCCTCTACTGTTCTCCAATTTGTTGTTTATTGAACTATTCTTGTTTACTGATTTTGTTAGTACAAATTATTTTGAGAATTTTTGTAGCAAAGGTTATATCATCATCTTTGAGTGCAGTCTCCACATCAAAGGTTGGCTACCGTGGAGCACTATACTGCTCAGTTTCTTGCTTTGATGATGCAGGTTGTCATAGGCTGACTTGTCCATCTTTTGAGGTTACTTGTCCATGTTAGTCTTGGTCTGCCTCTTTTACCTTTTATTTTCCCTTCCAAGGTTACTTCTAGTAGGAAGTTTCCCTTTAGGAGTACTCTCGCCTCAGAAGTTTCCCACTATAATAATATTCATTTATTATTATTTGTCTCCAGTATAAACCACTGGAAACTACTATTTGTGCTGTTTCGTCATATAAATGTTTGTCTGCAACACAATATATAAATATTCAGCCCTACCAGGAGATACTTGTCTTTATAGGAAAGTACAGATACACAATTTATTCCTGAGCTATGATCATAACCTTATGCTATAGTCATGAGAATGCCTGCGTGAAAGACATCGCCAATGATAGCTAATTTTTTTAGTTAGCTGAGTTGGCAGTGTTTCCTAGCTTTGGCTTTACGTGGCAAGGCATTGTTCCACGGATTACGGGTTCGATCCTGTCATGACCATATATTGTTCTTTATCGTTTCTGTTGTTGATTATTTGTAATTTTTTCCGAGTGCTGTAAACATACCTCCTCCTCCTATGATTCGCTGAATTATCGCCTCGGAAATTACCCTCTATAATAATATTCATTTATTATTATTCGTCTCCTATCAATATAGAGGTATCTCCCTCTCATGTATGTAGGAAAGTTTTATGCCAAAATTATGGGAAAAGACTAAGGCCAAATATTGAACTACAAATAAGTTATTCTCAAATAGGGTTTCTAAAAAATTGAGGATGTACTGATGCATTATTCACTATAAAACAGCTAGCAGAAAAAAAAAAACGACAGAACATAATCTAAACTTCATAGCTTTCATAGACTAAGAAGAAGCATTCAACCAAGCAAGCCAATATCAAACCAAATTTAAAGTCTACATCAACAGCAGCTGCACAGTTCGAACAGCAGCAGCAGGCTACATAGACCACTTTGAAGTTAGATCAGGAGTGAGACAGCCATGCATACTATCTCTTCTATTGTTTATTACCTACGTGGATTACATATGTAAGTTAACTAACCCATCGGAGACAAAAGTGATTAATGAGCTTCTTTTGCAGATGATCTGTCACTAATGCCTGGAAAAATAGAAGACCTGTGAGAACACTTAAATAGACATAACAGCACTGTCAACCTATACAACATAAAAATCAACATCAACAAAATAGAAGTAAGAAAAATTGCTAAAGAGAAACAGAACATCAACAAAACGATGGATGAAAGACAATTAAAACAAGTGAAGGAATTTAAATATCTAGGAAATCAGGTGATAAATAACAGATCACAAGCTACAGAAATAGACTCAAAAATCACCATTTTTGTCCAACAAGGAAATAATTCTAGAGCAAAATGGACTTTCTACATTACAATTTTCATTCCAACATTATGCTACAAATGCCAGATTTGGACCTTAGACTCAAGAACAATAAGAAAAATAACCACTACCGAGATAAAAAGTGTTAAGAGAATGATAGGAAATAGCTTGAAAGATAAGATTAGAAATGAAGAACTGAGGGAAAAGAAAGCTAGAAATAATTCCAGCCATAAAACACATAAAGAAATAACAGATAAAATGATTTGGCTAATTGACCAACCTAATTATGTATACCATATGTGAATAACACAGACACAACAAACCTTTAATAAACGTTGCAAGAACACAGGACTCATGAGCTGACCATAAAAAAGATTGATTAATAGAATATTAGAAACACTAGGAAACAACAGCAGCAGAGGCCAGCAGAAAAGTAGTAACCCACAAATTATATTTCACCTCTATGCTGAAAGGCACACGAGGAAGTGAGAGAAGTAGAAGTATATTATTTCCTATCAAAATAACTTACTTAAGTAATTTAATGTAAAGAAAAAAATTTGACTGCAACAATAAATGGATAAAACAAAGGATAAATCAATCTTCATATAATAAGCTGGTTATAAAAACAGTGAGGTAGAAACTACAAGAATGACATAGATTTTTATTGATAATGTATAGATGTAGGCAATAATACATCATGGAAAATCATGAATAAGAAAGGTTGTATGTTGACTTCATTTCCTGACTTTAGTACAACCAAGCCAGCTTTACTTGTGCTATAGAGTTTAAGACAATAACAATCACCTTTAAATGTTGTAGCTATGGACAAGCCCCTGACATCCTCTTGTGCATTGTATGCTGCTATGTTTAATCTTTAATAGATTATCCATGTCACCATAAGATGGATAAGTATTTGAAATTACAATGTTAATTTTTACTGTTTTTTAAAATCGGTTTATGTGTTTTATTTAATATTAAAACTGCTTTCTTTAACTGTAATCCATAGGTCGTGACTTGTGGAATTGGCAAACCAAAAATCCAAATGGTTTCCAGACAAAGAATGGACTGAATCACTAACCAAGATTACATGAGATAGATATAATTTTAAGATCTAAATGAATTAAATATATTAACAGTGTTAAAATTGTTGCTTGGAAACAAAAAAATCAAGATAGGGAATATTGTTCATTGTTAGGGGTCTAATTTATTTATACATTTGTTATGCTTGGGTATCACCATTTTAATATTTTTACCATTGATCTTTTTTCTAATTGTTTGATGATGTTCACTTTTCTTCAGATTTTCTTTCACTGCAGATTTCTAATTTTAGTTCCAATGCTCATTCTGTTCTATTTCAAGTTACTGTTATTATGGAAAGATATCTCATCAAATGTTTTGTCTCTGTTTTTTTGTAGTCTCCGTCCATAAAAGTGTTTGGCCTTTTCATCGTTGTGTGTTATATTGACTTCTGTGGTCTGATTTGGAAAATGTTGCTGATAAAGATCATCTAGCGTAATATTCCTGTTTTCAATTTTCAGAATCATTGAGCACGATTTAATTATTCTTGTCCATGTATGTAGACCAATCATCATTTTATTCAGTCAGTGTCCTTTAGCACTAATATCTTGCCTGGTAACTTATTTACATTTTTCTTCTGTAAGTCTGATAGATGCATTTATAACATTCCGGCTTTATAAATGCATTTATAACATTCCATTATTCTTGTAGATGAACATTCCAAGTTATTCTTTGTAAAAGTAAAATCTATGTATCCCTATTTTTTAAATGTTCAGTTTAAATATTTTGTTAAAGTTCAGTTGACAGAGTTCTTTGGTGCAGTCATTATTTGGTTGTCATAGAAACAAACAAGATAGTATTGGACTAATGTATTGCTACATTTATCTGTAAGGAATGGATTAACATTTTTTCATAATCATGTCTTCATTTAAAAAGAAACATCTTAGCAACTTTCATTCTTAAGCATTGACAAGACCATTTTATTTAATGTATTGCAAGGTATTACTCATATAATCTTACTTATATCTTAATTCAAGAAAAATGTCACTGTACAGATCTGTTGAAATGTTAATTATTTCAAGAAAGCAGTAACAGTTGCTTATCACCCTGCAACAATAGTAATAAACATTAGTGGTTAGTTTCGTAAGAAATAAAGGACAATACAGAATGGGCTGAGACATCTTGTTGGTATTGGACGCCATGCTTTTGAGAATATTTTTGGTCTTGGCTGCATGGAAATTCTTGCATGGTGGATGCCCTACAATATAAACTAGCCATTCTTCTATGGTGTCATATTTAAGCTAGCACCTGCTGGATGACACATGTGTACAGTTCATTGACATGAACAATATATCAAAGTGCACAGAAATGTTCTCAAAATTAACCTCCTTATCCTGTGCTTTTTCTGTTCATCTGATAAATTGTTTTTGAAAGAAGTAATTGAGTTCAACATATTTGGAATGACCCTAGTATTAGTGTTTGTCTAACTTTCCCATTGTTACTAAATATGGCAGTGTAAACAAAATGAACAATTATTTGAATTATAATTTGGTAGTGATATCAACAGTAATAAGAACAAATTTTATTGTTTAATCTACTAATATTTGATAATTTACCAGAAGCTTATTGTATTATATGCCTTAAAATATTTGATCCTGAGCAAAGTTGACAATTTTAATACTTTTTAAACTTTTTAAAATATTACTTTTATATCTACCATAACAATTACGTATACATTCATAAACATTTCTACATTCCATTAGTTTTTTTTCTTTTTAAAATAATATTTGTATTAAAAATATTTCACTATGATGTTGTGATATCAAAATCTATATTGACTAATTAAGCAAGTTAAATGTGTACCTACTGCACCAGGGTGTTAATTAGTGTTTACAAATTACTTTGCTTTAATGTGTCTTGTTTTTTTCTTTTGCCGGTTGGTATTCTTATTGTAGAATTCATTAACATTCAGTATGTTTTTCATGCAACTAAAGAGTTAAATACTGGACAGTGAATGACATGTGCAGAACAGATGAATTTAGCAAGTCACTAAGGAAAACATGACACCTATTACAACTTCTACTACCTCAAGTAGAAGTGTTGCAGCTGCAGATGGTTTACTAGCACTTCATGAAGAGGGACTTTAACCCTAGATTATGATGCCTATCTATGGGTGACATTTTCATAATACCGTCGTAAAAATTCTACCACCTTAATGTTACATTTGGATTCTAAAAATAATATTTTCTTTGAATTTTTGCTACACAATTGTGCGTTTACCCAAGCATGCACACGGGAATTGGATGCTGTAATAATTTCCTGAGTTATGGTAGATATATAGCCTGAAATTTGAACACATTGAGCTGTGGCTACTGGAGATGTTACATTGTCTTTTCACATGGCTGTGTAAGTACATCAATTCAGCCATATGTTTGGCTCCCTCAAAGCATCGTTCATTGGATATTCCATTGTTACAAAGGTTTGTTTGATGACTCACTGATGGTTGAGATTTTCCTTGGCATTGGAAAAAAGAAAAATTACGAATTTCTTGAAAATTGGCAAAATTAATATTTTTTTTAAAAAGCAGCATTATACAATAATGTCGTAAATTTTACAACACAGTTAGAACAAAATAAAAGCTAACACTCATGGGTCACCAGAAGTAGTAATTTTTTTTTTTTGGGGGGGGGGGGGGGCATTTTGCCCACAACAAACTAGTCAAATTTAAAAAAAAAAATTATTTTGAGGTAGAAATGTTTGTGGTGGAATCTTGATATAGAGTTAATGGTGTTAGATTTTCAATCCATGAAAATTTGGAATGGATGGTTGTCACATCAGCAGTAGGGATATATTTTCTTCTTGTGTTTGACTTTTGACTAAAATTAGTCCTCTTCATCAGTTTGCCCATAAAAGGAAGTTATGTGGATTTAGATGTATTGCACTGGAGTCTACAGTGAGCTGTGATATTTGTGCCTAGTGGAGGTACACTTCTGATGTCAGCATGGTGTTTTTGAGTTTCATGTTGCCTTCCCTCTCAATCTTTACTCACTTGGCCAAACTGGTTAGTCTGTTTAAAGGACAGAATAGGTGGAGTAGAATCAGGATATGAGTTACTGGCCACTTTAAGCATTGAATCTGACATATACCTCCATCCTTGCTGGAATACATACAGAGCAAGAAACGTCAGGAACTAAAATGGAATTATTTGCCCTGGTTCATGGCAATGACAGAGTGAATTTGCTGGCAGCAGAGTTGGGGATTCTAACCATAGATTGGATAGACATAGTCCACATGTTGTCTGCACATATTTTGGAGGGTACTGCTACAATTGATGGGTCCACAAGTGGTGGGGGCTGAAACTTGACATGGAATAGGTGGGAGAAAACTGCACAAGAGAAGTTTGAGGTGTCTGCACCATGGTGCTGCAGAAGTCTTATAGCTTCATAAGGAGAATTGGCCACCAGTGGGTTCGTCCAGAATGCAGTGAATGTAATTTTTTTATCATGATCAAATATTTATTTTACTAGACAAGGGTTTTTAGCTGTATGTGTTTTTCCTTTGACATTTCATGCTCATTGTTACTTGTATATACTTCATATATGTTATTATTAAACTGATACTCCACACTACTCATGGAGAAAATAAATATAATGTTACTGACAGAGATTCATTATTAATAAAACCATTGGAAAATGTCATATGTAACCAAGGGTTTGAAAATGTTTACTCCTGGCTAGGGTTTAATGAAGTTGCTGCTGTATATTAGCACAGCTGTTATAAACTTTACTTTGAAATTCATTTTATCCTCAGAGTAATAATTATATTTTAAGTGAACATTTTTATTCACAAATTTTTCATTTACATTGCTTATACATACTCTTAATCACTTATAAGATCTGTGAAATTAATCAGGAATTCATTTTTACTAAATGTTTCAAAATTGTCAACTGTCAAAATGTGCATTTATAGTTGGTATAAAGCAGTCTTGTCTGTATATTTTTATGCTTTAAGTTATGCAGGTTGTGTCTTTCTTATTTTTCTACAACTTAGCCTGTATAATACAGCAGATTTTACATTAGGCATTGGGAAGTTAACAATTTTCCTGAAAGGAAAAGCAGAGGAAGAAGTAGATCACTTTGTATATCTTGGAAGCTGCATAGATCAAGGAGACAAAAATGAAACTAGAATCAAAATAGCAAAGGCAGCAATTGCTTTCAGAAATATTTATAAAATATTGAAATCATAATTAATAAGCTCAAAAATACAGCTTGGGATTTTCAAATTAAATGTATTCTCCAACTTTACCTATGCATGCAAGAGTTGGAAAACATCTAAACAAATAGAAAATAATTAGATACATTTGAAAATAAATGCCTCAGAGAAATACTTCATGTACTCATACCACAATAACTACATCAGATGGTAGATGCACCACAGAAATAAAAAGCAGAATAGCTCAGGCCAAAATAGCATTTCAGAAAATGAAAAATATCTTATGCAACAAATCACTGTAGTTAGAAGATTGTGAAGGGACATGATCGCCTATGCCAACCGGCAGGGTACATGATGATGATGACTCATACCATGGAATGAATTCAAGACTAGTGCAGAAATAAGAGAAATAACAAAGTATCCCAAAATATCATCTATAAACAAGAAAAAGTTGACATATGTTGGCTATGTGATAAGAAGAGGCAGCAAGAGAATCTCAAAGAAAACTCTCAAATGGGAACCAGAAGATAAAAGAAAAAAGGGGCAGACCTAGAAAAACACTAAAAAGTACACAAAGATGAGAAGCAACAACAGCAAGCATTAGCTTCCTAGTGAAAATTGAAAAGTTTGCCCAGAACAGGTAATGTGGTGAGATGCAATGCAGGTCCTGTGCAAAGTGTGACACTTAATAGCAAAGATCTTTGGATATGGGAGAAGAATTTCCTCTCCATGTCTTTGGCTTGAACAGTCAATGGATAGGTTGTGAGGTTAAAGTTTACATTTTGTCAAACTATGTCATTTGTATATTTGAGTGTTCCTTGTTAATGCTTGAGTTGTGAAGACATACCACCAAACATTTTTTAAAGCATATATCAAATGTAAGCAACTTTTAGTTATATCAAAGCTCATCTCAAATCTCAATTTTTGTTCTTTGTAGATCATTTTATGATTAATTGTTTGATCTGTCATACAAGCTCACTCATTAATTGTTGTTGCAACTATACATTTATTCATGTGCTCTGATATGTAGAAAGCACATGAATTACCCATTCAGTTTATCAGATATAATTTTTACTTATTCTAATCTGCACTCATTATTTCATGTTAAAGTTTGTCCAGATTTTTTCTTTTTAAATCATATTTTGTTTCATGCTATTGTCTTTTTTATGTATCTGGCATTAAAAGTCTAGACCAGTGGTCACCAAACTCAATGAGTACATTGAATACTAAAAATGTTAATTATTTGGTGAACTACATAGAGTTTAGGGAGCCGCAATAGCTCAGTGGTTAGTGAACTGGACTACAAAGGACAAGAGGTAGGGTTCGATCCCAACCGACGGCTTCTGGTTCACCCAGCCTTTAATGGGTACTGGATTTTTACTAGGAAAGTAAAGCGAAACGGGCGTAATACCGACCACATTACCGCAAAAATCATGTGCCGAGGGTCTATAAAATTTATGGTCACTAACACCATATTCCCTTCACGCCACTTAACAATCCCACCTCATAGCTTTTTTTCTAACAGCAAGATTCTAAATCCAGTGAGAGAGTACAATGTATTTTTACGGATGTAGGAAAATTGGATATAGAAACCAGAATCCAAGAAGCAAATAATGTAACTTACCAAATAACCATGATTTTTTAAATTGAAACATCTGAACGAGATTATGCCAACAAAAAGGATAGTAACAGAAAAATGTTCATAACCACATTGTGTTATCAGTGTCAGATATGGACAATTCTTGGAAGATGCAAGTGTAAAGTAACATATGAAGTGAAATGTATCAGAAAAGCTGTAATCAAAACCATAAGTAAGTGTTAAAATTAAAAATGAGGCCATTAAGAAAAATGATGGTTGTAATACTAGCTATTGACTATATTGAACAGTAAATAATCAAATAGTTAGGACATCTCACTGGAATGAAGGGGGCTGGTTAGTCTAAGAGGTAAGACATTGAACGCTAGACAGGAAGGACCCTGGTTCAATTTCACCAGTGGGAATATTTTTCTAAAAATAAAGAAAAATTGAATCATCCGTGGTTGCTTCTTTGCATTACCCTCTCCTGGTCTCTGAGTAGTGAGATCTGATGTCTAGCCCTCTTGAATAGCTGCTAAAAACAGGGCCCCGTGTGCATTCGCGCACGTTAAGCAACCCTTGGCAGTTAAACATAGAAAAGAGTAGGCCAAAAAACTGTCACTGCCCAGGCAAAACTGTCAGAAAAGAAAATAAATCTACCCACACCAGTGGATCCCAGGCCATGCTATGAAGTTCATGCACGAGGGTCAAGATTCTCTTCAGAGATCCTCAATATATCAAGGGGAAAATTAAAGCACCTTTGGGTTAGTCTGGTGTGCAGTGATGATGATCCTGACAGAACATAATATAACTTGAATGAAATCCAATTAACCTGCACCTTGAGCATAGTTCATGAAAACATTTTCAGCTATGAAACAAAAGGGAGACCCAGGAAAAGATGGATAAATGGAAACAAAGAGACATTAAGTAAATTTGGAAAGACAAGTCGAGCTACAAAACTAGCAATGGCCAGAAAACAACACATTTTTGCTCTGTGGCTCATTAAATAATTAATGAATGAGTAAAAATATTAATTGTAACTTTGAAGAATAGCATTCTTTTTTCTTCACAACTTAAATGAGTAAGTTGTCAATCTAATTCTAATGCAGTCGTGTGTATGTTCATATCTATCTTTTTAAAAAATATTGTTCCTAAAATATTACCTCAACCCTGTAGGTGAAGATGTGATTCTAGCAAGTAATACAATATTTTGCACCTACATACAATACAAGGAAAATAAACAGTAATTCTGAAAACAACTGCTTAGAAAATCATGTTAGATCAAGTTGTATATTGTTGAGATTTACAGGGCTTGTAGTTCTAGCTGTGACTTTTTAATTTTAGGAGTGACTAGGTTGTTGCAACCATCATTACAAAAACTGTAAAATAAACATAAAATGGTATAAAAGATTTAAACTAATGGAGAGACAAGACAAACTATGACATTTCAGCAAAAGTCTTCATCAGGTACAAAACATAAACTATTCTAAATTAACTCGATTAAACATAGAAATCCAAACACAAAAGCTAAACAGTAGCATGCATCTAAAAAAATAGCAGAAAGATACAGTAGCCAGGATATACCAACAACTACGACCAATAATTACATAAATCCTGGTCACCGGTTCTTTCTGCCAATTTTCAGATCAGTGTTACTGTTTAGCTTTCATGTTTTGATTTCTGTGTTTATTTTAGAATAGTTTGTATTTTATACCTGATGGGGGCTTTTTCTGAAACATCGTAGTTTGTCTTGTTTCTCTATTAGTTTAGCTGCTTTATACCATTTTGTGTTTATTTTACATTGTTTTCTGCAGCTCTATATTTGCGGCCATAGTATTTAATATTCTATATATTTTATATCTGAGCTGATCTCCATCACAGAAACTAACTCCATACCAAACTGGTCATCCTTACACACTTTCGTGTGTACAGTGTTGCCAGTTCAAATAAAATGTTCATTGTTTAAAGTTTGTGAATAAAATATTTCCTGACATCTACCAACCAAAATAAGTATAGCAGGTTTGTTTATGAGTGATTCCTTTATGGGTACCACTGGTGTAGACATTTGGCACTAATTATGTCATTTGTAGTGGCACACTTTATTTCAGTGCAGGACAGTTGGTATGTTCATGATTCTTTTATTTCACAGGCTATACCAGCCTATTATTTGTGCTCTCAAACACCATCCTGTTTTCTGTTTAATTTATGATTTACACCAACAGTAAACAGAGTTGTTACTTTTACATTGGAGGGATGTTTAAAATCTCTGGTTATGGAATCATGTTAGATTTTAGCAAGTCATTAATAGAAGATTATTTGGTGTTAACTAAATGAACCAACTTTATAAAGATATTACATACAAGTAAGTACTTTGTATTTGACTCTTTCTTAATTGTTTGTCTGTATCTGTGTTTGTTTAATTCTTTGTTATTTCTTTCAAATAACATAACACTGGACTGTGTATTCTACAACCCTCTGTGCCACACAAAATGAACATCTTGTAATGGTATGTCCCATTAATGATGTTGTAAATGTACTTTATTGGATTACATTAAGTTGCTCCTTCAAATGTCTCAAATAAAAGGAAACAAAAATTATAATTTAAAGGGGTTGGGATTGAAAAGCTGTAAATAATAAAACATAGACTCTTTTGTGGCTCAAAGTCAAAAGCACACATTTGTAGTTGTTTAGTTGTTGATATAATGCCACGAGTTGATATGACCAGGAGCTCTTTGAGTGCAGCAGGTCATAATGGCTTTCTTGACATGCGTGGCTTTTACTGGAGAAGTTGAAGTTGTCTAATTCCAGGCTATGGTTGCAAACTGTGTGACTATTTCTGCCTTGTGGCACTGCAATACTAGGTATTTCATATCAGTAAGAGTCACCACAACAGTAAGTCTGATGATAATGAAACCTTCCACTAAAAATAACGAAAATCGCCCTGAAAGCTTGACTTCCCAAAACATTCAAGAGAAGAAAACAACAATCAGGCAGCACAAATACAGCCAAGTTGAACTTAAACAACTTATATATTTTCAATATGCTATCATCTGACACCAGATTTTGCCAGCTTCTTTCGCAAATAGAGAATTCTCTCAAAAAAAAACCCTGCAGACATCTTTAAATCTCATAAATACAATTAATCTTATGGCTAGTAGAACACAGGTCCATATTACTCCACATGTTACTGTGATGGTCTAGGTGTTTTAACATCATCTTTTTGAACTTTACTTCTGCAGTTGATCTATAAGCTTACTATGTCTAACCATATTTGGAGTCTGCTTACTGCTTAAAGTAAAAAGTAAAGGTGGTTCCACAGCAATTTGCCATTGGGTAATGATGTGTTTGTGACTTGATTGTATTAAGCCTTAGTTTCATAAGGTCATTTCTCATCCTTGCTGTCTTTCCTTCCCAAAAATTATCTGATACTAATTTCTGCATACACCTTTTAGCATCAATATTAATAAGTTGAAAGAAAATGTTTGTCAGCTCAAGGCTGGTGACATCTCCATACAGGTTGTACCGATGATGGCCACAAGAGCCTTCTCTGTTCATCATATGTTGGGCATGATTGTAGCAGTCATTTTGCCCGAGCCACAGTCACATTTATCCTTTGGGTCTTGAAAAGGTGGTACCTCAATCTGTTGTGGCCTGTTCGGAGTCTAAAAATTGTTTGTTGTTCTATTCTGTTGAGTTGTGGTAGGCATTTTTTTTTCTAGTAACCCTGGTGTTCTGTATTCCATTTGTTCCTGACAAACCTCTTAAGTTGTACTTGTGTCTGGCCGGTGTAATTTGCCAGTTTTCTTTGTCAGCCTTCTGCCTCATCGTTTCCAGGAATATTGCAGTGAGATGAATCCACTGAATCACAGTTCTGCATTACTGGCAGAACTTGTAGAGTGTGTTGCTCTTAGATCATTCAGGTCTCTTTTTTTTTCCAAAACTCCTCCGTGCTGTAACTACAGACAGAGCATCTGTTAGGAATACATAATTTGTTCTCTTAAACTCTCTCTTTCAAGAGAGTTTCAGCTGCAGTTTTCAGAGTTTCTGCCTCTGCCTTAAAGTTACTTGAATACTTTTATGTTGCAGCAGAGTCTTTTCTGTGTTTCCTTTTTAAAACATGAAAATTCCTTCTTCATATTCTGTTGCATTGGTAGCTGATCCATCTGTGAAGTCATGTGCTCAGGAGTTTGGGTAATATTTTTATAAATATCTTAATTTTATTCTTCTTTGTTCTCCATTCTGGCTGTTTTTACACAATATGTTGGGAATGCTTTCTATTAGTTCTGGAAGATCATGTTTTGTCCACAGTGGGTGTTTGTATATACTGAAGGGAGGTCAAAAAGTAATGCACACCAATTTTTTTCTCGGAAACTATTCGGGCAAAATGTGTGAAATTTTCACAGATTGTAGCTGAACATCCCCTTGACACTACCTATTTGTCAACATAATCTCCATCCAAGCGTATTGCCTTACGCCAACGCGAAACTAGGTCATGAATGCCTCGTTTGTACCAAGTTTTGTCCTGCTCGCGTAGCCATTTTTTAACTGCACGGATCACATCCTCATCATTGTCAAAGTGTGTCCCACGCAGGAATTTTTTGAGTGGTCCAAACAGATGGAAATCTGAGGGAGCCAGATTAGGGCTGTAAGGAGGATGGGGCAGTACAGTCCAACAAAATTTGTTGATTGCTTCCCGTGTTACCAGACTTGTGTGAGGGCGTGCATTGTCATGTTGAAGCAACAAATCTGCAGATGGCTTATTAGGCCGAACTCTGTGGAACCGATTTTTGAGTTTTGTCAGTGTATTGATGTAAGCTGTCGAGTTGATTGTCTCACCTCTTGTCATTACATCAACAAGAATCACACCATCAATGTCCCAGAAGACAGTGATCATCACCTTTCCGGCTGATGGAGATGTTTTGAATTTTTTTCTTTTTGGTGACTGCGGATGATGCCATTCCATTGACTGCATTTTTGTTTCAGGCTCATAATAATGTGCCCACTTTCGTCACCGATAACAATTTTTGACAAAAACATTACTCCTTCAACACCGAAACGCTCCAACAATTCAGAACAGAATGTTTTCCTTTGAACTCTGTGATCATTTGTTAGGCACCGAGGAACCCATCGAGCGCAAATCTTTGAATATCCGAGAGTTTTAAAAATTGCGATTGCACTTCCCTTGCTAACTGTAAGCTGCAATGCCAATTGCTGACTAGTGATACGCCTATCCTTACGAATAATGGCATCAGCCCGGTTTAACATGTCTGTGCTGGTAGCCGAGGCAACACGTCCAGAACGCGGTAAATCATGCAGCTCCACTCGTACACTTTCTGCAGCTTTAATTCTCTGAACCCAGCGACTAACTGTGCTCCTATCGACTGCAGAACATTTGTACACTGCACACAGTCGTTTATGAATGTTTGCCACAGTTTCTTTTTCCGCAACCAGAAATTCTATGACAATTCGCTGTTTGTAACGGACATTGTTGACAAGCTCCATTTTAACGGTTCATAGATTGCGTAATATTTATCAGAATGCTGTGCAATTTGGTGCACATAATTGGAACATGTCATATTCCAAGTGTGCAAAATTTCATATTCCTATCTTTATTATTAGCCGAGAAAAAAATTGGTGTGCACTACTTTTTGACCTCCCTACGTATTATGAAATGGTATTGGCAGAAGCAGACCAAGACTAACATGAACGAGTAACATCAAAAGATGGACAAATCTGCCTATGACAACCTGCACTATTAAAGCAAGATTAAGGGTGGAAAGGCACTCCATGGTAGCCAACTTTCGATGATTGACTGCACTCAATGATTAAATGGTAAAAAAGTTAAATGGTTGTCGTCACAGAGTTTACTGGGTCTGTTTTCTGTATAACTTTTGTTGATTCCACAAAATTTTTTCCATTTTAGTCTACCTTTTCCACAACCATTTATGCTCTGTTGCATGAGATGATTAGTTTTCTGAAATATTTACCTTGTTTTTTAGTCCTGATGTCTCTTCTGTCTGTCTTCCACTGATTGTAAGTGTGTGATTTTTTTCCCCAATTCTATTATGGATGTTGATCCCATAATTCTTCACAATTATGTTCTTCACAATTTGACATAGTTGCTGTAACCCATGCTACAATACCATACTCTAGGACTAGTCTCGCTCGTTCCATGTAAAGCTCCTTTCACAAACTTTATTTACTCTGCGAATCATTTCAGGAGAAGAGGTATGTTTACAACACTCTGGAAAAAAAATCACAAATAATCAACAGAAAAAAAAGCAAAGAACAATAGATAGCCCAAAGTTTCACTATGCTTTTAGTCATATTTCTTCCCATGAAATGATTCGCTGATCTTTCGCCTCAAAAGTTTCCTTCCATAATATTCTACCTTCTGCTCTCCAAGTTGTGCCAGATAATTATATTTTTGTGATTGCTATCCTTCGCCTTGTTCTTTGTCTATATAGTACCTTCTCTCTGAGATTTCCACGACAAACAACGGTCTAATGTTATTCCCAGGTAAATTTTTGTGTGTGTCCAGATGTAGATTTTTATCATTTAGCTTTAGTTTGATTTCGCTAAGGTTTGTTTGAGATGGAGAATACTGGGTATGCTATTTTGTCTTCTTTTATTTTAACTATCCAGTCAAGTGTCCACTTTTCCAGTGAGGACAGGGTCTGCTGCATTCTGGTACTGTCGTAATATGTTCTTCAGAGGTCCACAGATCTAAGTCATGGGCAAATAGAGAGTTGTGAACTCTTTTAGGAACACTCTCAGTAATGTCATTTATGAACAAAAGAAATAATGTTGATGACAAAACTCCTTGTGGAACGCCCTGCTCCTAATTCTCTTCCTGCTGACCTGCCCATTTACTTGTACTGCTGTTGTTCTGTTTCCAAGGTCTAATCCATGTGTAGTGGTGCGGTATTTGTTGTTTTTCTTCCAGATGCCACATCAGTCTGGTGTCATTAACTCCTATATACTAATTTAAAGAGGCTGGGTCGGAATACATTTTTGCCTCAACTGACATTTGTTGTCATAAAACTGACTAATTTTTATCTAGGCTGTCACATGCTTTTTAATTGTCTACAAATGTCATAAATAGGCTTTAGTATATTTCAAGTTATTTTTTAAAAATAAAATGTCTAAAGTATAAATCTTGTATATTTTAATAAAGAAGGCTATACAAGACAGATCATGATACTCTTGACACCTTAAAAGGGACAAGCACGCCAGAGTCATGACTCCTGGATGTTGGCCACTGTTACACTATGAGTCTGAAAACTCACGAAATGTCCTACAACTGAAACTATTATGAGGCTGTGCTACCCGCGTTGAAGGTTGCACGAAACTTCTTTATCGAATCTAATGTCCTCGTCATCTCTCACCTACCTACACATACCCTACATAACGACACTGGTAACACAGATAATCTTGGTGTTGTTATACCTCAATAGGCTTACACTTCATGTCTCGCTTCTTAAATGATCCACAAACACGTGACATGCGCAATAATTCGTCCACTTTGAGACAAATATTCAAGCTGCTCACTATTGCGTGTTCCCCTGTCAAAGTTCGCCATGCGAAATAATTTCTGACGCGTATCCAATGTTATCTGTTTGATGATCTCAAGTCGGCTCTACCTCATATGAAAACAGCTTATGTCTGTTTGACGCACCAGGTTTCCCTTGATCTGTCTGAGTACTATATCATGTACATTTGACTCCTATGACCTTTCATTGTTTCTTTGGTTGGTGGAAGTGCAGCAACTTGCCAATCGTTATAGAGGAACTGCGGAATTTTGCTATAATATATATATATAGAAATAGGTTTGCAGCAAAAGCTCATGTTAAAGTATGGTGGACAATTGTTAATAAACCCTGAATGTAAAAAAAAAAGGGGTGGGGGGAGAGATATTGATTAGATCGTCTAATGAGTAATGTATTTGATAAACTAACAGGTGTCTGTCTCTCTGTGTAGCTAACAGACAATACAACATAGTCTAATATCACTACTAAGGGGTCTCCATACTCTTTTTCGTGTCTGTGACGTATGTCCCTGGTGTGTACGTGTTTACATATTAGAAACCGTAAATTGTAAAATGATATCATAAATCTACATCGTGTCAGTTGTAGGTATGGATCCAGCCTGGAAACTTTTTTTCATGATTTTTGGTGTAATGTGGTCGGTATTACGCCCGCGCCGCTTAACTTTCCCAGAAAAATTCGGTACCCATTTAAAGCTGGGTGAACCCGGAAGCCGTCGGTTGGGATCGAACCCTACCCCTTGCCCTTTGTAGTCCAGTTCACTAACCACTGAGCTATCGCGGCTCCCGTTAAAAGACACAACAGCCTACTAAAAGTAATCCTGGAGGGGAAAATACAAGGCAAAAGAGGCAGAAACAGACCTAGACTAACATGGACGAGTAACATCAAAAGATGGACAAATCAACCTATGAAAACCTGCACTATCAAAGCAAGAGACAAAGCAGAATGACGCCCCATGGTAGCCAACTTTCGTTGCGGAGACGGCACTCGATGATTATGATGCAAGTACATGTTTCAAGTGTATCAAACAACCCTCCTTACTCGTTATCCGCCCCCAGTCAGCTATTCTAACTCATAATAAGTTGTTTTTGTTTAGGATAATCGTCACTGCACACCGAACGAATTCATAAGTGTTCTGATATCTCCATCGAGACAATCCGAGGGGAATCCAGGCCCAAGTGCATGAACTCCGTCGCACGTCCTGTGATTCACAGTGTGGGGAATACTTTTACGGGAAAGGTATGTTTATAACACTCGGAAAAAATTCACAGATAATCAAGAACAGAAAACACACATACAGAGAGAGGGAGAGAGAGAGAGAGAACAGACGGACCGAACTCGTATTCTTCGACACAGCGCCTTGCCATGTGAACCAAACGCTAGAGCACACGGGCAACTCAACTACCTACAAAAGTAGCTATTATTGGCGCTGTCTTTCACGCTAATCTATCACCTCTGAAGTTTCCCTCTATAATAATATTCGTTTATTATTAATTGTCTCGGGTGCACATAGTTGACAGGTTTCCGCTGACAATTTTTCCCGGCCATCAAATATTCATGGCTTTCTCTTTTCGATTTTAACTGTCGAAGGTTCTTCAACGCACGCGAGTGCACACGGAGTCTCCTGTTTATTACTATTATCCGAGAGGGCTAGGCATCTGATCCCACTAGTCAAGAGATCAGGGTAACGTGATCAATTCTAATTTATCATATTTTTGAGAACCATCGATTCTGGCGGGCATTGAGCCCGAGTCCTTCCTGTCCCGATGCCAACGTCGTACGCCTATACTACCCAGCCCTCAACACGTTTTGATGCACATTATGCTAGTATATTTCAGTCTTTTTGGTGCAACACTGAGTTACCTAAATGCTACTTTATCCAGAACACTCTTGGTGCTCTTAAAGCAAACGTTTCGATCTGTCATTACTCAGGAATCATGCATATTACGAAAACCAGATCTATATGGATACAGGGGGCGGGGGGGGGGGGGGGGGTGTCAGAAGCGCCATCAGCCGACCAAGACCTAGAATATCTACCTTCCTCGTGGTCACCCCTGGTAACAATCTGCGTCAAAACAGGCTGGCTAACAGAAACTAGGATCGCCGTGTTCGCCGTAGTGGTGGCTGTTACTGATATAGAGGACCCAGTATTGCAGTACCTCAGGGCTGGACTAGTAGTCTCCCAGCATAGCCTGGGACAGACGAACTCCAACCTCTCCAGTAACAGCCGGAAATGTCAAGAAAGCCATTACGACCCGCCACATCTAATCGAGTCAAAGAGCAGCAGCTCGTATCAACTCGTGGCAATCATATAATAATAATAATAATATGGGTACAGGAACGGTAGAGGCTTCTCTATATTTTATACAATATACAGTCACCATATATTCAATTAAACGCTTGTAGTAGCAAACAAAACAGAAGTCATGAATGTCGCCAAAAATAAACAGGACATCAACATAACTATTGAAGGCAGACAACTAAAAGAGGAATTTAAATACCTAGGAAGTTTTGTGACAAACGATAATTCACAAACAGCAGAAATAGAATCTGATTCAAGAAGCAGAACGAATAAATATAGATATTTTAGGCATATCAGAGACAAAATGGAAATAATGTGGGTACATAGAGGACGAAAAATATACATTTCGTTCGTTCGCTTTCGTCAGCTTTGACCTCTGACGAAGTCCCACCCACTCAATTTTGTGGGACTGAATTTTGCGTGTAAAGTCTGTTTTATCCCATTACAGGATGCCCCTCGCCATGCAGGCAGATTTACTCCGACTTCAGAGGTACTAATTTTTAGGTAATTAGTAAAACCCAGGTGTCCTCGCCAGGGTACGAACCCCGGCTGTTGCCGTGGTAAGCCAACCGCCTATCGATTGCGCTAACCGGACACCCAAATATACATTTATATACTCAGGAAACACAACAGAACATCAAAGGAGGGTAGGAATACTGATAAAAAGAGAGCTGCAAAAATATATAAGTACCCACTGGACATACTAGTCAAGTTGAAAACAAAACCATTCGACATAGCAATAATACCGACATATGCACCTACTCAAGACTACACAGATGAACAAATAGAGGCATACTATGAAGACCTAAATAAAGTTATGAAGCAAGTGAAATCTTCAGACATCTTGATTGTAATGGGTGAAATGAACGCTTAAGTAGGAAAAGGTAGATATAAGACCATTCTAGGAAATCATGGTTTAGGAACAAGGTACTACTAGCAGAAAATCTTAAAGATCTACAACAATTACTTAATGAAATAAACATGACAAGCCAAAAATATGGACTAGATCAAAAAGACTAAAACTATGATCATAAACAAAGAAAATACCCAAAACCCACAAGTGGATATACAAATTGAAGGAATAGACCTGGAGACAGTTCAGAACTACAACTACCTTGGACATACTATAACCAGTGATGGAAAATGTACAACTGAAATGAATAAAAAAAGAATAGGAATGGCAAAAGTAATTTTAACTCTTTCCGTACGGAAGCTTTTTATCAACGCAACAAAAGAGATTTCAGAGACAAAATTGTTCATGGTTTTAAGAATCAATCTATATATTTATATTTATCTAACATATCTTCTTCTTCTTCTTTTCTCTTTCACTGATACCTAAAAGGTGTCGTGATTTATATCATTTGTCGTTCTTGTGCTGCTCGAATTGTCTGAATTAGTGATTTTCCTTTGTTGTTACATGTCTCTGTCACTGCATCTATCCATCTTCTTCTGGGTCTTCCTCTTGGTCTTTTCCCATGCATTCTCGAGAAAAACGCCCTTGATGGTGATTGGTGAGGATTCATTCTGACCAGGTGGCCGAACCATTTAAGTTGTTGTTGTTCTATATATTCTTGGCAGGGTTTTGTTCCTACCATTTTTCTTATGGTTTCATTTGGTATTCTATCTCTTCTTGTGTTGTTTGTTACTTTTCTCAAGCATCGCATCTCACATGTATTGATCTTTCTTAAATGGGATTTAGAAAGGGACCATGTTTGACTTTCATAGCACAAAGTTGGTATGAAGATGCTATTTATCATTTGTTGTTTAGCTGGCATAGAAATGTTTGGATGTCTTAATAATGGTGAAAGCTGGTATGTGACAGCATTTGCTTTTTGTATTCTCATGTCAATTTCTCTGTCTAGTTTTCCATCTTCTGTGAACATTGCGCCTAAATACTTGAATTCCTCTACTTGTTTTATTTCTTTGTCTTTGATCTTGATGTTTAATGGGTGTCTCAATTTGCTTATTCTTATAGCCTCTGTTTTTGCTGTGTTAATTTTCATACTGTAGTTTGTGCAGCTTTTATCTAGAGATGTTAAATGCTGTTGTAGCAGGTTTTCATCCTCATATATTAGGCATTGGTCATCTGCTACCAATGAGCTACTCTTCGCAGATGACCAAATGCCTAATCTAACATATAACATATTAAATATGAATGTTTAGATAATTGAACAAGATATAAGATTTCACCAATATCAAGATAATATAAGACATGTAAAAAGAATATGGTTTGATGGCATTCACACTAATCCAATTGAGCGTGGCGCACAGAGCGACAGAACGTACGTTGCCGGAATCGCATTGGCGCACAGTGCGGCGAAACGTAGGGAATTAATGTCACGAAGAACATACTAACATCAAAGCAAATAACACCAGGGCTAAAACTAAGAATAGCAAAATGTTACATCTTCTCAATATTCCCATATGGTGCTGAAACATTGACATTAGACAAGAAAACAGAACAAAGAATTGAAGCCTTTGAAATGTGGATATATAGAAGAATAGGTAGAATTGGATGGAAGGAAAAGAAAACAAACGATGAAGTCTTAAAACAGCTTAAAATTAAAAAGAGAACTACTAAGCACAATTCAAACAAGACAAATACGATTTTTGGGCCATGTTAAAAGACACAACAGACTACTAAAAGTAATCCTGGAGGGGAAAATACATCGTAAAAGAGGCAGAGGCAGACCAAGACTAACATGTACGAGTAACATCAAAAGATGGACAAATCAGCCTATGACAACCTGCACCATCAAAGCAAGAGACAGAGCAGAATGGCGCCCTATGGTAGCCAACCTTCGTTGCGGAGACGGCACTCGATGATGATGATGATAAGAGATAAAATCAAGATGCAACAAAGCTTGTCAAATCATTGGACAGTTATCACCACTATTGTCAAATCATTGGACAGTTATAACCACTATTGTCAAATCATTGGACAGTTATCACCACTATTGTCAAATCATCGGACAGTTATCACCACTATTGTCAAATCATTGGACAGTTATCACCACTATTGTCAAATCATTGGACAGTTATCACCACTATTGTCAAATCATTGGACAGTTATCACCACTATTGTCAAATCATTGGACAGTTATCACCACTATTGTCAAATCATTGGACAGTTATCACCACTATTGTCAAATCATCGGACAGTTATCACCACTATTGTCAAATCATTGGACAGTTATCACCACTATTGTCAAATCATTGGACAGTTATCACCACTATTGTCCAACAAGGAAATAGCTCGAGAGTCAAAACGAGCACTATACCATACAATCTTCATCCCAACGTTGTGCTACCAACTCTAATGTCCAACATTTTCTCTCTTTGCTTCCCTCTATCTCTTCGTCCCTCAATTTTTCCAGTTGTTACAATATATTTCAGTTGTTCTCTTCTCATTACATGGCCAAAAAAATGATGATTGTTTCTTCCTAATATTGGAAATTAGCTCTCTTTTTGCTTTGACCTCTCTCAGAACATTTTCATTACTCTTCTTAGCTATCCATGGTATTCTCAACATTCTTATGTAAAACCACATTTCTACAGACTCCAGTGATTTTCTTGTCTGTTGTCCTATTGTCCATGATTCGCATCCATATGTTAAGTCTGACTCTACATAACATTTAAGAACTATTTTTCTTGTTTTTATTGTCAAAAATGGATTGCATAGTATTCTCCTAATTTTTTGGAAAGCTGCTTTTGCCTGAGCCATTCTGCATCTCACCTCTTTTGTACATCTTCCGTCTGAGGTTAACAAAGTTCCCAATATTTAAATTCATTTACCTGTTTTAATATTGTTCCACTTGTCTTTATTTTGCACTGAGGTGATGTCTTTTTCTTTGTTGCTACCATTACTTCTGTCTTTTTGCTATTAAGGCTGAGCCCTTTATTTTTGCTTTCTTTCACTATAATGTCCAACATTTCTTGTAACTCATTTTCACTCTTAGCGATTAAGACTGTATCATCAGCATACCTTAGATTATTTATATTATGACCCCCAATTGTTATTCCAGGCATGCCCTTATTGATCTTAAAATAATCTCACTATAAATATTAAACAAATCTGGTGACAGCACACAACCTTGTCTAACACCCTGTTTTATTTGTTGAAACATTCCCAATTGGTTTCCAGTTCTTATGGCCGCTGTTTGTTGCCAGTACATGTTCTTTATTATTCTTAGATCTTTGCTGCCTACGTTTATGCTTTCTAAAATGTTGATTATTTCTTGGTGTTTTCTTTGTCAAATGCCTTGGTGTAATCTATGAAACATAGGTTTAGATCTGTTTTCAACTCTATGGCTCTTTCTACTAAAGATCTTATGATATAAATGGCATTGCTTGTTCCTTTATCTCTAACAAAACCACAATGTTCATTGCTAATTTCTGGACTGATTTTGTTTCGCACTCTTCGCATGATGATTCTTAGTAATATCTTAGTCATATGACTCATAAGGCTTATTGTGCGATGATCATCGCATTCAATCGCACCCAATTTCTTTGGATAGGTCTATGAATATTGATTTGAGCATATGGTCTGGTATATATATCCGCTGTTGTAGATATCATTCAATATTTTAGTTATTATTTCTATTCCAAAATCACCCATGGCTTCAATCTCTTCTTTAGTTAAATTATCTGGTCCAGGAGCTTTGCCTGCTTTCATATTGCGCAAGGCATCTTCCACTTCTTCTCTGAGTATTTCTGGTCCTTCTCCATTATCCTTTATATTTACTTCCGTTCGTTCATGATAAAGATCTTTAATGTATTCTGTCCATCGTTCCCTTATGTTTTCTTGATCAATCAACAGTTCACCTTCCTTTGATCTTAGACATCCATTTTTTTATTACGTTTTTCTTCCTGTTAATTCCTCAATTTGTTTGTATATAGTTTTAGCATCTCCGTTTTGTTGCATTGCAATCTCTTTGCATCTCTCTTTTAGCCATGCTTCTTTTGCCTCATTGCATTTTACTACAACTTATTTAATCTCGTATAATCATCATGTATACTGGGTGATTCGATGAGCATGATAAAAAAAATTGGAGGCGGGCTCTGTACGCATGCAATGGGTAGAGTCGTTGCAGAAATACAAAATACGTAGGGTCACCTTTGTCTATGTCCCTGGACATACGGGAGTACGGGGAAATGAAAGGGCGGACAGGTTGGCTAGCTGCGCTGTCGTTGAGGACAGGCAACCAATGGATCGGGCGGACATCACCAATGCCCTCCGAGATGTGGGAAGAGCACAGGACTTCGACAAACACAGATCCACGTCACTTTTTCGGATGATGGAAATGGGAGTTAAGCTGGGCACAGCCAGAAATGAGACACTTAGTGGCCGTGTAAGAAGACTTATTAACCAACATAGAACTGGAGTCGTCAGTCGCTGGACACTGAGGGTATTGCTGAGAAGGGGATCTGAGAACCTATGGACATGTTCGGAGTGCAATGATGATGACGCAATTAACTCATCTTTATTTCTTTTTCTTGTATCCATTAGCTGCAAAATGTCATCTGTCATCCATTTCTTTCTTGAATTTGTCCTCACTGGTGGTATGAACTCTTTTGATGTTTGTTGCATTGATTCTTTTAGCATTTCCCAGGAAGGACCCTAGATGCAAGAACAATAAGAAAAATAACCTCTACTGAGATGAAATGTGTGAGACCAATGATAGGAAACAGTCTGAGAGATAAGATCAGAAATGAAGAACTGATAAAAAAGTTAGGAATAGCCCCTGCCATAAAATATATAAAGAAACAATAGATAAAATGGTTTGGCCACGTGAAAGGTAGAAAGATCAAAACAGAACACAACGAGCCTTCAATAAACTCTGCGAGAACACCAGACCCAATGGTCGACCACGAAAAAGATGGATGGAATATTAGAAGCACTAGGATACGTAACAGCAGCAGAGGCGAACAGATGAGCAAAAGACTGCAAATTATATCCCCCCCCCTCTCGACGCTGAAAGGCAAATGAGGAAGGAAAGAAGAGGAAGAAGGATAGCGAACTGACAATCCGACACGATAACCGTCATTATTAAATTGTGCACGTTGCCTTATCTGCTACCGGAAGTTCTTGCATAAACTGATTCGTAGAAATTGTATTGGAGGCAGAATCGTCTTGTTTGTTCTCCTGTGTGACCGCAACATTAGGAGATTGTCTTCTACAAACGCGAGTTTAATTTACAATTTACCAACTATTAACAGCATTGCTCGGACGATTGATGCATTCTTCTATCTGGGTGAGTAAAACACCCACAATTTTGTTATTTGTTTAGTGTAGTGTGTAAGTGTACCAGTGCCGCGAGTGCGTGTATTTAATTTAAATAATTTATTTATATTTGTATTATTTATTATTATATAATATTATAATTATATTATATATATTATTATATAATATATTAATTTAATTACATTATTACATTTCAAGTTCAAGAATAATTCAATACTGGGATTCAGAGAGTAGTCTAGTGTTTAATTGTTGATAGTTTGAGTTACACTCCACTGAGGCTAAATTACACGGTGTGTTTGAGTTTGTGAGTGTAACACTGTACTGTACTCCTCTGACCACTCTACTCAGTCTACTGCCTCTAACTAAGTCTAACTCTGAAGTGAATTTGTTGGAGCTCACTCACACTGAGCCCTCAGATCCGATGTCAGTCATATAGTATATAGTGTATGGTAGTATGTATGTATGATGTATCATATTTATTATTGTATGTATCTGTATCATGTAACTTATTGTAACATTGTTATCATTGTATCATGAGTGTATAGTGTATGAAATGATGTTGAGGTGTATTATTAATTTCTCGGGTCAGAGTCTTATAAAAAATATACACCTGGCTTTCCTCCTTTTTTAAAGTAGAGTAACTCATTCATTCATCTCTCAAATTGAAACTCAAACTAAACTGAACCTTCTTAATTACTATTAGTATCTAAAGTATCTTATCATTTGAAGGCAATTTCATTTCATTTCGAAGGTGATCATCGGTGATGACCGTGATTGAACCACCACAAAGTAATTAATTTATTAGGCTATTAGGAGTTGAGCGTCGTAAGTTAAAGTTCGTAATTTACTAAATAAAATAAGTCATTATTAAAATAATAATAATATCTAAGTCTAAATCTTATAATTTAATAATAATAATTAAATTATAATAATTGGCAGTACTTTTAATTTATTAACTTTATTAATACCATCATAGTAACTATATATTTTTTTTTTATATGTATTAACTTAACTTAAATTCAGTATATATCATATCACCATTAACTTTTTAATTATTATTGATAATAATAGTATGATAATGATTGTTAAAGTAAGTGTGAGTAATTTACTGTACTGTACACTCAACACACTGTGTGCGTGTTAGTCTAGTGTGTCAGTTTACAAATTACTTCTCAGCCTGCAGCTGCTCATTTTATTTTAACACGTTTGTTTTAGTTTTTGCAGTGGTCAGTCACAGTAGTTCTCTGGTTGTTGCTTCATTCTTCAAATATTTTTAATATGAGTATATATTTTTCACAAAACAGTTATTGTAATCATGGTTGGAGTGGTGGAGTAAATAAACCATCATAGGCTGATATAAATTTTGTTATATAGGGGATAGTGTTACATCTGTCATACACTCTTTTGAATCTTTGTTGAGTATTATGTATATATTGAAGCACATTCCACTAAAGGTCAACTATTTTACAGTCAACAGAGAACCTTACATAGTTATTTGAACACTGCTACTTTTTATAATAATATTTACAAAATTATCAAGTCATGCAAATGCATCTAAATCTAGTGAACATTGTTGCACAAACTGTGGTAATCCATAATGTAGTAATATGGCACTAAAATAGCAATCACCAGCTTAAAAAAAAAACGTAAAGTACCCTCGTCACGCCAAATGACGTATAGGAAATATAGTGTTAGTGACCATAAATTTTACAGACCTTCAGCACATGATTATCGGGGTAATGTGGTCGGTATTACGCCCGTGCCTCTTTACTTTCCCAGAAAAAAAATCCAGTACCCATTAAAGGCTGGGTGAACCGGAAGCCATCGGTTGGGATTTAACCCTACCTCTTGTCCTTTGTAGTCCAGTTCACTAACCACTGAGCTATTGCAGCTCCCCAATCACCAGATAGGTTACTTACATTTCTGGACAAACTTTTTTTTATATAGTCAGCTTGTTAGAATTGTCAGCAGGTTATTTGGCTATTGTTCCTGGATCAATGACAACATTCAACTGTTTAGCGTCAATTCACATTTAATTTCTGTAGCTTGTGTTTTTGTTGGAGTTGATTTATTAGTTTTTTTTTCTTTAAAATACCTTTTTATGACTTTTTTAAAATTACCTATTTGCTATTTGAAAATGAATAAATTAATGCAAAACACCTGAGCTTAGAAAATTGAATAAATTATGAACATCATGTTGTATAGCAATCAAACATCTTTTCGTTAGTATTGACTCAATAATGGTCAGGAGTAACATAATACAGTCGTCATCAGTAGTGTTTTTGGTATGCTTAATATAGTGTAGTCATATCAAATATAACAATTATTATTTAATAAAAATATTAACAATTTGTGTGCATTTATAAAATCAAATAGAGACAAATGGTGAGATTTGATAAAATATCTTTACAAGGATTGAAAACTGCTAGAATAAAAAATTTAGATAAGACAAAGAGTACCTGGGTTTATGCCCTATGGGCCGGATACGGCTCGAAAGGTCAATAGATCAAAAGAAAAATCAAAGTTTCAATAGATCAAAAGAAAAATCAAAGTTGACCAATTCATTGTTAATTTATGACAACCATTTGAGTCTCAGAACCTTGCTTTAGTTTTTCTTTTGTGGTTATTATATGCTTGCAGCTTACAACAGCTTCAATGTTTGTAACAAAACAGTATTCCTTTTTATGGGCAGACAAAGCAGTCAGTGGGTGACACATTTGTGGTGGGTTGTGAAATAATAAATTTCTTCTGCCCTGCTTGATCCATGTCAAACCCTTGCAGGCTACCCTAGACTGGTTGATGTTCTTCCATATTCCCTATGTGCATTAAGACATGGAGAAAACTCTTTCTTACTTATTGCCTTATTGTTGTATAATTAAAAATACAGTAGTGATCTGGTTGCCAAATACTTCATGCTCTCATTTATCCAATTAATATAAAGTTGAACAGTACCAGTCTATGGTAATATGGTGATAGAGGTTGTATATTTTTTCCAATGACCATCATCCCATATTATGAGTGGTTTGGTCATACCAAGTCACTTTGCTTTCACTGAGAACATTTATTATACTCAGTAACTCAGTTTCTTATACCCATATTCAAAAATTGTGTGAAACCCAAAGCTGTGTCAATTAAAAAAACTTGTCACAAATGGGAGTTGAACTACCTCAGGTCAGCAGACAAATGCACTAACCACTTCACTACTGAAGTCAGTAATAATTAGTTTAAATCAGTGGTTCCCAAAATGTGTGCAGCAGCTTCTAAGGGTGCCACCAAACTTATGCAAGGGGGCCATGCCAAGGATATTGTCCTGTGCCTACTCTGTAGTTAAAAATCATTAAGCAACAACATAGACATGATATTTCATTGAGTTATTTGCGGGTCATCATCATTGCGCTCTGAACATGTCCATAGGTGTTCAGATCCCCTCCACAGCAAGTCTTGCAGTGTCCAGCAACTGACGACTCAGTTCTCTGTTGGCTAATAAGTCTTCTTGTATGCCCACTAAGTTTCTTGTTTCTGGCTTAACTCATCTTAACTTCCATCTCTTTCATCTGAAGGAGTGATGTGGACTCATGGTTGTCGAAGTCCTGTGCCCTTCCCACATCTTGGAGGGCATAGACGATGTCTGCCCGATCCATTGGTTGACCGTCTTCAATGACAGCGCAGCTAGCCAACCTATCTGCTTTTTCATTTCTTCCGCACGTGCGCATGGCAGTGCAACTAAAACCACTGTTCCACCAGCTAAAAAGCCGGCGTATAGTGTTCGAAGTCCGCGGTAGACAGAAAGGATTCTTTCTATCGGGGGTGAAATAAAAAATCCTGATTCTCACATATTGTGACGACTGCTTGACCAAGCGGCCTTCTTTATTCCTCTGATTCTATTGTTGCGCCCCGCCCGACATACACCAGCTACGGTACTATGTGTCGTAAAGATAGATAGTCTAGGGACGTAGACAAAGGTGATCTTACATATTTTTTTACTTCTGCATTGACTCTACCCATTGCATGTGTACAGAGCCTGACTCCACTTTTTTTTTATTATGCTCATCGAATAACTCAGTATGCAGGTGTGGTTGTAGTCTAGTGACTCTAACTAGATGAATGCTCTGGTCAGTGCCATCACCTCCTTCATCATGCTACTCATGGTCATAATGTATGCACCACTGTCTTCCTTGACTATTCTGCCTGCTGAGCGTGCTGTAAATGCCCATGCACTTCTTTTGTGTCGTATTACAGATCTGTCTGTAAAGATGACTGTATCTTTCTCATCGGTGCTATCTCAGATGAAACCGTTGTCCTCCGCATTAATCAAGACTGAGTTCTGTTCTCTACATTTCCTGTCGAGTGTGACAATACACGAGAATGTCTCCCTGAATGACACAGACACCTGTATCCACTCCTCATCAACGCTGATATTGGTAAGCCCACCGACCTGTTTGATGACATCTTCTGCTAGGCCCTCCAATGATTTGCCACTTTTTAGCCTGTCACCTTTCTCTGTGTTGAGCTTGTGGTGCATTGGATGCTCTTTATCTGCACTTATCTTCAGGTATGCTCGTGTCCTCTAGATCTTAATCCTGTCATCCATGGTTGGAAAGTCGAGAAGATACCTCATTGGTACACAGGGAGTTACCCTCTTACACCACAAGATAATGCACATGGCTTCATACTGTATTTTCTCCAGCCTATCAATTTGCATCGTTCTGACACTAAGAATTGCCAGGGCATACTCAACTTGTGCGACGACTAATCCCTGGAACAGAAGGGTAAGTAGCCTTTGCTCGATGTCGATAGCTGCTGTGACTTTCAAGGCGGCTAATCCTTTGCAGAATTTTGTTATCGCATGGTCGACGTTGTCCCTAAAACACAGACTGCGACCATAGTTGACTCCTAGGTACGTCATCAACCTGTCCCTGGTTACCCCATCAGCTCCCAATTGTACCACCTGTGTTTCTGTGTTAACAATACAGTTGTTAAGGGAGAACGATGCAACTGATGCTTTATTAGGATTAACCAATGCACCTGTATTAGGATTAACCAATGCACCTGTATTAGGATTAACCAATGCACCTGATACTCCACACCAGGAAAAGAAGCGATCAAGTTCATTTTACTGTGTGGAGGCGATTTCCCATCTGTTTCTTCCCTGTTAATATACCAGAATGTCATCAGCAAAAGTCATAGTTCTTCCCCTCCCAACCAGCTGTTTCATGATCATTATTCTGTAGATGTTAAATAGAATTGGTGACAATGGTAAGCCTTGTGGCAGCCCTGGACAAATGGATATTGACTCGGATTACCAGCTTCCCCATCTGATTATCACCTTCCTCAGAAACAGTGCTGCAGCAATCCATCTTATGAGGAATGGGGTGCACCGCCATTTTGAGGAGCATGTGCATGAGGTATTAAATGATACTCTGTTGTATGCATCTTCCAGATCTATACAGCAGCACATGTCTCCTCCTGTCTGTGGAAGCTTTCAAATACATCACAGGCAAAGACTGCCGCATTGAGCCATCTCTCTCTGTTATATCTATAACCTCAGTGTGTGGGTGGGAATGCACGTATCTGTTCAAGGTGACAGGTGAGTACATTGGCAATTATTTTCTCCAGTAGCCTGCCCACAGTGTTCTGCATTGTGATGATTCTGTAGGCACTGATCTGAGAATGGTCCTTGTTTGGCTTCGGTGGTGGTAGTAAGTAGCTGTGTAGCCACTCCTCCTTAGTCACTCTGAATGCAGACATTAAACTCTTTGGTCAGTTTATTCAAGTTGTGATCAGCTAAATTGCCTATGTCGTCAAACCGAACACCATCTGGACCTGGAGCAGTGTTATGTGAATTTTTAAGTGTTGTGCAAATGGCATCAAATTTCATTTTAGAGCATTAATGAGTTTTTTGTTATGCAATAAGCTGTTCTTTATTTGATAAAATGAGATACATTTTTTTATAACAAACATTTATTATGTATTTTCCGAATAGGTGAAATGATTAATTGTGTGTTTGTGAAAAATTGTGAGAAATGGCATTTGTAAAAGTATGTTGTAGGTATTTAAAAAAAAAAAATTTCAATAACTTTTATATCTTTATTGTTACTAACTTCATTTCTGTACCCAAAGTTGTAACTTACGCTAAAAATAAATGCAAGAAACAACCTGACTTATACGATTGTAACTGCCATGAGGGAACTACTAGTATCAACATAGAATGGGAGCAGTGGGTATTAAACGTTGGGAACCACTAGTATAAGTTATCATGCTCTTTCATGATCCAAAGTCATTTATGTATAGTGGGTACTTTACATCGTCTAGATGTCCAGGGTTCGATTCCCACCATGGGGGGTGTTGAACCCGTGGTTTCTTCGTGGCTTTTCTCTGCTTTGGGCAATGAGATTCGATGTCTAGCTCTCTCTGGGTAATGAGATTCGATGTCTAGCTCTTTCTGGGTAATGAGATTCGATATCTAGCTCTTTCTGGGTAATGTGATTCGATGTCTAGCTCTTTCTGGGTAATGTGATTCGATGTCTAGCTTTCTCTGGGTAATGTGATTCGATGTCTAGCTCTCTCTGGGTAATGAGATTCGATGTCTAGCTCTCTCTGGGTAATGTGATTCGATGTCTAGGTCTCTCTGGGTAATGAGATTCGATGTCTAGCTCTTTCTGGGTAATGTGATTCGATGTCTAGCTCTCTCTGGGTAATGTGATTCGATGTCTAGCTCTCTCTGGGTAATGAGATTCGATGTCTAGCGCTCTCTGGGTAATGTGATTCGATGTCTAGCTCACTCTGGGTAATGTGATTCGATGTCTAGCTCTCTCTGGGTAATGAGATTCGATGTCTAGCTCTCTCTGGGTAATGTGATTCGATGTCTAGCTCTCTAGGAAGATGGCGAAAAATAGGTCTCGTGTGCACTCTGTGCACGTTTAGGAACCTTTGGCAGTCTGAAATCACAAAGATTAGGCCAAATATGGACGCTGTCCGGGCATAATTAAAAGGGAAAAAAAATACCCAAAACGTTGAAACTCTCGATAATAACAATTTTAGAGTACCTCTGATGTAGGAGAATATCTGCCTGTGTGGCGGGGAACATATGAGCACATGGCTGACGGTGTGAAGAATGGGAATAACTGATAGTAAGTTTCAGTCGCTTGGGACATAAAGCTGGCAAACGTAAACAAACAAAAGTAAAATATAAAGGGGAAATAACCTTGTCAGCATCAAGAGAAAACAATATACATGTATATATATATTTTTTTTTTTGGGGGGGGGGGACGCTTGTGATAACTTGAAAGATTGTAGGAAGAAGAGAAACATGGATAAATTACCAGAAAGTTTAAGAGAATGGTTTGGTAGAAAGACAATAACAGAATTGATAGCTGACTGCAGCAGAAATAGTTGTAGATAGAGAGAGACATGATCGCCTACGCTAGCAGCCGCGGTACTTGATAATGCCACCTTTAACTGGTGGGTCTTATGATCTGTAGTTAAATCCTTTGGTCTTGATAATCACATCATAAAGTGAAGTACGCCATATAGACAGACACTAACACATTCATTGATTGTTGTTTTTGTGCGATCTTCAAACACTGGGAGATTACTCTGGATAATCTCGCGTCAAGTCAATCTGTTGAATGATTTAGCGAGCTCACCCAGGCTTCTCGATAGAGAGCTGGCGATAACAATGCGCCCAATTGATGCAGCGATATCGATTTTTGTGCGTTGAAAGATCGTTTCAATATTGTTATTATGCGGTTAAACACCGTTGCGTTGTGCAGCACAAGATGTAATAATACCTTCGCTTTGTGAGAGTTGGTCTATACTTGACTTGATATGAGGGTAACAACAAATATGTTGCATCTCATTGCTAGGCACGCATACGGGCAATCGAATATGGTCTTTATGTATTTAGTGAACATATTTATTCCATGCCCAGCGGTACATTTTCAGCTGAGGTGGCCGGTACCACGCCAGGCTGCTCTTACTTTCCAAGGAAAATAATCTCTGCGACATTTTTATAAACGAAATCTGGAGCTTTGTCGCTCCCTGAAGAAAATATTCCAACACTTCTGCGAATTAAACCCTGACCCTTCTGATTAGGAAGCGAACGGACTGACCGCCCAGCTACCGTCACTGACCGCCCAGCTACCGTTACTACAAATAATAAAAGTACCATTAACATTTTACAGGAGCGGTTTCATATGATTAATAAATTACGTTATTGGATGTGAATTGTATTGACTTTTACAGACATTATTTGGCTTTATAGGATTGTGCGAATATAGTATCACTGTATATCGATTACATTATTATTTAATCACAATTTAGTCTAGTTGTCCTTAAATACAATCTAACACAGAGGAAGATTAATTATAGTAAGAAATATATACATTGCGTTATTACAATGTCAGCAAAACGCAGGGCAGCGGGCAATTAAAAAGTTTCTCAGTTTTGTGTGCAGCAAGTCTTATCTTACTTATTCCGTGGATCTAGTTACAGATCAATGCAATATTATATATATATATATATATATATATATATATATATATATATATATATATATATATATAGCAAGAATGCACATCACTTTTATGTAGTTCCCAGTGTTTACAATATGAGTTATTATTACAAACAATATTATCTTCTCGATCGGCAGTAGAATTTAAAGTAAATTTTCCTCAAGAGACCTTAATTTTACCCTTAACAGAATGTAACACACAAGTTTGTATATTTATAGTTTAAGATCCGTTGTTTGCCATGTTTCATTACACGTGCTTGTCAACGCACAGTTTGTAGTCATCTTGCAGATTTCATTTAATATAACAAACGTTCGGTTCCTGGCATAGTTATAGTAACAATAGCCATCAGTAGGGCAGTGGTAACTTGCTTGGCTTGGCCATACACCGTTTGCATCTATCATCATTGAGTGCCGTCTCCGCATCGAAGGTTGGCTGCTATGGAGCGCCATTCCAGTAAAATACCATAACGTAAGGAAAATATAACAGGAATCATGAAAAAAGGCACCCAATCAGACACAGAAAGAAAACACGAAGCAGAAAAACACCTACACTATACCTACCCACAGGACTCTTGGTCCCACATATACACAAATGGCTCTGCTACAAATGCCACCAAAAATGGAGGGGGAGGTGTGTTCTTGACGCTGAATAATCAAGACGAGATCACCAAGTCAATAGCTACTGGAAAATTCTCAAACAACTTTAAAGCAAAAACTGAGGCCATCAGAGATGTTGCAACACTGGCTACTCAACGCAAAAATAACATGCACAATAAATTGGTGATTCTGACTGATGCACTGTCAGTACTATCAGCTCTAAAAGCCCCAAGAACAATGAACTAGATAACAACTTGAGAACAACTCTGGACCAACTATGCAATAACTTCCAGAGAGTAGTCATTCAGTGGATACCATCACACTGTAATATACACTGGAACGAACGCGCAGATGAATCAGCTAAAGAGGGAGGAAGAGTACCACAAGAGAACCATCCGCTCAGTTATGATGAAGCCAAATACATCCTCAAAGGTCAGTTCCATGAAAAATGGAAACGAGAACACCCAAAGCATAACGAGAGTGACGGATACCACCAACTATCAAGGAGGAATCAAGTCATCATACTTCGCCTACGCACTGGCCACAATAGAATGAGAAATCACATGTTCACCAAATTCAAAATAGGTACAACCAGCCAATGCCACTGTACACTGGTCAATATGACTACAAAACATGTTCTACAGGATTGCCACCAGTACACAGACCTGAGAAGAGCAATGTGGTCCACGCCCACATCCCTGGAAGAAAAACTATATGGGGCAATCGATTCGCTTAAACAGACAGCTGACTTCATGAGAGAGTCTGGAATTCTACTCTGATTGAGTCTTGATCGCAGAGAGAGAGAGAGAGAGAGAGAGACTCTGTCTCTTGCTTTGATGGTGCAGATTATGATTTGTCCATCTTTTGATGTTACTCGTCCATGGTGGTCTTGGTCTGCCTCTGTCTCTTTTACCTTGTATTTTCCCTTCCAATATTACTTTTATTAGGCTGTTGTGTCTTTTAGCATGCCCAAAAATTTCATTTGTAGTTGTTTTGAAACTTAATCATTTGTTTTCTTTTCCTTCCATCCAATTCCACCCATTCTTCTATAAATCCACATTTCAAAGGCTTCAATTTTCTGTTCTGTTTTTTTGTCTAATGTCAATGTTTCTGCACCATACAGGAATATTGAGAAGATGTAGCATTTTGCTATTCTTAGTTTTAGCCCTGGTGTTATTTGTTTTGATGTTAGTATGTTCTTCATGACATTAAAATTACTTTTTGCCATTCCTATTCTATTGTTTATTTCAGTTTCACATTTTCCATCACTGGTTATAGCATGTCCAAGGTAGCTGTAGTTCTGAACTGTCTCAAGGTGTATTCCTTCAATTTTGTTATTTGCTTGTATCCGAAAGTGACATTTTAGTTCTAACCTTTGACATCTTACATTATGTATGGGCAGCGTTGATCTCAGTCTAGGGAACTTTCCAATCATTATTAACATGGATATGGTTTCACTTTGTGACATTACACACAAAACATAGAACTGTTAGCACAAGTCATTACTTATGTATGAATGACATTTTAGTACAATAAGCTCGTAACAAAAATTAAAAAAATATTGGCAAATCTGAGAGTTTTGGGGGATGCAGTATTCAATGTTTAACTACAACGGTTTATTATTATTATTTATTTTAAGATACAGGTTCTTCTAATCACTTTTAATGTTGAGTACAAGAAGTGTGCTTTATCTTCCTAGGAGGATACAAATAAGGAAATCAACTAAAGTATCGGTGTCAAACAACTGTGTGCTCACGTTGGTTTGAACCAAGACCTGCGCTTTCCAATGAACTCAGTTAAAGAAGGGAAATGGGTACCAGACACACTGATTTGGAAAGGGGGGGGGGTGGATAATGACAAAGTGGTAGAGCACTAGTTTTCCCCTCCCCGAGTCAACCTCAGAATTCTTTGGCCTTGTGCGAGAATTATTATTTCACTTCCCTCCCTTCTCCAAGACATTATATTATAGGACATTATTCAATGTTATTAATTATTGTTCATTATGTTAATTAATTATATATATATATTATATAATAATGAGAACAATAAGAGCCTCGGCGGCTGAGTTGTTAATGCGCTTGCTTTCTGATCAGAAGGGTCTGGGTCCGATCTCCAGGAGTGACAGATTTTTTGTTCGCACCGACAAGGCTTTGTGGTTCACCTAACTTCTAATAAAATTGGGTGTCAAGAGATTTTTCTGGGAAGTAAAGGCGGCCTGGCGTGATACCGTCCACATCAGCCACAAATGTGACGTGATCGTAGAAAAATATGGTATGACTGGAGACGAAACCTTTATTTAACCTTTCTGTTTGTATTTAATGATTGTTAAAATATAAATAATATTGTGGTAAAGACCACGAGAATACATTCAATAGGACATTTGGATGTTCGAGCCGCCAGAATTTTAGTTTTGCTTTAAAGAGTTCACGACTTATGATCCTGAAGCTTCTCATCTGTTGCTGCAGCTATTATCTTGTGCTGTTTAAATGTGCACCATATGTGCTACGGATTTTAACAATCATGATTGGCCAGTGATGAGCTCATTGTGAGTTAATACGAGTGGCAGGCAACATCTGGTTCAGACCAAATAATAATAAATGAATATTATTACAGAGGGAAACTTCCGAGGTGACAGATCGGTGAATAATGTCAGGGTTTAGAGGTATATTTTAAGTTTACAACACTCGGAAAAAATCACAAATAATCAACAGGGAAAAAACAATAGACGGTCTGAAGCAGGATCGAACCCGTACTCCTCGGCACACCGCCATGCCACAAAAACCACACGTCAGAGCACACGGCCAACTCAGGGTCCAACCTTGGAGCCGCACAATAAAATCTCCGGGTCCATTTGAGGCTGAGGGAAGCTGGTGGAATCAACCCGACTTCTTGTCCTCAGTTGACCAGTTTACTAACAACCGCTTCATTTATGTTTCTTTATGTTCGTTTAATCTCATAAACTAATGACTGTTGGTGTGCTGTGATAACCTTGTGAACCGCGTGTTGAAAGGGTTATGTGACACTGAATTGGCGGAATTTATAAACTTAACTCTTCTGACAGACCCATACAAACTGTCACTTTTTAAACGGATATTTTAAGTCCATGCGTCAGTTGTTATTTGTACATGTACGTCATCGTTTGTTTAAGACATCGTTCTCTAGTTATCTGTTTGACATTTCAAATGTAGTCTCAAGATTGCTGTCTTGTTACAAAACTGTGTGTCCCAACATGTCAACTATTGTAGTCTCAAGATTGCTGTCTTGTTACAAAACTGTGTGTCCCAACATGTCAACTATTGTAGTCTCAAGATTGCTGTTACAAAACTGTGTCCAACATGTCAAATGTTGTAGCCTAAAGTTTGCTGTTACAAAACTGTGTCCAACATGTCAAATGTTGTAGTCTCAAGATTGCTGTTACAAAACTGTGTCTCAACATGTAAAATGTTGTAGTCTCAAGATTGCTGTTACAAAACTGTGTCCCAACATGTAAAATATTGTAGTCTCAAGATTGCTGTTACAAAACTGTGTGTCCAACATGTCAAATGTTGTAGTCTCAAGATTGCTGTTACAAAACTGTGTATCCCAACATGTCCCTAAATATTGGTGGTCTTTGGGGCACTCTTGACGACGTCCTCACAAATTCCTACCAGCCCCCACAATCCTTCTTCTTTCCATCCTCGTTTGCCTTTCAGCGCCGAGGGGCGATATAGTTTGCGGTTTTTCGCTCTTCTGGTGGCCTCTTTATATTTCCTTGTGTTTCTAATATTCCAACGGTTCATCTTTTTCGTGGTCAACCTTTGAGTTTGGTGTTCTCGCAGTGTTTTTTAAATGGCTCGTTATGTTTGGTGTTTTGGTATTGCTATCTTATCACGTGTCCAAAGCATTGCATCTGTTGTTTCTTTGTGTACTCTGTAGCGGGAATTATGCCTAGCTTTAGTTCTTAGTTCTTCATTTCTGATCTCATCTCTCAATTTCATGTCATTCGATCAATGCTCTTCGTCTCGGTAGTGGTTATTTTTCTTATTGCTCTTGCTTCTAGGATCCAGGTCGGAACTTTCACAATTGAATGCAGCTTTCTGAGATGTGGCAGAGGATAATCCAGTGCATTCTCTAATTACGCCCGTCTGCTGCCGGGGCCCGACAGGGGAGTAAAGAATAGCGGCGCTGTACCCTACCAGGCATGTTCGTAAGAGGCGAGAAGGGAGGGTTGGGCATGGGACTGGCTATCCCATACTGTAAAAAATTAAGCCGAAAAAAACTTAACAAACATGGACAACGATGGCGTTGGATAGGACACACACTGCGGAAGCCAACTGAGAGTATTACACAACAGGCCCTTTTTTTGGAATCCCCAGGGGAAAAGACAAAGAGAAAGACCAAGGAATTCCTGGAGAAAACAAATAGAAGCAGAGATGAAGATGATGAGGAAGGCATGGAATGATCTTAAAAGAAAGGCAAAAAACAGAATGACTTGGAAAGTGTTTGTTGAAGACCTATGCTCCACTGGGAGCTAAAAAGGTAGCTAAAATTCTCTAATTGTATCCTCACAACTTGTCCTCTGTATGTCTTGTCGTCTTTTGTCTGGTGCTCTGCTATGTAGACTGATTTTTGGCAAGACTATCGTGTGTATATCTTTGCCATATCTACTCCCTTTTTTTTACCATTGACATTAGATCCGTTTTAGTCATTTGGAACGTTGGGTTATGTTGCAACCCATACTCGTTGCTGGTACGGTCTTTATAAGATATGTACAAGATTTGTGTATACCATCTCATTTCCAAAGCTTGTATTCTTTTAAAATCAACTGACATCTCAGTTTCAATGTTTCACAAGCTTATGGCAGTAAATATGCCACGACGTTTTACAATACCATGATTCTTGCTACGAGGAAGGTGTTTTTAAATTAGTTGTTTAAGTACTTTTCTTTGGATATTCGATGAAATGTTAATTCTGATGATTCCACTGGCAAGGGCGGTTGAGAAATGTTGGGTTTCAATTCGATGGCAGTGATACCGGGGCCTTCGAATAACTATAACGAACATGTACAAACCATTGTAGCTGGCCGTCCTCTGTTCACTCCATTCCCTCACACATTTTTCATGTGTCAGTTTTGTATTTGGTTATGGTTGTCTAGCCCATTAGTTCTCACGATAATAAAGACAATATAAACAAAAGCAAAACACGAGACGAGGCCGAGTTTCTTGAATGTAGAAACCAGTCAGAAGTGATTACAGACAGACGACTTAGACATCACAAGATGAGAAAATATCCCGAAACAATCACAAGAACTGCTAAGCAGGGGACAGTGTGAAAAGGTGGAAGACAGACTGACCAAGGACATGCTGGGGAATATTGGGAAGAAATGTATAGTATAAGCCATGATATTATTTGCTATTAATAATTTGAAAACCCTTGTACTAGATATGTTTTCTAGGTCTATTATTAATGATTTATCAGCAGTTGTAGAGCACGTTATGAGTTGTTTTTATAGACTGTTTGGATCTGATAAAGAGTGAGTAATATGGTGTGTGTGTTTTTTGTTTTTTTTTTCAAGCTGAAATAAATGCAGAATGACGCGAACAATGCGGGACATACCAGTTTCATCATGTGTAAGAGAAAATTGAGGCTATTAAGTTTTGCTATAATTTTGTGCTTGGCTATCATTCTGGCGGTACTCCTAACATCAGCTTCAAACGATCGTACCTGGGGCGAATAGGCATTGAGAGAGTGAATAAGATATGTGCATAACCAGTGAGCCGCGGTAGCTCGGTGGTTAGTCAACTGAATGACGAGGGGAGGGGTGTTAGATATTAACAGCACCTAGATTCACTCAGACTTAAATCGGTGCCTGGTTTTGTTTCCTGTGGAAATATGTTGCCTGGTGAGGCTCGATCATATAACGTGTAGTTCGTTATTGAATAATGTGGGCGCTAGCATTATATTCCCCATTCGTCTTAACGGATCCTGTTCCTGTTCTTATGTGTGAGGGTGTGTACGTGGGCTAGGTGATATTTGATGATAATGCCTTTACATGCTACAAGAAACGTAGATCACGTGTATGTGAATCTTCTGTATAATAAGGTACAAGTGTCATTGGGTGGGGGGTAGTCTAGAGGTGCGAGGTCGGCTTTAGGACAGGAAGGACTCGGATTCAAAGCCCACCGGAAGCGATGGCGATTTTTTAATGAAATAGGAAAAAAAATTATTTCCTTGGTCTACTTATGACGCATCCTTTACTGATCTCTTGAGTAGTGAGATTCGATGTCTAGTCTTCTCGGATAACGGCAATACACCGGAGGTCTCGCATGCAATCTCGCACGTTTAAGAACACAGCCAGTTAAAATAACAATATAAAAATTAGTATGGTCATAATTGTGGCCGCTGCTTGGGTAAAGTTGCACCAACAAATCTATATCTCTATTTTAACTAGTTCGCTGACGTTATTTCTGACATGTTATATTTTTTGTGGTGTAATATCCTTTTGTGCAAGATTCCGTAACAGAAGATTACAGTATGCAGATTATTAAGTCAGCAACTTATACTTTAACAAATCTATCATGAATTATTGTAAAACCGAAAATAGTGGGAAAATAGCATGTTTGTGGTTGTACTTCAGGTAGGAAAAGAGAAAATGATGTTCGTAGAGAATGAGAATTGTCGATAAGAGAAAATGATGTTCGTAGAGAATGAGAACTGTCGATAAGAGTAAATGATGTTCGTAGAGAACGAGAATTGTCGATAAGAGTAAATGATGTTCGTAGAGAATGAGAACTGTCAACAAGATAAAATGATGTTCGTAGAGAATGAGAACTGTCGATAAGAGTAAATGATGTTCGTAGAGAGTGAGAACTGTCGATAAGAGTAAATGATGTTCGTAGAGAATGAGGTCATATATTGGACATGTGATGAGAAGAGATAATAACCGAATAGCAAAGCAAGCCCTCATGTGGGAAACAACAGGTAAGAGGAAAAGAGGAAGACACAGAGAGACACTGAGAAGAACATTGATGAGAGAGGCAAGAGCAGCAGGAATCGGCTCCCTCAATGAGATAGCGCTGCTTGCACAGAACAGAGACAATTGGCGAGATTTGATAAAATATCTTTAAAAGAATTGACAACTGCTAGAACAAAAATTCAAATAAGAGAGTGAGTGTCGTGGTCTACGCCCTATGGACCGGCTACGGTTCGAAAGGTCAATAGATAGATAGAGAGTGAGAACTGTCGACAAGAGAAAATGTTCGTAGATAGTGAGAACTGTCGACAAGAGAAAATGTTGTTCGTAGATAGTGATAACTGTAAGCGATGTCTGTTTTAGGCCTGTACAATGAACATTAAAAACAGACCAGCCACAAGTAGCTACTTCTTGATAGGGTAATAATAAGCAGTACCAGTTCCTTCCCTCCACGTTCCGAGACGTATGGCAATATGGTGTTAGTAACCATTTTTTTCATTGACACATTTTTGTGTAATGTGTCGGTATAACGCCAAGCCGCCCTTATCAAAAAAAAATCTCGAGTATCAATTTGTTGTAGAGGCTGAATGAGCCTCAATTTGCCATATCTTAGAACTGAACTCTGTCCTTTCTGATCATCAACAAGCGCCACGATAGAATGGTCATGTGAAGTACACAAAAAAAGAAAGAAAATAAGCTATATGTATGTATGTATGTGTATATATCACCTACTAGACATTTGTGATATGTTAATTCAGGGTAAGCTTACAATGCTGCGTGATGACATTTTGATGTTATGACCTTTGTGCCTCACTGTATGAAACTTTTTTAAGAAACTAAAGAGCTGAATGACTTAACTGTTTTGATAATCAGTCTGCCATCTTTTGCAAAGTTAAATGTTTCTACGTGTCTCAACGTTGGCTGTGTATCAGTGATGTCGCCATTTTTATTGGAGCGCAGACTAATAAAATATGTTAACTTATCAACATTCAATTGGTTGATCCGTCGTTGACCAGACCACGTGATGCGCGTACAGCGGAATCTGACACAATGTGCTGCACATGTTTAGCTGTATCACACGTTAAGTTAGGCCTGGTCTAGTTATCAACTTAACGTGACACCAGGGGTCATATAGCGGCGGAGGTCCCTTCATTAAGAAAAAAAAAACAGTTCATTTAAGCACGGCGTTTGATTTAATCATTTTGTAGGCAGAACCGACTTTGCTGTACTTCAGGCAGTCTCGAAGGTACCCAGTTTCTTTCAAATCCAACGGATGGCGTATTTGTTTATAATTGCTTTTCTAGTAGTCTTGCTCATTTTAGAAATATGCAAAGTAAAAAGATATAACAAATGTGAAGAACATGGTCTCGTGCCCATATACCTTCGCTGAACGATAACACGTTTGTGTATTGGTCGCGATATCACCCAGGCTGTCTGCACTTCCAGAAAAATTCAGTACTCATTTAAGGCGGGGTGTCCCTATGACCCGTTGATTAGGATCGAACTCGACCACTTGTCATTAGTAGTTCAACATACCGATCACTAAGCCAAATATTACTCCCACTACTTTTCGTTCTGGATAAATGCCAGCACATCGGGCAGAAGATTTGGCAGCGTTACAATTTCCAGGCCTTGTTCAACCTTTGTGCCAACTGTTGATGTAAAAAAAAAATAAGTTGGGGACAATTTTAGTTTAGCAGCTAGAAATTCTGAACGTTGTAGTAGAGCTTCTCTAGTTTACTTTAGTGGACAGATCATCTTCATTGCGCAGCGGTCATCTCAATAGTCTTTCCCTCCTCAGCACGAAGCACACCCACCACGTAGTAGAAAATGGCTTCAGCTCAGATGTACGCACTCTGTAGCGCCTGCAAAGACCTTGACCCCATCCTCCTTAGTTTCCTCTTAAGATATGCGTAGCATGTGACATTGTTGGTCACGGATCCTGTAGTCACACGAACGTGAGAGTAATATAGTTTCTCTGTTACAAGTTACAGTGACATGCTGGTTTCATGATGTTATCCATTACACTACGAAATGTACAGACCCAATGTCGCTGGCATGAGTGGATGATGCACGCAGAGACTGGAGTGGATATACGGTATTCAAAGTCAGACAGGAGTTGGCGGCAGTGATTTGCTGGCGTGGAGTGCGCCTGCTTAAGAACGATTATCTTGAAGATCACCAGTGTTTGTGTTTTGTTACGACTGTCAATGATTATTAAACTCTTCGTCAATCTTTCGAAGCTTCAACAGCAGCATCCATTCTTATTAACAACGAACAAGTGCGTGATGTTATCACAAGCTGTATTTGTTCATGTGTTTGTCGTGCAGATTTGTACGTATTGACCTCCCATCAACAGCCAGGCTCATGGTAGCATCTCATACTTTGTGTGAGATTCTTATATTTTATCTTCAACATACACCCGATGATTAACAACTTTTCTTCATTCCCCCCTTGGGATGTTAGGTGCACGTAGATGGCAGTAGATGCAGTCTAGTTTACTCAAGACGCGATATTTGTGCCCTTCGACACGGCCATTTGGGGTACCAAATTGCCTTTCCTCTTCAATCCTTGCTCCTTTGCCCAGATCGGTTAGTCTGTTTTCGGTGGCACCACTGGGAGATGGAGTATGGTCTGGATCAGCTTTGTTGTTCACCGATTCTAGAAAATGAAGTTAGCAGTGAATCTCTGAGAATCAAATTACATTCAAATCTATGCACCATGCAACAACAATGTAAAAGACAGCGAAGAATTCTACGACACATTGAGTGAAATTATTAACAAGATTGACGAAAGCGACGACATGTTAGTGATGGGAGATTTTAATGGAAGGCTTGGGAAACGCAACAGTGAGAACAGTGACATCTTAGGACCCTTTGGCGATAAAACAGCTGAAATAAACGAAAACGGAAGCAGACTGCTGGAACTATGCAATCAAAACAATTTATTTATCACCAACACATTCTTCAAACACAGAGAGTCGCAAGTATACACCTGGTACAAATGGAATGACACAACATGCAGAAGCCAGATAGATTTTATACTAACAAGAAACCAGAACAAGAAAAGAGTAACCGACAGTAGAGCAATCCCAAATATTACAGACGACACGGATCACAAGATGGTTATGATCACACTAAGACAGCCAAAAATAAAGAGAAAACACGAAAACAAACAAAAGAAGCGAAAAGAACAGACAATAAAAATAAAACAATTAAACGATCAAGAAACAAGGAAAACCCTAGAAGAAAAACTCAGAGAGGAATTCAAGAAACTCCCTAACGAAGTAGGCACAGTAGAAGAAGAGTGGAAACAATTTAAGGAAACAGTAACTAACATCTCTAAAACAGTTTGTGGAACGAAGCTAAGAACAAGAGAAGGGAAAAAGAGCACGCCGTGGTGGAACGAAACAATCAGAGAAGCAATTAAAGAAAAGAAGAAACTGTTTAAAAATTGGAGGGAGAACAAGAACCAAGAAAAATATGAAAGATATGCCTTAGTTCGAAAAAGAGTTAAAATGTTGATCAAAGAAGCTAAGCAAAGGAATTGGACAGAATTCGGACAAAACATGAGCAGGGACTTCAAGACAGCCACAAGAGATTTCTACAAAGCAGTAAAAGCCACAAGAGCGAGAAAAGAAAACCATGATCCTACTGAGCTGATAAATGACAAAGACGGACAACCAATATCAAACAACCAATGTATGCAACAGAGATGGAAAGAATATTTTGAAGACCTGTTAAACATACCAACTACCAACAAGACAACAAAAACCACACTAGAACTCACAAATACTGAACCCAACATCATGAAAGAGGAAATAGAAGAAGTAATCAAATATGCACCAAGAAACAAAGCACCAGGGATAGATAACATTCCAATAGAAATAATAGCAGCAGCGGGAGAAACAGGAATGCAATGGCTGCACAGAATATTTAATGCAGCATGGCACCAACAACAAGCCCCAGAAGACTGGCAACAGGCAATCATCATACCAATATGGAAAAAGAAAGGTAGCAAAAGAGACTGCAATCAATATAGAGGTATATCTCTGCTCAGCCATGTAGGAAAGCTATACGCCAAAATCTCGGAAAAAAGACTGAGACCAATAATAGAACTACAGTTAAGCGATTCTCAAATGGGGTTCCGAAAAAACAGAGGATGTACCGACGCACTATTCACACTAAAACAGCTTGCAGAAAAAACGACAGAACACAACCAAAACTTATACATAGCCTTCATTGACCAGGAAAAAGCATTCGACAGAGTAAACAGAGAACAACTGTGGGAGATACTAACAACATACGGAGTAAGCCAACATCTAACCAACATTATTAAAAGTCTCTACGCCAACAGCAGCTGCAGGGTCAGAACAGCAACAGGCTACACAGACCACTTCGAAGTTAGATCAGGTGTAAGACAGGGGTGCGTACTATCCCCCCTACTGTTTATTACATACATGGACCATATATGCAAGCTAGCCAACCCATCAGAGACAGAGGAGATCAACGAGCTTCTATTTGCAGACGACCAGGCACTAATACATGAAACAATAGAAGACCTACAAGAACACTTAAACAAACTCAACATCTTAGGAACAAAATACAACATGAAAATCAACATCAACAAAACAGAAGTCATGAATGTCGCCAAAAATAAACAGAACATCAACATAACTATAGAAGGCAGACAACTAAAACAAGTAGAGGAATTCAAATACCTAGGAAGTCTAATGACAAACGACAATTCCCAAACAGCAGAGATAGAATCAAGATGCAACAAAGCTTGTCAAATCATCGGACAGTTATCACCACTATTGTCCAACAAGGAAATAACTCTGGAGGCAAAACGAGCACTATACAATACAATCTTCATCCCAACGTTGTGCTACCAATGCCAGACCTGGACTCTAGATGCAAGAACAATAAGAAAAATAACCTCTACAGAGATGAAATGTGTTAGACGAATGACAGGAAACAGTCTGAGAGATAAGATCAGAAATGTAGAACTGAGAAAAAAGCTAGGAATAGCCCCAGCCATAGAATATATAAGGAAACAACAGATAAAATGGTTTGGCCACGTGACAAGGCAGAAAGAACAAAACACAACACAACGAGCCTTCAACAAACGTTGTGAGAACAACAGACCCAAGGGTCGACCACGAAAAAGATGGATCGATGGAATATTAGAAGCACTAGGAAACATAACAGCAGCAGAGGCGAACAGAAGAGCAAAAGACCTCAAATTATATCTCCCCTCGACGCTGAAAGGCAGATGAGGAAGGAAAGAAGAAGATGAAGTGAATCTCTTGCCGCTCTCAGCTGTTGAGCGTGTTGGCCTTCTGTGGGGTATGATCACAGCCATCTAATAATATTAATACGGCCCGCAGGCTTAAAGAAATCACACAAAGCTTGTGACGTTTTCAGCATTGCTAACATGGGCAGTTGTAGGTATATGTCAGTCGTCTATAGCCCGCACAGCTGATGGCGTCACAAGCTTTGGGTGATTTCGGGAAAACTCTTCTCTCAGCACGCTGGCCTAACCTTTGTAAATCTATAGATGGCTATAGGTAAACAGTATTGATTGGGTTAAAGTCTAGCTTGTTTTGGTTCATGCGTCCAACTTGAATTCAGACGGCACTCCACATGTACTTATTTGGCAGGCAATCCCTGGACTCTACACTCTGTCATATGGGCCACTGCAACTATATAGATGACCCGCTGGCAGAAAATAACATCAGAAAAGTCCTCAATCTAGCGTGACGTTGTTCAGCATTGCGAGCTGGGGTGGTTGTGGGTAGAGTGACGTCAACCGTCTACAGCTCCTATAGTTGAAGATTTCGTCGGGGTGTTTTTCGATTTTATTTTCTGCCAGCGCGCCATCTATATAGTTGACCGATCAATGATGTATCAAGTTCCCTTATATCAATAAACTTGCTTGAAACTAAGGTAATTGATAAACTTCAACATTACATTAAGGTAACAAATATTTAATAACAGCCAATAATCCAACATGTGGATACACTGTCCTAGTCTCACCGATGTTTACTGTTTACGGCAACGAAAGCTGCTACCTGCCAGCCATATGTGCCCAGTGGTGGAATAAAGCTGTGCTAGTAAGACATTCAGAGCTCTTCCACGGGGATGGGCAACCTGGGAAATAAACCACCTCTAGCTAGCAGTTTATCATTACAATCAGAATAGCTAAAGCAGCAATGTCTTTCAGAGGCCTTGAAAAGTTGTGGAGATCAAAACTCACCAGCAGTCAGATAAAAACGATGCAGGAAAACACAAATGAACTATCATCAATAGCCAGCAAAATTGGGCTTGAGATCAATCATGAAAAGCTTAATTCCAACAGACGACAAAATATACATGGAAAACAAACCAGTGGAAGAGATCGATCACTTTATCTATCTTGGAAGTCACATTGATTGAGAAGGGGATACAAGCAAAGAAATTAGAATCAGAATAGCTAAAGCAGCAATGTCTTTCAGAAGCCTTGAAAAGTTGTGGAAATCAAAATTCATCAGCACAAACACAAAACTTAGACTATTCAAATCAAATGTACTATCAACCCTTACGTATGCGTGTGAAAGCTGGAAAACAACAAGAGATATAGAAACAAAGTTGAACGCATTCGAAAATAAATGTCTAAGGAAAATACTTGCTATAGCATGGAACGAATTCAAAACAAACGAGGAAATTAGAGAAATCACCAATCAACCACTAGTATCTTCAGTAATAAAGAAAAGATGATGGTCATATGTTGGACATGTGATGAGAAGAGATAATAACCGAATAGCAAAGCAGGCCCGCATGTGGGAAACAACAGGTAAGAGGAAGACCCAGAGAGACACTGAGAAGAACATTGATGAGAGAGGCAAGAGCAGCAGGAATCGGCTCCCTCAATGAGATAGAGCTGCTTGCACAGAACAGAGACAAATGGCGAGATTTGATAAAATATCTTTAAAAGAATTTAAAACTGCTAGAAAAAAAATTTAGATAAAGAGAAGTGTCTTGGTCTGTGCCCTATGGGCCGGCTACGGCTCGAAAGGTCAATAGATAGATAGATAGCTAGTAGTTGCCTTCTGGAGAAGGAAAGGCATGAGAGAACACCAAGACATGAACATGCAGGCTGGGCGCAACATTCCCTAAAATAAGGAAAACTCCTATTTCAAGCCAAGATCCAGCCTATCGAAGACGGAGTGTGTCAGCACGATGTGCAGGTTATGGATAAAATTAGGACACATACAAGTATGCAAAGTGCTCATCTTATGTCATAATGTTGTTCCTACTCCTCCATCATGAAACAGGACAGAGTTAAGTTTGCATGACAAGAAGGCTTGAATATGAAGAATAAAAAGAAACAATAGCAATGTTATCAAGTTATTTACTGACAAGTGGTATGTTTACTACATGAAGTTTAGTACATTCAGCTACACCAACGTTGAAAGAACAGACAAGATAATTTTGATAACATTCTCAAAAAAGGCTTTGGAATTTGTATATAAATATGGTGACAAAATTTTGTGAGTGAAACATAGGAAATATTGCCATTTAGAAGGCAGAAGAAGAACACAAGAATGGCAGATGAGCTTATAAATAAAGAAGAAAATTCCTCAGATTCTCTAGCTAATTGTTGAGCATGTGTGTTAAACCTAATAACACAAAAGTTGCAATCAGATTTATTCTGCTTGGATGTAGCAACGTTTAAAGCTTTTGCAGGGCCTTCAAGATTTCTCGTTTTGCATTTTATATATCTTGACGCCCATCCTACCTCTCATCATGTAGTATTCATTTCTCTCTCCTTTCTTATTTCTAAATCCTACTCTCCTAACCCTCCACTTGATCATCTAACATGTAGTTATAGATAATTGTGCTTCACCGTTTGTTGTCGTTGCCTTTGTATTCTGAAGAAGGCCACAGGCCGAAATGTCAGTATTGTGTTGTTTTCCTTCCTTGTAAAGCTGTCATCGTATTTTGGGTTGTTTAGCACACCCCACCACTGGCTCTTCAAGATGAAGCATTGGAAGGTAAGCTGTCTCCACCAATCAGCAAAGATCAAGTAATATTGGAATTGTTTTCTTTTGCTTCAGACTTTGATGTGTTAAAACTATTGCCTAATGATGGTGAGAATATTGTTTTACAGCTGCAATAAGTGTCACTTTTGTGAGGAGACATTCTGAAAACTAAGGATCATAAAGAGGACACCATCAAGTTTGTACTTCATTCTTTAAGAGAAAGGGAGAAGGATTGTTGGAAAATAGATGTATACATTGAGAGAATGATGCGTCTGGAGGTAGACAAAATCTGGTTGATATGGGCAGACTAGTTGGGGAAGCAGATGATGCATCAACAATGAACATCATCATCATCGAGTGCCGTCTCCGCAACGAAGGTTGGCTACCATGGATTGCCATTCCACTCTGTTTCTTGCTTTCATGGTGCATGTTGTCATAGATTGACTTGTCCATCTTTTGATGTTACTCGTCCATGTTAGTCTTGGTCTGCCTCTGCCTCTTTTACCTTGTATTTTCCCTTCCAATATTACTTTTAGTAGGCTGTTGTGTCTTTTAACGTGCCCCCAAAATTTCATTTGTCTTGTCTTAATTGTATTTAGTAGTTCTCTTTTTATTTTTAGTTGTTTTAAGACTTCATCGTTTGTTTTCTTTTCCCTCCATCCAATTCCACCTATTCTTCTATAAATCCACATTTCAAAGGCTTCAATTTTCTGTTCTGTTTTCTTGTCTAATGTCCATGTTTCTGCACCATACAGGAATATTGAGAAAATGTAACATTTTGCTAGTCTTAGTTTCAGCCCTACTGTTATTTGTTTTGTTGTTAGTGAGTGTTGAACAATGAACATCTGACAAAAACAGTCAGTCTGCATGTGCTTTGTTGGGACAGCTGGTTAAGCTGATATGGGAATGCTCTGATTGCAATGAAACTGATTCCACGAGTAGAATAGAAAGACAAAGACTAAGAATTTCTGTCTCTGAGAACTTGCAACCATAAAATTATCTCACTGACTGAAAAAGTCATTGTTAGATGAATTGAATGCAGAAACAATTGGTGACAAATTCATACAGTCATTTAGTGAATTCAAACTATTGCTCCTAATATATGGTAATTTGAGTGGATTGCATGAAATGTACTTTGATGATTTTTTTAATGATTTTGTTAATTTGTAAAAATCTGTAGTAAAAGGAAACTGTTTAAAAATACCCACCATATATTTAAATGAGTAACAAAAAAGTTATTTTTAAACATTTAGTATCACATATTGCCAGTAATATGTACAATATATGCACACTGTAATTACTAAACATTCCTGTGTGTTACCGGGGCCTCATTATGAGCGAAGTAAAGAATAGTGACCTTCCAGGCATGTTGTAAGAGGTGACTAAGGAGATCGATGGCTTGACAAGCTGTCATTGTAAAAAGTATTGTTCTGGAAACAGCGCCATAGATTTTAGAGCAGGGATCTCTGCAATATGTGCCACTTTGGCACGCAAGGTTTCTGTTTTTTAGATTGTGGTTCTGTCCTATGTGCCGTCTTCGGCTCGAAAGAACAATAGATAATAGATAGAATTACTAAACAAAAATGTTCATATATTTTGCAAAAATTTTAATTGTCACATTTTCTATTTATATATATAAAAAAAATTGTACTTATTTTTTTACAAAAATAAAATGATAGTCTTTTACTCTAGTTATAGGTGGGTTCCCCCTTTGTCTCCAAGGAACCAATATTTTTAGACCCATTGCAGCATTGATTTTCGAGTAGTTAGGTAGCATTTTAACAGTCACTTTTTACTGTTCTCCATATTTTTCTACATGTTATCATATTATGATTGGCATAGGTGATCAAGTCCTTCCACAATTTTCTAGCTACAGTGCATCGTATCAGTTCTGTTGTTGACTGTTTTCCATGCCATGACACCAAGCTATCCAGTATTTTCTCTCTTTGTCGTCCGTGATCTCTCTTTCCTTTTATTTTGCCTGTTGTAACCAAGTATTCCAACTTTCCTCTTCTCAGGATGTGCCCAAAAATGTTGATTGTTTCTTTCTGATATTTTTTAGGAGTTCCCTTTTTGTGTTGGCCTCTTTGAGAATTTCATCATTGATCTTTTTAGCTGCCCAGGGAACTTTCAACATTCTTCTGAGAAATCCCATCTCTGTGGCCTCTAACCATCTTTTTATTTGTTTGTCTACTGTCCATGATTCGCTACCATAGGTCAGAATTGGTTCTATATAGCACTGATGAAATCTCTTTCTCACTTCTATTGACATAGATTTGTTGCATAAGATATTTTTCATTTTCTGAAATGCTATTTTGGCCTGAGCTATTCTGCTTTTTATTTCTTTTGGTGCATCTTCCATCTGATGTTATTGTTGTGCCCAAGTATTTGACGAGTTGCACTTGTTTCAGATTTGTCTTGTTTATTTGTATGCTGCTTGCTGGTGATGATTGTTTCTTTGATATGACCATTACCTCTGTTTTCTTACTACTCAGACTGCAACCTTTTTTTTGTTTCTTTCTTTTACTATTATGTCCATCATTTCTTGTATCATTTCTTTTTTTTTTAATTAACAAGTTATAAACACTAACACTAAAACAGTGGTAAATAAGCAGTTAACATTGAGTTATCAAAGTTAATACAACAGGCTCAACGTAAGCAGTTCTAAGAAAACAGTTGTCAAATGTGGCAAACATTTATTTTCAAGTTTCAACTATGGAAATTTGACTCACTTACTTGTCCATCCTCTTGGCGGGTGGTGCAATTATATTAGGTCACCTATTAAGTAAATATTAACATGTTTAACAGACTTTACACTGTGGAGGCTATGGTGATCGTCACTTTGGTAGCAATTTTGATATTACCCTAACAGTTATTTATGGGGTGCTCCATGAAAAGATGAAGTGGGAATTTTCATCAGCTAAGTCGATGACCTTGCCTGCCCATATAGCACATACAACTATTAAAGAAATAACTATATGTGAATGGATAGAGTCATTTGTAAACACCTTGAGAGTGACAATTAGATGGATTGTATGTGACACCTAGTAGCCTGTGGAGAAACATCGATAAGGTTGTCCTCCCAGATGCACTCTAAGTTTTAGCCCTTAACCTGTGACAGACTTGGCAGGTTGGTAGAGGATATACATTTTATGCTCAGAGAAACTACAGAATGTGGAGATAGAGGAACTATTAAAAACAATATTCAACCAACAAATTTAAATAATGGTACGATGCATGCAAAACTCTTATGTGTAGATACAGTTGAAACGGAACAAAAAATTAATGTCTAAATAGACAGAAGTTGAATTGTCAATTAATTTTAGTCATTTTCTTTTCCAGTCATATTTTGGTAATTTTCACATTTTTCTTTTTTCAACATTTCAAATTATACAAGGCGTGTTCAAATGAAAACCATCCGAACTATGCAAATGTGCATATGTAGAAGGGGTGATGTCATATCTGATGTAATAAGCACACACCAAAGTGCAATTGTGTATGTCATATCTGATGTAATAAGCACACACCAAAGTGCAATTGTGTATGTGTTCATTCTCAGCGCAGTACTCATTGGTTTTGCTGCAGACCATTGGAACAATGAGCGGTGTGATACAGAATCTATCCAAGGTCTATCAAAGTTGACTTTAATTTGTTCTGACCCTTACAAAAATCAAAAAGACATAGAAAGGGACAATAATTTTGACTCTGATGCAGACAGACATGGCCTCAGTGTCCGTGAATGAACAGTGAATGGATTCAATGAGCAACCAGAGTCATTTTTCTTGGACAGCATTTGCCATCTACCCAAACAATGGGATGTGTGTCTAAATGACTATGGCGACATTCTAAAGAACCCTGTTGAGTACTTGCTTCATAACAATTGCTTTATATAATTCTGCCACACCTGCTGTTGTACCTTGCATATGTTTGAAATAAAGCCACTTGGACGGGTTTAATATGAACATGTCTCGTAATTATACTGAAATTTAGATAATTATAACCATACAAGAATTTCTAAATGTTAAATGAAAGGAATTTCTAATGTTTCACAAGTCTAAATAAAACCAAAAAAGCAAAATAATTTTGTGGGAATGGCATGGTGACAACAGTAAGTGAAAATGTTTGCTGTAGATAGCCAAATTGTGATTGTATGGTACAAGTTTTTGAAGACAGCAAAGTGCTACTCAAGTGAACACAGATGTTAAATCAGAACAGACTTCTTTTATGTGAAGAAATGTTGTTTGCATTGATGGAAGAGCACACTAAATGCCATTTCTTTAACCACTATAAGTAGTAGTTGGGTGAACCCTGGCAGTCCGAAAATAATATGCCACTTCTGGGAATTGAACCCGGGCCCTGCAGATCAGCAAGCTAGCACACTTACCATTCATTCATTGAAACCCCACATTTACATGTTATGAGCATAAATAAATATTAGAATGTGTCCTTCAGGACCGCTTAATGAGAGGAGCAGAATTATAGTCTTCATTGAGTGGTAGACTTGATGATGATGATGATGAGGAAAGCCTGAAACTGACCACCAGCTTTATAAGAAAAATTGGAAGTGGTCACGTGGTGTGGATTAAGCAGAAAAATTAACTAAAACTTGTTACACTTTACTACAAGAGTGTGTTTTTTTAACTGTTTGGAGAGGTAAGAATGTGAGTCACTGAGTGTCAAAGACCTTTTATAAACTACATTATGGTACATGTGTAGAAACTCATTTGTGTACCAGTCACTGTGAAAGATATAATTGTTCTCTTCTCCATTCACTCTAAAGCATGTTTTGTACATGGTGTTGTCGCAATAAACTAATGAAGGGCTGAGTTATCTACACTTTTCATTATAAAGCCCTTTGGCTGTTCTGAAATTCAATAATAGAAATAGACTTAAATTATTTTTTAAATTCTATACAGGAATAAACACACAACAGACTTATGAGGTACATTATTTTGAGGAATAATGCACTGATGGATCTGATATGATATCATCTAAAGGTAGGCCTTTATTTTAGCTGTATAAATAATAAAGATAGTCAAATCAGATAATAAAAGTGAATTGTTTGAAAGCTTTTAAACAAAATGCTATATCACTACAATTGAAGTTTAGTAGCTGTATTTCATCCATTTATTTTCATCAGTTATTTGGTGCACACCATGAAATATTTGTCTGCGTCTTTGTTGAGTCTTCTGTCTTCTTGTTTTTCTTCTTCTACCTGTCAGCTCCCTGTGGAACATAGGTCTTCAACAAACACTTTCCAAGCAGTTCTGTTTCTTGCCATTCTTTTAAGTTCATTCCATGTTTTCCCCATCATCTTCATCTCTGCTTCCACTTGTCTTCTACAAGAATGTTTTGGTCTTCCTCTTTGTCTTTTTTCTTGGGGATTCCAGAAAAGGGCATGTTGTGTAATACTCCCAGTTAGCTTCCACATTGTGTGTCCTATCCAGCACCTCAAGGTGATACACTTCACCCATTGCTTCTTCACTTTCCGGGTACATTGATTGTATAATTTCTCAGAACTGGACTCTGAACAACCCTAGTTTAATAATCAAATCCTCAATTTATCTCTCATGGCAACCTGTACACATTGTTTGTTGGATATTTCAACTAGTAATGTGTCTTACAATGATACTCATCATTCCCATCCGCCTTATTGCTGTCTTAGTATAGTGAAAACATTGTGACCTGCCCTTGTACAGGGTGCACCATATTGCACCATTTTAAGTCATATTCTGCTTCTTACCAAGATGGACAAATCCAAACTTGCAATCACATTTACATGGCATTAGACCAAAGAACAGTGGCCAGCAACTAACCAACATTGCATTGACTACAAAACTTATAAGTCAAACATTTCTAGTCATTTTGTTTTTGCAATAGACGTCTTGTAGAAATGTCAACTTAATACTTTTATTTATCTCCAGAGTTGCGGTTGCAATGTTTATACTTTGTCAGACCTAGCTGCATTTTAGATTATCATTTTATAAAGAATAGACATTTCCAGAATTTATTGTGCTCCTCAGTAGTATGAAGAGTGGGAGCGAGGGGTTAAGTCGATAGCTTGTCGTGTTCAAAACCAGGAGAATGCCCTTTTGAATCACTGCAGGGTCAAAGGTTATTTCTGTTGGGGGTGATATAAAAATTTTAATACAAACATCTCCTGGCGATTGAACTGGAAAAACAGACCATTATTCTTTGATCATACACCCCCCGCCCCCAAATGCACGCACGGCCACACACACACACTTCCCTGCAGACCCTAGAAATGGTAAATGAAATAATTATGTAATGATTTTTAAAATTTAAGCATTTTTGTTTATTTCACTAAAGGACTCATATATAAAGAGAGAAAGATATTTGTTACAAATTTATGCCAATCTAGAAATTGATCACTATAGAATGTTTTTGTGTAATTTTTATTCTTACTGTTACTTTCATTCATTCTGTAATTTAAAGAAACAAAAATTGAAAAGAAACATTAAAAATAATAATATGATTGGCTGAATGGAAATGTGGTAAATGTAGGAGTTAATACATAAATGATTTACTAAATTTAAAAAAAAAATGAACAAGAATTATTCAAGTAAATAGCCTTGGTGACAGTGTTAAAAGAAGTCCAAAAGTTGTAATCATATATACATGAAGTGAAAAGAAAATAAACATATAATTATTTTAAATAAAAATCTAGTGTACGAGCAGGTCAAACAATTTTATACATGCATTCTACTGTTACAGATGTTCCGTCTGAGAAAACATGACGAGTCTGGCCACAAGTTCCTTTTGGAAGCTCCGTCATCTAAACTTGCACAACTAAGAAGGAAGATTCGGGATTTAGGTGGTTATTACATTGACTCAAAGGTATGTAGTCATTTCAATTTTTACTTTAAGAAGTCAGTCTGCATGAAAAATGATTTGTAAAATTATATAAAAATGAGACACTGATAGCAATGATAAAAGCACTAGAAGATTTTGACAATGAAATGTCACATAAAAATGCAATAATATATGCAATACAGGATATATGTGTTAATTTGACCTAAAACATCAATATTTATTTGCTTTGCCAAAAAAGACTGGCATTATGGAATGCGGCAGTTTTGAAACAGTAAGTTTGACCACATAACAAAAATCTTGGTTAGTTATACCGGGAAAAACCAGATTAACACTAGATTATGATACCTTTGTAAAATTTACCAACTTAAAATACAAATTCTCAGAATTCAACAGTTTGTCACGGACAAACATTTCCCTCCTTGTACTTTTACTAATTATTTCTTCTGGTGACCCCCGAGTGCTTGATTTATTTCCTTTGATGTTGAATTTTTTTTTCTTTTCAAACACAATGTGTACTACGTAAAATTTACGAAGGTGACGTAGGAAAGCTATTGTTGTTTTTTTTAAAATAAATTTCACAAATTTTCAAGAAATTCTTTTTCTTCTTTTTTTTCTTCTTCTTATGGTGGGGGAAATCTCTTCAGCTATTGGTGAGACATCAAACAAACCTTTGCAACACAGGATAGACAGCAAATGGTGCTAAGAGGAAGCCTAACATATGTCTTAAATGACAGAGTGACGGCTGGCATGTAAAAAGACAGCATAACACCTCTGGTACCACGGCACAATGTGTTCAAATTCCAGGCCATAAATTAAATGTAAGCCAGGAAATAATTTCTTCATCTAATTCCTGTGTCTCTCCTAGTGTAAACACACAGCTGGGTAGCAACAAAAGTTCAAAGAAATTTCTAATTTTTGGAACTCCATGTAACATTCTATTGACCTTTGACCTTTCGAGCCGTAACCGGCCCATAGGGCGTAGACCAAGATACACCTTCTCCTATATGAATTTTTGTTCTAGCAGTTTTCTTTTAAAGATATTTTATCAAATCTCGCCATCTGTCTCTGTTCTGTGCAAGCAGTTCTATCTCATTGAGGGAGCCGATTCCTGCTGCTCTTGCCTCTCTCATCAATGTTCTTCTCAGTGTCTCCCTGGGTCTTCCTCTTTTTCTTTTACCTGTTGTTTCCCATATGAGGGCTTGCTTTGCTATTCGATTATTATCTCTTCTCATCACATGTCCAACGTATGACCATCGTCTTTTCTTTATTACTGAAGATATTAGTGGTTGATTGACGATTTCTCTAATTTCCTCGTTTGTTTTGAACATGTAACATTTAGTGTTTGTAAATTTTATGCGGTGTCGTAAAAACGAAGCGTATAGTGGACAGTAGACAAACAAATGAAAAGATGATTAGAGGTCACAGAGATGGGATTTCTCAGAAGAATGTTGAAAGTTCCCTGGACAACTAAAAAGACCAATGAGGATGTTCTCAAAGAGGCCAAAACAAAAAAGGGAGCTCCTAAAAACATCAGAAAGAAACAATCAACATTTTTCGGGCACATCATGAGAAGAGGAAAGTTGGAATACTTGCTTACAACTGGCAAAATAAAAGTAAAGAGAGATCACGGACGACAAAGAGAGAAAATAGTGGATAGTTTGGTGTCATGGCATGGAAAACAGTCAATAACAGAATTGATACGATGTACTGTAGATAGGTTGTGGAAAGACATGATCGCCTGCACCAACTGGTATGGCTCATGATGATGATATCATAAAAACATAATTTGCTGATTGGTGATGTATCTTGAGTTAAAATCAATTTAAAGTTAAAAGAACAACAATTTTAATTTTTGAAAAAAAAAAACAATAGGACAAAAGACACTTATCTTCTGCAGGAGTATACTAATATGAAAATACACAGAAGTAAAGGAACCAATTTATGTGTGCTTCATAGATTACACCAAAGCTTTTGACAAACATAAACAACTGATAAAAAGCCCACAAGATATACGTCTTGATGATGCAGACATAGTACAGATATGTAACTTATACTGAGAACAGACAGCAGTGATGTGATATGATATAACAACAAATTCTGCATCTATTGATATAAAGAAAGAAATTAGACAGCGCTTGTTCAATCTAAACACTGAGTAGATTTTTAAAGACATAATGGAAATGTCTGGTTGAAACATCAATGGCTAACAAACATTTTGGTGCCTCAAATTCCAGACCTGTTTCTGGGTATATTTGATCTGCTGATTTAAAAAATAGCAATTGAGACACAGAACATATGCCACATACCACTCTTCACTCTGCTTGTCTATAAAAAGTCAGGATAATTTAATGTAGTGTTCAAATTAATAATTTTTGTTAAGCATGAGGAAAACATTAAAAATGGGAATAAAAGTGGAATAAAATAAACAAGACAAAAAGAGAATATGGATTGATATAAATTTTAAAGATGAGTAAAAACTAAAGGAGACAAATAATAATAAGTGAATATTATTATAGAGTGAAACTTCTGAGGCAATAGATCCAGCGAATCATTTCAGAGGAAGGGGTATTTTACAGCACTCAGAAAAAATCACAAATGATCAACAACAGACTTTTTCTGTTGTTGATTATTTGTGATTTTTTCAGAGTGCTGTAAACATACTGGGTACAAATAATAATACATAAATATTATTATATGGGGAACTTCCGAGGTGATAATAGGGAATAATAGAACAAAGAAGTATGTGTTAGCACTCGGAAAAATTGACAGACAAACAACAATAGAAAAAACGAAGAACAATATATGGTCCGAAGTAGGATCGAACCCGTACTCAGTGGCACCGCGCCTTGCCACGAGAAGCCGAACGCTTGGCACACTGCCACGCAGAACAGAAATAAATTGTATATTTGTACTTTCCTATTAATGCAAGTACGGAAATAAATTGTATTTATTTATATCCACTGCGTGGCAGTGTGCCAAGCGTTCGGCTTCTCGTGGCAAGGCGCGGTGCCACTGAGTACGGGTTCGATCCCACTTCGGACCATATATTGTTCTTTTTTTTTTTCTATTGTTGTTTGTCTGTCAATTTTTCCGAGTGCTAACACATACTTCTTTGTTCTATTATTCCCTGCTGTAAACATACCTCTTCCTCTGTAATGATTCGCTAAAGACTAAAGCTCTGATAACATATGCCATATACCACTCTTCAGGTCCACACAAAATCCACATGTGAATATCAAAGTAGATGGAAGGAACCTGGAGAGAGCTCAAGAATATAGTTATCTTGAATATGTCATAATTAGTGACTAAATTACAAAACATACACAAACTAAGGAATAGAATGGCAAAAAACATTTTTAACGTCATGAAGTGATGGAAATATAAAACTGAAATAAACAAAAGAATGGGAAGGGCAAAAAATAATTTTAATGTCATGAAAAACATACTAACATCAAAACAAATAACACCAGGGCTAAAGCTAATAATAGCAAAATGCTATATCTTCTCAACATTCCTGTATGGTGCAGAAACATGGACATAAGACAAGAAAACAGAACAGAAAATTGAAGCCTTTGAAATGTGGATTTATAGAAGAATAGGAAGAATTGGATGGAAAGAAAAGAAAAGAAATGATGAAGTTTTAAAACAACTAAAAATGAAAAGAAAACTACTAAACACAATTCAAACACGACAAATGAAATTTTTGGGGCATGTTAAAAGACACAGTAGCCTACTAAAAGTAATCTTTGAAAGGAAAATACAAGATAAAAGAGGCAGACCAAGACTAACGTGGACGAGTAACATCAAAACATGGAAAAGTCAGCCTAAGACAACCTGCACTATCAAATCAAGAGACAGACCGGAATGGCGCTCCATGGTAGCTAACCTTCGATGCGGAGATGGCACTCAATGATGATGAACGCCAAGAAAAATATATTCACATCAAAGAAAACAACTCAAAAACTAAAGCTGAAAATAATAAACTATACCTATATGTAACTAATAACTAACAAAATAATGTTTGTCTAACATTCATGTATGGTACAGATGCATGGATGCTTAATAAGAAAATTGAAACCCCTGACATGTGGTCGTATAGTAGAATGGGAAGATTGTGTGGACAAAGAAGAAAATAAATATTGAAGTTCGAAATAGCTGAAAATGAAGAGGGAACAATTTAACACAGTTGGAACTAAGCATGACATTTTTGGACACACAAAAAAAAGCACAGTAGCAGACTGAAAATAATTTTGGAGAGGAAACTAAATGCTAAAATGTAGTGACAGACAAAAGACTTTAGTGGATTGATAACATTAAGAAATGGACAAGAGAACCTACGACAGTGTTCACCCGCAAGACAAAGACGGGATGAAATCATTGCTCTCCATGGTAGCTGACCTTTGATGCAGACATCACAAGATGGTGATAAAAATGGTATTGTTGCTGGGACATAGTGCAAGTTCAAAGCCGTAGGAATACTTCTACTATATAGAACACATAATGTTGATGTGGTTTTGTGTCATCTGTCATTAATATAAAGCTTCAAGCAACCATTTTTATATAATTTTGTAGTCACACTTATCATCAGCTTTACAACAGCTTCAACTTTGTTATGCCTATCCTCTAAGTTTAAGCCTAAATTATGATACCTGTCTGTGACCGATATTTTTTACGATACAGTAGTAAAAATTACTTTAACATTAGGAGCTCTAAAAATAGTATTTTATTTAAACTTTTTACACACAACTGTGTGTTTACTTTAGACAAGACACAGGGATTTGTATTTCCAGGCAGAAGTTGATTTATGACCTGAATTTTACCATATGAACCGGACGTGTTACAATGTCTGTCAGTGCGGTCACTGTAAATCTGTCAATATGTTCAACTACATCATAGTGTTATTGATTAAGGAGGAGTGGCTACACAGCTACTTACTACCGCTACCGAAGCCAAACAAGGACCATTCTCAGATCAGTGCCTACAGAATCATCACGATGCAGAACACTGCGGGCAAGCTGCTGGAGAAAATAGTTGCCCATGTCCTCACCTGTCACCTTGAACAGAACTTTTGCTGATGATATTCTGGTATATCGACAGGGAAGAGACAGACGGGGAATCACCTCCACAATGCAAGACAAACTCGATCGCATTTCTTCCTGGTGTTGGGTTTCAGGTGCCTTCTCTCTCTCTTCTACCTTTTAGCTCCCAGTGGAGCATAGGTCTTCAACAAACACTTTCCAAGTCGTTCTGTTTTTTGCAATTCTTTTAAGATCATTCCATGTCTTCCCCATCATCTTCATCTCTGCTTCAATCTGTCTTCTCCAAGAATTCCTTGGTCTTCCTCTTTGTCTTTTCCCCTGGGGATTCCAAAAAAGGGCCTGTTGTGTAATACTCTCAGTTGGTTTCCGTAGTGTGTGTCCTATCCATTGCCATCGTCTTCGCTGTATTTCTTTATCCACTGGTATTTGACCGGTACATTTCCATAATTCCACGTTAGTGACTTTGTCCTGCCATTTCCATCCCTTTATTCTGCGCAAGCATCCATTAATGAAAGTCTGTACCTTCGTGATTGTCAATTTTGTTATTCTCCATGTTTCACAGCCATATAATAGAACCGACTTAACATTGGAGTTGAAAATTTGTATTTTTGTATTTAGCCTAATTTCTTTGGATTTCCATATGTTTCCCAGTGCAATGAAAGCTCCTCTTGCTTTTGATATCCTTATTTTGGTATCGTTTTCTGTTCCTCCCTCTTTATCTATATTACTGCCCAGATATATATAAGATTGTACGTCTAGTAGAGGTATTTCTCCTAGTTTTATTTGGTTATTGCCAACTGCATTAATTCTCATAATGTTGGTCTTATCTCTATTAATCTTTAGTCCTAGCTGTTGTGATCTCTCATCTAATATACTCATTTTATCTTGCATCTGTTGGTGGCTGTGTGATAGGAGAGCTATGTCATCAGCAAAGTCTAAATCATCAAGTTGTTTGGTCAGTGACCACTGGATCCCATTTCTGTTGTTTTGAGTTATTTTCATAATCCAATCTATGGCCAGTAGAAAGAGAAATGGAGACAGAAGGCATCCTTGCCTTACTCCTGTTCTTATTTCAAATGCTTCTGTAAGCTGTCCTTCATGCACCACACTACATTTTGTTCCTTCATACATTGTTTTTATCAGGTTAATAAACTTTATGGGGATTCCATAATGACTCAGCAACTTCCAAAGCATTCTTCTGTCTAAACTATCAAATGCCTTTTCGTAATCTATGAATCCAATATAAAGTGAGGATTTTAGTTCTAAACTTTGTTCAACTATTATACGTAGAGTAGTTATTTGATCAGCACATGATCTGTTCTTCCTAAAACCTGCTTGTTCATCTCTCAAGTGTTTCTCTATAGCCTCTTTTAGTCTCTCCAGAATGATTCTGCCTAATATTTTTCCTGGCACTGATAGTAGCATAATTCCCCTATAATTTGTGCACTCCTGTAAACTTCCTTTCTTTGGTAGTTTGATTATATAACCTTCTCTCCAGTCTTTAGGTATTTCTTCCCTCTCCCAAATATCGACAGGGAAGAGACAGACGGGGAATCACCTCCACAATGCAAGACAAACTCGATCGCATTTCTTCCTGGTGTTGGGTTTCAGGTGCCTTGGTTAATCCTAATAAAGCATCAGTTTCATGGTTCTCCCTTAACAGTCATATCGTTAATACGACCACACCGGTAGTACGAATGGGAGCTGATGAGGTGACCAGGGACAAGTTGATGACATACCTCGGAGTTAAGTTTGATCGCAGCCTGTATTTTCAGGACCACGTCGACTATGTGATAACAAAATCCCGCAAAGGATTAGCTGCTTTGAAGGTCATGGCAGCTGCCAACATCGAGCAGAGGCTACTTACTCTTCTGTTCCAGGGATTAGTCCTCGCACCAATCGAGTATGCCCTGGCAATTCTTATTGTCAGTACGACTGAAATTGATAGGCTGGAGAAAATACAGAATGAAGCCATGCGCATTATCCTTGGATGTACAAGGGACACTCCCTGTGTAACAATGAGGTATCCTCTTGACTTTCCAACCATGGATGACAGGATCAAGATCTGGAGAGTACGAGCATGCCTGAAGATTAGTACAGATAAAGAGCATCCATTGCACCACGTGCTCAACACAGGGAAAGGTGCCAGGCTAAAAAGAGGCAAATCATGGGTGGGCCGAGCAGAAGATGTCATCAAACAGGTTTGTGGGCTTACCAATATCAGCGTTGGTGAGGAGTGGATACCGGTGCCTACGTCATTCAAGGGGACTTTCTCATGTATTGTCACACTCGACAGGAAAAGTAGTGAACAGAACCCGGTCGTGGTTAATGCTGAGGTCAACGGTATCATCTGCGATAACACCGACGAGAAAGATGCAGTCATCTATACAGACGGATCTGTAAGACAACATTAAAGAAATGCATGGGCATTTACAGCACGCTCGGCAGGCAGAGTAGTCAAGGAAGACAGTGGTGCATATGTCATGACCACGAGTAGCATGACAATGGAGGTGATGGCAGTGACCAAGGCATTTAAATTGTAAGAGTCACAAGACTACACCCACGCATGTATACTGAGTGATTCGATGAGCATGATAAAAAAAAGTGGAGCGGGTTCTGTACGCATGCAATGGGTAGAGTCATTGCACAAGTCCAAAATACATAAGGTCACCTTTGTCCATGTCCCTGGACATGCGGGAGTATGGGGAAATAAAAAGCGGACAGGTTGGCTGGCTGCGCTGTCGTTGAGGACGGGCAACCGATGGATCGGGCGGACATCATCAATGCACTCCGAGATGTGGGAAGAGCACAGGACTTCGACAAACACAGATCCACGTCACTTCTTCGGATGATGGAAATGGGAGTTAAGATGGGCACAGCCAGAAATGAGAAACTTTGTGGCTGTGTAAGGAGACTTATCAACTAAAATAGAAATGGAGTCATCAGTCACTGGACACTGAGGGAATTGCTGAGGAGAGGATCTGAGCACCTATGGACATGTTTGGAGTGCAATGATGATGACCCGCAAATTACTCAATAGTGTTATTCGCTCATGTTTCTCGAGTCATAAATGGTTGTTTGATGTCAGCCGATGACCAGGAAATTTCCCTGGTTACAGAAAAAAAGGAAAAGTGACAAATTTTCCCCCCCATATTATGCGGTCGTATCTCACGAAAACAAGAGAGAGGGGGGGTTAATAATCTTTAATCAATAGAAACAAATCCGTCACTCAGGGGTCACCTGATGTAGTAATTAGGAAAGTACACAGATGGGAGTAATGTTTGACCACGGCAAAAATGTCAAAATTTGAAACAATTGTATTTTAATGCAGTAATTTTTACGACAGTATCGTAATCTTGTGATTTTTAAAGGAATGAAGATTCATTTGTAGGGTATTTCGGCTTTACAACAAGTTTAAGGGTGATGTTTTCTCAGTAGAATTGTAACTTTTAACATAAAATTGTAATAAAATATTAGAGGATATAATCTAGAAATTGCCATCATTGATACAACTTATAGTTAACATGTAGTATTTAAAAAAAACAGCCAAAACACCACTCATTTGTCTGATAGAGGGCGGTATATCTTAATTATATACACAAATTGGTAGTAAATAGTTGAAATGTCTAATAATATCCTTAGTTGATATGCTTTGATGATAAAGTATAAAGTCAAATTATGTTTTGTTATGTTGAAAGAGGTATTCAAGAAATGATAAAGAAGATGAAAATAGCTGTACCTCATAACAAACAACTTTGACGGTGGTTTGCAACTCAACAGAAAGATATTGCCTTGCAGAAAGGTGAAAGTAATCTATAAGCTAGAGAAGCAGTCCAAAATAAAATGTATGCTGTTGATGGCATGTTATGTGTTACCATGTCTTGCAGATAGACAAGCCAAAGATGTCAAAAATACTCGAACAGACATTACTAATTATTAAGGCTACAAATGTACTTGGTTTTAATTATTCTGATTCTAATAGATTTTTTTAGTGACATTATTCCAGTTTTTATGCTAGTCCTTAAAGTAAACATAATTAACACAATTTATACACAAAAATTTAGTCACCCAAACACTGCAGCAAGCCCCCATGTGGAGCCATGGAGAAGTCTAACTTGGTAATTGTCAAATTCACATATTTCATCATCAACATAGCCTGGTTTTTATATAAATGTATACTTTCAGAAAAATTACATTCAAATCAATTTCATTGGTTTCTGATTCATTGAGCGCAAGCTCAAAAACTTGTAATCTCATGACTACTAAATAAAAGAATCCCTGGCAAAAACAGAGAACCAGCTTGCAGCAGAACTCACATTTCTGGGAAGTTTAAATGAAAGTAAATGGGAGAAAACTATTGAAGATTCAGTTGAAGAATGAATTGAGACAGAATGATATATATCATTCTAATTTGGAAATCTTGCCAGCACAACATCAAATCAGAACTAGAATCTGTATAAAGGGTATGCTCCTTCAGTGCTTTTGTATGAATCTTCTTCTCTGTTTGCCCTGTGATTACTGTTTTTAAACATTTATGGTACCTTCCTAAAAGGGCAACATAATTTGGAAATTTAAGTCCCAGAACAAATGTATATGGGTGATGGATGCACTGCACTGCAAAGTGCAAAACACACTACAGCACGGTCCACTTTTAGTGTATGTTTTAAGAATTGCAGTGTTATTTATGGTCTTGGATATTTGATAGTTGTGAACATTTTCTTAATATTGCCATTACAGTATTTTGAAAAGAGTGCCACTCATCTGGTTACTGATGCCATCAAATGTTCAGAAAAATTTCTCGGGGCATGTGTAAGAGGTGAGTGAAAAGTTTTGTGTGTGTTTTCTTTTTGCGTGTGTGTAAATTATGGTGATAATAAGTGTATGGGAAAGAAGATAGGTCTGATCAAGTAATTTCTAAATACAGGTTCCTTAAAGCCAATGAGTGCTGGAAAACTTTATTTTATAGACATAGCTATGGTTAATGCATTTATGTTGTTCTCACAACATCAAAAACAACATCTGGATATACAGGTTTGGTGTAGAAGTATTGACTGCTTCTAAGGAGCTCATGAAGAAACTTGCTGGTATAGATAAAACTGTTACTCTCCCGTTGTTTGGGATTGTAAAGAAAGTAAATGACTGCCATCAGGTTGTTCCAGCTATATCTGATTTGTCATTAAATTGTTTTCTGTTACCAAACCAAAAAATAGAAATGAGAAGTGAAATTATATATTAGGCATGCAATAAGCATTTCTGCTTCAGCAGTAAGATAAATTGTCTTCCAGCAAGTCATATATGACTCATAATATAAGTCATATGTACTGATTCAGATATTTTCCTGACCAGCAGGTTTTGTTTCATTCATTGCATGTTTGGGTTTGTGTGTGTCAGTGTGAGCATTTGTTTGTGTTCAAGCATGTACGTAAACTGGGGTTAAACAAGGATGTATTTTATCGTCCTTGTTATTTGGAGTCGTTATGGACTTCATAATGAAGAAATTCTGCACTGGTAATAAAGGCATCGAATGGATACAGGGAGACCATTTGGAGGACCTTGACTTTGTTGATGACATAGTTCTCATCAGCAGTCAGATAAAAACAATGTAGGAAAACACAAATGAACTATCATCAATAGCCAGCAAAATTGGGCTTGAGATCAATCATGAAAAAACTAAAGTCATGAAAAGCTTAATTCCAACAGACGACAAAATATAAATAGAAAACAAACCAGTGGAAGAGATCGATCACTTTATCTATCTTGGAAGTCACATTGATCGAGAAGGGGATACAAGCAAAGAAATTAGAATCAGAATAGCTAAAGCAGCAATGTCTTTCAGAAGCCTTGAAAAGTTGTGGAAATCAAAACTCAGCACAAACACAAAACTTAGACTATTCAAATCAAATGTACTATCAACCCTTACGTATACGTATGAAAGCTGGAAAACAACAAAAGATATAAAAACAAAGTTGAACGCATTCGAAAATAAATGTCTAAGGAAAATACTTGGTATAGCATGGAACGAATTCAAAACAAACAAGGAAATTAGAGAAATCTCCAATCAACCACTAATATCTTCAGTAATAAAGAAAAGATGATGGTCATATGTTGGACATGTGATGAGAAGAGATAATAACCGAATAGCAAAGCAAGCCCTCATGTGGGAAACAACAGGTAAGAGAACAATAGGAAGACCCAGAGAGACACTGAGAAGAACATTGATGAGAGAGGCAAGAGCATCAGGAATCGGCTCCCTCAATGAGATAAAGCTGCTTGCACAGAACAGAGACAAATGGCGAGATTTGATAAAACATCTTTAAAAGAATTGACAACTGCTAGAACAAAAATTCAGATAAGAGAGGGACTATCTTGGTCTACGCCCTATGGGCCGGCTACAGCTTGAAAGGTCAATAGATAGATAGATAGAAGCATGTATGTACCTTATTTAATTAGCAGTTATATTATATTTGATAACCTTCATGAATACACCTATATATATAACACATAATATAATTTCTTTTCAAATGAAATATGGTATCCTTCATTTCTAATATTAAGTGTGTTGTTGTAGATGTGTCTGTATAACTTAGGGAGCAATTTGACTATTATTTTATATTTATTATTATTATTTTATTATTTAACTTTTAAGTTTACTGTACACTGTTTAACTATGTTATTTTTTAAACTTAATCATATTTAACTTAAAAAAAACTATTTAAAAAAAAAAAAAGTAAAGTACTCTTGACAAAAAAAGTAAACTGGACTGCAATGGACAATGGGTAGGGTTCGATCCCAACCAAGTGGCGATGTCACACCAAGTGGCGTATAGGGAATATGGTGTTAGTGACCATAAATTTTACAGACATTCGCCACATGATTTTTGGGGTAATGTGGTCGGTATTACGCCCGTGCCGCTCTACTTTCCCAGAAAAAAATCCGGTACCCATTTAAGGCTGGGTGAACCCGGAAGCCGTCGGTTGGGATCGAACCCTACCCCTTGTCCTTTGCAGTCCAGTTCACTAACCACTGAGCTATCGCGGCTCCCATTGTTAACTAAAGCTTCTATTATATTTTGTATGCTTGGCTGTTGCAGGATTATGGGTTCTTCCACCAAAGTATATTGAAGACAGCTTTGAAGTTGGACTGTGGCTTGACGAGGAAGATTATGAGTACAGCACTAGTGATCTGGACCAACCCTCTGATTTAATTGCTGCTGCTAGACGTTGGCGATGGAAAGTTTCTACCTATCGCGAGCATCCTTTCACAGGAATGCAAGTAGCACTTGTGATGGAATCAAATTCAATTTTCTATGAGAAGTAATTGTTTATTTTTCTCTTCCTTATTATATTTAGTGATTGAGTGTTTGAATAGTAAATAATTTCTTATGAACAGCTTTAAAGTAAATTGTTTTTAGTTTTGATACAAATGGCCAGTAGCAGTTTAATTCTCAGAATGTTTTATACACTTTGTTTAAATGACATTGGATCTTCGTTCTGTAACTATTTAGATTTATGAGGATTCTGTAAGGCAAAACCAATTTAATTTCTTTACATTTTTGAAGGCTCTTGAATGCTAAGAACTCTAATACTATGTGTAGTTCTATTTCGGAAGTAAGAAGAGCAAATGCAAACTCATGAAGTGAAAAAAAATGTGTACACTGCAGTCAATTATTGTCAGTGGAGTTAAGTTGTTCTCCTAAGAATGCAAATGATGGATCCTGACATAATTAACCCTAGATTACAATGCCGTCACAAAAATGACCACATCAAATTATACATTCTTCACAAATTCTGACAGTTTGCTGTAGTCAAACATTTCTTCCCTCTGTGTACATTCCTAATTACTGCTTGTGTGAGATATGATCTCGTAAAATGTGAAAAAAAAAGTCACCAATAATCAACAAATTGGTAGTTTTACATTTTTGTTGTTGCTTATGCTGTGACTAGGGAAATGTCCTCGGTCGTCTGATGACATCAAACAACCCTTTGTAAATCGGGAAATGCAGTGAATAATGCTAGGAGGTAGATGAACATACTGATGGACTTAACAGCGGCTGTATGAAAAGACAATGTAACACGTCCGGTCCATGTGGTCAAATTTTATGCCATAAATCAAACGGAGCCAGGAAATCCAAGTTCCCGCCCTTGTCTCTCCTAGTGTAAATACAGCAGTTGTGTCAAAAGTTCAAGGAAAATACTATTTTTAGAGCTCTTAATGTTATAATTTGTAACCATTGATCAGAGATTTTACAAGCCACTATTGTAAAAATGCTTTTGTTAATGAAACATAGACTGTATGTATGCATGTAAGAGCTGGAAAACAACAAGAGACATAGAAACAAAGTTTAACACATTCAAAAATAAATGTCTAAATAAAATACTTGGTATAGCATGGAACCAATTATAAACAAACGAAGAAATTAGAGAAATCGCCAATCAACCACTAATATCTTCAGTAATCAAGAAAAGACGATGGTCATTTGTTGGACATCTGTTGGAGATAGAGTTACTTGCACAGAACAGAGACAAATGGTGAGATTTGATAAAAAATCTTTACAAGGATTGAAAACTGCTGGAACAAAAATTTAGATAAGAGAAAGAGTATCTGGGTCTATGCCCTATGGGCCGGCTACGGCTTGAAAGGTCAATAGATAGATAGATAGATAGATAATGTTATAATTAAGTGGTAGTAATTTTTACTATGGTATCGCAAATGTGTCACAGATAGGCATCTTATTCTAATGTTAACAAGATGGCCACTAGAGACACTGCATAAATGTGGCTACTTATACTAACTAGTTTTATAACTGTGCTTCACTATGGAGTTTAAATACTTGTTGACTGTAATTAAGTTACCTTTGATTGCAGTTGGAAATACATATATTAACCACTAAAAGTATGATCATAAACAAAGATAAAACTCAAAACCTACAAGTGGATATCAAAGTTGAAGGAAAAGACCTGGAGACAGTTCAGAGCTACAACTACCTTGGACATACTATAACCAGTGATGGAAAATGTAAAATTGAAATAAACAAAAGAATAGAAATGGCAAAAAGTAATTTTAATGCCATGAAAAACATACTACACAAAAACTGGTAAATATAGTGGTCTCGCTATTCCTAGAGGGATCCTTTTAAAACAATTTGGTACCATTGCAGAGTTCCGTAGGTTGAGGTTTTACAACAACAGGAGCACCATCTTTGAGTAGAAACTTGTGAGCTGGAAATTGTAGGTTCAATCTGGAACCATCTCTATTACATCTTTAAATTGTATATATTTGTTATTTCTATACATATTGAGATAACCTATACAAACTTTAAATATTGCAACTTAACATTTAATTTCAGTATTAACCCTGTAAATGAGGGACTATCATAAAGTTTCTGAACTAACTCTACTAAATGGTCAACACTTGAAGTTATATGGACCTCTGTCCCTTTCTAAAATGTCTCCTTGGTTGCTAATGCAATGACCTCAGCACTGTTGCTAAACTGTCTCCTTGGTTGCTAATGCAATGACCTCAGCACTATTGCTAAACTGTCTTCTTGGTTGCTAATGCAATGACCTCAGCACTATTGCTAAACTGTCTTCTTGGTTGCTAATGCAATGACCCCAGCACTATTGCTAAACTGTCTTCTTGGTTGCTAATGCAATGACTCCAGCACTATTGCTAAACTGTCTCCTTGGTTGCTAATGCAATGACCCCAGCACTATTGCCCTAGCACCTCATGGAGTCCTTTTTTTACAGGCTCTCCAACACATTTGTTGATCCTCTTGAATCTGCTCTCACAGTTTAATTTTTCATTCCAGAGAAGAGGAAGTTGCAGATGACCAAATCAGGAGTAAAGGGAGGGTGTGGATGGTACTAATGTTGTTTTGGGCTAAAAATTTGACATACTTTGATGGATATGTGAGTTAGTTGTTTAGGTGGATCAACCAGATGCACTGGCCCACATTGCTCTTCACTTGTCATGCCTAATTGGGGTGTGGCAATAACAGGGTTTTCCACTGTGATGACTGTTGTTTCATTTCTGGGTTGCACTCATAAACCCAGCTTTCACTCCTGGTAATCATGTGTTTAAGAAAGTCCCTGTCATCAAAGGTGTTCTTGAACTCATATCATTCTGCAAGCCATGTTTCTGTGTGAGTAGGCATGGCACAAAGTTTGCGGTAACTTGACACATGTTCAAATCTTCAGTTATGATCGCCTGAGCTGAGCGACAACTGATATCATGTGTACCAATGATATCTGAAATTGTTCTTCATTGGTCCTTGTGAATGAATGCGTGAGTGAACTTTCTCAGTATTTTCTTGTGTGTGGCTTGTTGAAGGTCAGTATTCCAGAGTTTTGGTCATGTTGGAAACAACCACGCCATTCATAAATTTGTCTTTTACCGTTATCATGTTCACCAACTTCCTGCCAAAGCAAATTCTGGATTTTGGAAGTGTTTTTAACAATTTTAGCACATAATTTGATACATGTACATTGTTCAAGTTTCTCATTCATTTTCAGCATTGACACAGCAGTGTAAGTAGTCACAAACAAAGCAGTACTGTATTATACCACATGAAACCATGACAACATTGTTTAGCATACTGATTCTTAGAACAATCATTTAGAGCCATCTGGTGGCAGCATGCTGTCTCTTCCAGCTAACAAGTCTGAGATTATAACATTTTTTATAGTACCTTGTTTGTTTAAATAATGTTGAATGAAATATTGTGGAACAATCTAATATTTATCTAAGTGGCAATAAATATATATTTATTTACACCTAATATTACTTAGTCCAAGAAATAATTTCTACTGTCTGGATCAGCCTAACTAAGAGATTTATAGATTCTCACATCACTACCTACTTATAAACTTGTAACAACATTTTAACTGAGAAATATAATTATCATTTGGTAAGCTAAGTAAAAAGAGTATTATCTATATAAATATTTAGAAAACTCTATCTATGTGAAAGCCTTGGTGGCTGAGGAGTTAGTGTGCTCGATTCCTGGTAAGAAGGATGCAAGTTCAATTCCTAGAAGTTAAGGATTTTTTTTGTTTTTGTTTTTGGATCCGCGATTAGGGGTCACCTAGCCTCTCAAAAAATGAGCGCTAGAGATTTTCTGGGAAGTATAAGGTGGTTTGGTGTGTTACCAACCACATCACGGTGCCGTCGGCCTTGGGAAAATATCGCCACTAATGCTTTACTCTTACTACTAGCAAGGCATGGAGGGAACCTTTACTATCTATATAAGCATTAGATTTAATATTTCTGAACAATCTAACACCCATTTTAAATATTGTCTTATATTTATATAAATGCTGATAAATCCAAGAGGTTTGATCATATATTTCTTCTCTCTTTTCTTCACGTAAGAACTTCTACTGGCTGATATTTGATGCTACATCTTTATAAATATATTGATGTAAAAAAAAATGTCAATAGATTTGTGCTGATTTAAGCGAGGGAACAAGGAAACAAATAAGAAAATGGCAATTATTATTTAGGGACGCATTATCAGTGAAATGTGTTTGAATAATAAGACAGCAGGCCAAACAAAATAGTGGTGATGACAAAGTGAGAAAATATAGTTAGTTAATTTCTGACTATGTAAGGCACCAGTGGTGTTTGTGATCACTTCCAGGTACATGTAATGATAATGACATAATCTCTTGAATGATGGAAAAAATGTCAAGTTATCTTTTATAAAGAAGTGTTTCCTGACTTCATCTGGAGTTTTATTTTTGTGCGATTCATTTGATCATGAGTCTTCATTGTAATAAGTGATTTACATCAATAAAGATCAATCTAATAAAGAATCTAATCATTCTTTATTAGATTGAATAATACAGAGAGGCAAGCAATTGACATAGCATTCTTACCCACTTTGTCCCCACCTGTTTCAATGTCCAAAGCTCACTGACTTCAGAACAACACAACTTCCTCAAAGACCCTCCAAATGGAACACACTGTACAGAACCACTGCAGAACTTAAAAATATCTGCTACATGGCATTGGGCCAAAGGGCATCAGCTCAAAGGTCGCTGGATCCATAACAACAGCAACAATAACCTCTCTTTGTCTTAACAGATTAGAAAGTGGGTTGTGGGTGGGACTAGCAGTGGGTCAAGCGAAGCGCTATTGTAAATATCATTACTTTTAATGGGACAAAAAAATGAATGTCTATGCCAGTAACTTCTTATTAACTCTTTCCGTACGATCCGCCGCATGGTGCGCCATTTCCATTTCAGTTGCGTACATTCAGCCGCATAGTGCGCCGTGCTAAATTTTATTAGTGTGAACACCATCAGACCATATTCGTTTTACATGTCTTGTATCATCGTGATATTGGTGAAATCTAATACCTTGTTCAATTATCTAAACATTCATATATAATATGTTATATGTTAGATAAATATAAATATGTACAAGTTGATTCTTAAAACCATGAACAATTTTGTCTCTAAAATCTCTTCCGTTGCATCGATAAAAAGCTTCCGTACGGAAAGAGTTAAGAGGTGAAAGGAATAATTGTGCTGCTGTTGTTTTTGGCACAATAATGTGTTCACAAATAATTATTGCAACAGTTTCTAAATAATGCTTATGATGTAACATTTCCATCCATAGATTGTTGCTATATGGAGATGCACAAATTTCAAAGCTGGTTTTCCCTCTACATAATGACACACGCTTACCAGATATTACATTTGTGTTTATGGACCAGTCATACAAGACGTATGCTACAAGACTTACAGAACATGGGGTTGTGTGTCTGCACTACATGTATATAACTGACACTATTATTAAGGTAAAAGTTACATTGTGACAGATTTAATTGTTTTCTTCATTCTGTAACAGATCATATAGAAAGTTCTTTCCTTTTACCTTATGACTTCTTGAATGCTGCTTTTGCATCACCTTTGTTTACTTAATCGATCAAGCTCTAGCTATTAGTTAGTATCCGTGATGGTCCGTGACATCATAAATAGTGGATTATCTTTCTTACTAATAGCTCTTTTGTCTTCCTGAGTGTCACTATTCTTTATTATAATTATATTCCGTGAGTCCATCCTTCACTTTTACCCTCCTTACAAATCATCATGTTGTTCATCCATCTTAACTAGCCATTGTAAAATAACACCTTTACAATGTATGGACATTTATTGTCATCATCTATATAACAATCAATACCAAAGTTTCCATAATTCAAATTACAACTAAGTTACACAAAGTGCATCAATATTAAAATACATCATCTTGGATATAGACAGAGCAAGAACAGTGAAAGGCTTTTACCCTATATCTGACAGAGTCCTTTTAGTGAAAATGAATGGAAAGCCAAAAGATATAAATCTCATAAAAGTTTTTGCACCAACAGCAGACAGTCTAGAGGAAACTGTTGTAAATTTTACAGTTAAATAAGGCACTTCATGAATGCAAACCACATGAAAACACCATAGTTCTAGGGAATCTCAACGCATAAGTAGGAAAGGAAAGAGTTGAGGAAGTTGTTGGTTATTATGGTTTAGGCGAGAAATTTTATTTTTTGTTAGAGGTAAAGGAACGAGCAATGCCATATACATCATAAGATCTTTATTAGAAAGAGCCATAGAGGTGAAACAGATCTATACCTATGTTTCATAGATTATACCAAAGCATTTGACAAAGTAAAGCACCAAGAAATAATCAATATTTTAGAAGGTATCTACGTAGACAGCAAAGATCTAAGAATAATAAAGAACATGTACTGGCAACAAACAGCGGCCATAAGAACTGGAGATCAATTGGGAATATTTCAAGAAATAAAACAGGGTGTTATGTAAGGTTGTGTGCTGTCACCAGATTTGTTTAATATGTATAATAAGATTATTTTAAGATCCATAAGGCGCATGCCTAGAATAACAATCAGAGGTCATAATATAAATAATCTAAGGTATGCTGATGATACAGTCTTAATCGCTAAGAGTGAAAATGAGTTACAAGAAATGTTGGACATTATAGTGAAAGAAAGCAAAAATAAAGGACTCAGCCTTAATAGCAAAAAGACAGAAGTAATGGTAACAACAAAAAAAAAAGACATCACCTCAGTGCAAAATAAAGAAAAGTGGAACAATTTTTAAACAGGTAAATGAATTTAAATATTTGGGAACTTTGTTATAATAATTGTCATGATATTTTAATTTGTTCTTTCTTTCCTTTCAGGATGAGCAGCTTGATATACTAAATTATGTGATCAATGATGGACCAAACATCAGCGATTCACTGGATAGAAAGCATCACCACCTCATGGGCCCGAAACATACTCGCATATTGGACATTTATCTCAGTGACCAAACAAATATTCAAGAAATCAAAGTTGACAGTAATTTGATTGGACTAATTTTACCTGCAGAGAGTGAATTAGCTCCTTCGAATGGTTTAATTGTAAAACAGCTGAATGATATAGGAGGAACTTCGAATAGTTTGGATTTTACAGCTAATAAATCTCCGATTAAAATTGTCTCAAATCACAGTAAAAGCATATTGGGTAAGGCTAAGCATCAGTTTTCAAAATCTATAAATAACAATGTTGAACTAACCAGTCTAACAATGTTTGAAACTGAAGACAACAGTGGACTAGCAGAAAAAGCAATAATGAAAACACTGAAACTACCACAGGGTGATATAAGTCAGCCAGGCTTGAGTGTGAATGAACAGAATGTTTCAAGAGTACTCAGTACCTCAGGACAGAAACATAAACTTTCTGAAGCCAGCAATTATGAACATGGAGTACCAGTAGCAAAAAACATAATTTACACAGGTCATTAAACAACACGACATCTGATACACTCATTTACACATCTCATGCAACAGAAACAGGTATCAAGCTATCAATCTTAAACAAAACTGGAAAATATAACAGTGAATACCAAGGTGAATGCCAGCAAGATCTACATTTGTACCCTATTAAGAATGGTACATCAGACAAGACTATATCTCAGATTAATGTGGACAAAGAGGAAATATATAAACAAAACCCAGTAAAAGTTATAACAACAGAATCTTCAAATTCCAAAGGAAATCTAAAGCTCAACCCAGGAGCAGCCAAAGGGCATACATTAAATGCAAGTGCAGCTTTTAAAATGGCCAAGATATTAATTTGCAGAGCTAAAGAACAGAAACTCAGAAGAGTTTATAAATCCAAGTCTTCGCCAAGTTTGCAAGTGAATGCTTATCATTGTAATCTAGACCAGCAGTCTGATCTGCAGATGCCAACTATTAAAACAGACTCTGTGGAAAATAGACCATTGACTCAAGTGTTCATAACAGCAGAGGAATTGCATTTGCAGGATAGAGTTGTATGTAAAAGTGCTGATATGAATACAGACAACAGCAGCGGCAACAGTTCACAGATATGCACTGCAGAGAATGAGAGCAATAAAGTGTTGAATGTCACCAAAGATCCTCCAGAAAACAAAAAACCTGTAAACAAGCTTGCTTGTAATGATAAACATAGAAGCCTTTGGAGTGACTCAATTGCAGACATATATACATGCTCACAGCCTCAGAAGATAAAGCAAGAAAATGGCCTGCTGGACCCTTCTGTATCAATAACTCTGAAGCCCAATGTTTACTTGTATGGACTGAATAGCACACCATCTGTCCCACCAACCAGTGATAAACAAATCTACTCACCATTTAAGAAATCTGCTTGCCCATTGAAAAAAAATACATCTTCTTCCATAAATTCTCCAGTGTCTAAGCAGACACGCCTGGATAGGTTTGGCTTTTCTACCTTGACAAGAGGTGAGTCATATTATAAATAAGAGACTAATATATATTAGACATCAACTTTATATATATATATATATATATATATATAATTTCGTTTTTTTCAATTGAACTAATACCTTCAATTACAATGCATGTCCCTGTTATACCTTTTTTGATTTTCTTTTCCTTTTTTTTAATATTTTCTTTTGAGCTTTGGATCTTTATCTGTCTTGAAATATCTTTATTTATTTTTTATATCATATGTTCTAAAAGGACCAATTGAAATATCATTTGGTTTTTATATTCTATGTTCTAAAAGGACCAATTGAAATATCATTTGGTTTTTATATCATATGTTCTAAAAGGACCAATTTAAATATCATCATTTGGTTTTTATATCATATGTTCTAAAAGGACCAATTGAAATATCATCATTTGGTTTTTATATCATATGTTCTAAAAGGACCAATTGAAATATCATCATTTGGTTTTTATATCATATGTTCTAAAAGGACCAATTGAAATATCATCATTTGGTTTTTATATCATATGTTCTAAAAGGACCAGTGGTTGGTCCTTTTTCTCATAACTTGTTTTTAAGAAATGTATGGTCATGGGATGTTTTCCCTTTTCCATACACATCTACTTATGGGAATTTTAAAAAATTAGATTAAATATAAAAATAAAAATTTCCAACTCCAATGTTAAATCAGCCCTATTATATAGCTGTGAAACATGGAGAACAACAAAAGTGACAATCACGAAGTAACAGACCTTCATTAATATATGCTTGCGCAGAATAAAAGAATGGAAATGGTAGAACAAAATCACTATATAGTTTTATATTAACCTAAAGTTATTTTCACTTAATTTTGGGTTGTAGTTATGGTCTAGTATAACCTGATAGCAACAAGACACCATCACATGACATCTTGTAGTTGTAGATTTCAATGCTAAAGTTGGATCTGATAATGAGGGTTATGAACAGTGCATGGGAATACATGGTTTAGAAAATATGAACAACAATAGAGAACACTTAGCTGATTTATGCATTGAGAGTGGACTTATTATTATAGAGGGTACTATTTTTCAACATAAATGTGTTCACAAAACAACATGGACATCACCTACCAAATCGATCACATCACAGTAGGAAGAAATTGGATAAAATCACTGCATGATGTCAAAGCAATCAGAGGCGCAGATGCTGGAAGCGATCACTGTATGCCACTCTGCAAAACAAAGTTAAAATTGAAAAAGACACAAGACAAAGCCCAAAGCAGAGATTTGATTCACAGTGGTTGACTGATTCCACAGTCAAGTCCAAGTTCATCATAAACATAATAAACTGATCCCAAGCCATTCAGGACATACCAGAAGAAACGGCAGTTGGACAGTTCCAAAAGATACACAATAAATATGGAGATGTTAGTCAGGAATCCTTGGACATCGTCCCAAGGCAAGGAAGGATTGATGAAGAATATTCATGGAACCTGGTTTAAGAATGAAAGACTATCAAACAACTAATGCAAAATTGTAGGAAGCATGATAAAGCCAAGCTAATGGAGAATTATAGAGAGCAGAACAAACTAGCCAAGAAGAGCATGAAAGATAAAAAAGACAGTATATTGAGACTCTTGTTAACTGAAGCTCAGAAAGCATTAGAGAAAGGGGATAGCAGAACTGTTTACAAGATCACAAAGATTCTTTCTGGTAGCTTCAAAAATGTTACCGCTATTGTGCAAAGTAAAAATGGATGGAGATCTCTTGTGAGTGGCCTATGCTCCTACCAGAGTTCAGAGGATTAAGAAGAAGAAGAATCTGAAAGACAGTCAGTTTGAACAGATCATGCCTCGACAAGATGTAGACAAAACCTGCAAGACAACAACAAAATGACTAATGTAGAATTATGGGAAAGTATCAGTCAACTACTAGTGGACAAAGAGATACAGCAAAGATGATGGCGCTGGATAGGACACACTATCTGAAACCAACTAAGAGTATTAGATGACAGTCCCTTTTAAGAATCCCCAGGGCAAGAGCGTTTGCCTGTGTGTTACCGAGGCCTCATTATGAGGAAAGTAAAGAATAGTGACACTATGACCTTCCAGGCATGTCGTAAGAGGCGACTAAGGAGGTTGATCGATGGCTTAACAAGCTGTCATTGTAAAAAGTATTGTTATGGAAACAGAAGCAGTGATCTCTGCAATATGTACCATTTTGGCATGCAAAGTTTCAGTTTTTGAGATTATGGTTCTGCCCTATGTGCCGTCTTCAACTCGAAAGGACAATAGATATAGATAGATAGGGGAAGAGACAAAGAAGAAAAAAATATTCTTGGAGAAGACAGGTGGAAGCAGACAGAAAGATGATGGGGAAAACATGGAATAATCTTAAAAGAATGGCAAGAAACAGAACAGCTTGGAAAGTGTTTGTTGAAGAACTATCTCTCCCCCCCCCCCCCCCCCCATTCTTTCACTTTGATGATGCTAATTTGTAAGTGTTTAATTAGCAACTTATTACATTCTGTTGTCCTAACACGGCACATTGGGCCGTAATTCTAGACTTGTGTGTACAACAATTTTTGTTATCACATGTCAGACCTTGCACAGGACCCACATTGTATCTCACCACACGGCAGTGTTTGTGGTCAAGCTTGGCGTGTGAGCTGATGCCTGTTGTTGTATTAGGCCTCAATGTTCTTTTTTTATGTTTCTCTAGGACAGCCGCTTTTTTATTTTACCCTCTGGTTCCCATTTGAAGGCCTGCTTTGAGATTTTCTTGTTGTCTCTCCTCATCACATGACCAACATATGACCACCTTCTTCTCTTGATTATAGGTGAAATTATTGGACGCTTTGTCATTTCTCTTATTTCTGCACTAGTCTTGAATTCATTCCACGGTATACAAAGTATTTTCCTGAGGCATTGATCAAATGAATCCAGTTTATTTTCTATTTCTGTAATTGTTTTCCAGCTCTTGCATGCCTAAGTAAAGGTGGACAATGATAATAGGACAGCAGACACAAAATGTAAAAAACCCATGGAAACATGGTTTTGCAGATGAACATTGAGAGTACCATTGACAGCTTTAAAAAAAAAGGGGGGGGGGGGAGACATTTTAAAAGAGGCCAAAGCAGAAAGGAAAACTGTTTCCACTTTCAGAAGGAAACAATTACCATTTTTTGGCCATGTAATGAGAACAGAGCATCTGGAATATATTATGACAACTGGAAAAATTGGAGGAAGTGATAATAGGGAAACAGAAAAAATGCCAGACAGTTTAAGAGAATAGTCTGATGTCTTGGGACATTAATTCTTAGGCAGTAAATATTAGACTATGTTTATTACAAAATTAATGTAATTTTAATGTTGAGCCTTTCTGTATATTCACACAGGTCAAAACATCAAGAAGAACAACATTCTGGCATTTGATGATACTGCATCAGTTAGCAGTAGTTTAAGAATTAATACAAAGCAAGAACCTCCACCAAAAACAGTTGATATACACCGCACCAAGCGGGGCTTAGCTAGAAGAAAGGGTGTACATGTTTCACAGACTGATCTCGCAGTACAAGAAAAAATTCCCTTGCCTCATGGTGATGGAAATGATCAGATCTCATCCAAACCTCAACAGCCTGTTATAGTTATCAGTGACGATGATGATACTGATATTGCCATCCAAAGAAGTGATCATCATATAATACTGAATCATTCACCTTCAAAGTCTTCATCAAGAAGTTCTGTATTCCACAAAATCATATCAGATGGTGCAGTAATAAACATCAGTAAATCATCTAGGAGCTTCTCTGCTGAAAGTGTTGCTAGTTCAAGCATGTTGGTGGAAGAAAAAAAAGAGTTGCCATCTTGTTCCACAACTGGTGTAAATGTGCATGCAAGTAGCTCAGAACATGCCATGTTGAAAAATGAAGTTGTGTGTGAACAAAAGTTTAATACCACAACTTTTACAAATCAAGAACGTCTTAAGCCTAAAAGATCTTTATTTGAGTCATTTTCAAATTTGTTAAGTGACTTGCAGACTAAGACCACAGATGGCAGCACACTGGTAGTGGAAGACACTCAGAACACATTTGCATGCTCACAGTCAATCATGACTGCTGACAAAAATGTGATCACCTACTTGGAAGACAAAAAATCGGCAGACATAAATAAAATTGACCTATTGAAGAAAATAGAAATATCTGATAAAAAGTCATTATCTGCAGAGAGTCCTGTTGAGGATTATATTGACCTGCCTACGCCACCTTCAGTTGTTGTTTCAGAATCAGAGATGTTTGATATGGAAGAGGCTCATGATGTTTCTTGTACAGCCATTAGTAAGGTTGCTGCTGTAGAATCAAATAAGCTCTGTTTTACTGATAAATCCAATGTTACAAGACCATTTTCAGGCTCAAAAAAAGTACTTAAACAGTTGTCATTAGGTTCTGGAAGTGAGCTTTGTGATATGGTCAATCCTATTGAAGTTCAAGAGATATCTGATTTATGTGTATGGCCCTTAACATATCCATTGAGTCCAAATGTAAACTTTTACACAGACAAGTGCAGATTACCTTCTGTGTATGGAAAATTGATGGAGTCTGCTAGAGAGATGGGTTTCAATGATTGTGCTATCACTCATGCAAGACCTATAAGTAGTAGAGCACCCACAAGCTTGTTGCTGTCTGAACTTGTACAGTTAGTCTGGTGTGAAGATGTTTACGCTAAAGCCATCACTTACTTGTATACGTGGCTAGATCTCCATCCACCCGTAACATCAGACTCAGTCAATTTGTACATTGAAGCCTTTGAACTGACTTCAGAAAATTCAGTCTTGTTTGATATCATCAGAAGTGTTTCAGAGGAATCAAAGCGAAAGTCAGCAGTTTTATTATTAGAATATTTTGTCTCATTGTTTGAAGTTAATTTTAATTTCTGCCTGAGAAGCAGAAATAAGACTCTGATAAAAAATTGTCTCATTGTTAAGTGGTTATGGGGATATTCATATGCAGTTGTCAGTGGTGGAGCTTTGCGTCATCTACTTAGACTTTTTGAAAATGTTATTTCAGCAGCACAACTAGACTACAGGGCATGTACAGCTGTATGTGCTTTGCTGAACATGGCATGTGAATGTCTTCGATTGGCTGGCGTTCAGTGGGTTCAGGGTAATCCAAAGTTCATCATGGACTCTGTAATAACTCTGTCACATGACCTGGCCAAAAAGATTAATTCTTCCTTCACTCCAGACAGTGGTAGATCCAAAATGATTGCTTTAAGTATGTTTAAACCTGACTGGTTGAGAACCTTGCTAACAACCATACTGTTATCTCACTACAATCCATATCTTTTATCTGACCCTATTCATGTGAACAAAATATCACTTAATAGAATTGTCTCACAATTCTTTTTCTTAGTCCCTCAACTTGAGCCCAGAAGTGGACCAGACTTGGAAGGAGAATATAATTCAGAACAAAGCTCTCATATAGATTTCATGTCGAAATCTTTAGAAGAAATGCATGATTTTACCAAAGTCAAGGTCCAGAGGGGTATTTTAACAGCTAGTAAAGTCAATAAGAGAAATGGGAAAGGGGAATCTTTAATTCATGTAGCCTGCATGAAAAATAAATCAGCAGAATTAGAAAGATATCTAGCTGTGCCAGGGGCAGATGTAAATCTTCGAGATAACTATGGTTGGACTCCCTTACATGAAGCATGTAATCATGGTAGCTATGCTTGTGCAGAGCTGTTGCTGAAATATGTGCCTAAGGCACCAGCTTGTATTTCTGAACAGGAACAAAAGCTGTGTAAAGTAGAAATTGATGCTGTTGGGCCTGAAGGTTTAACTCCTTTGCATGATGCTGTCCGTAGCAATAAAATTGAAGTGTGTAAGCTGTTGCTCAATTATGGAGGTCAAAAACTGCTAAAGTCCAAAACTCATAACAACTGTACAGCAATGGACCTTGCTCAGTCTGATGAAATGAGAGAAGTTTTATGCAGTTTCTGTGAGTCTACTTCACAGCTGGATCTAAGCATTTCGCAGGAATCTGATATTTCTGAAGTAAATATAGATGCAGTAACTGATACAGCACCACAGCTGCAAAGGTATAAAGAATTAACTGGAACAGATGGCCAAAATGTGGTCAATCTAACAGACTGTGAGGAATTTCTTTTGTTGCTGATGACGTTAGTTGCATCTTACTATAGTGTTATGGAGTCAGTTGAAAAAAGTGGCCAGTCAGATTTGGATCCCAAAGACAAGGATGTACTGGCAAACATGAGCACACATGTTAAACTTTTCAAGAGACATATAAAGAAACTGACCAGGCCTGAAGATTTTGAACATCTTCAGTTTCGTTTAGAACTTTTTAAGTTGTTATGTGAGAGCGGACCTGAAAAAGGAATGTGAACTGGTCAGCAAGGCTCATGGTAGGCTTTTAAACTTAAATGTTGTTGTCTTCATATGCAGCAAGTAGATATCAACAGATTTTCATTGATCTTGTATGGAATAAGTAGCAATCACAGGGTACTTAACTTGTAACATGACAGCTTCCATCACATTAATGTCTCTTTATGATAAACAAAATATTTTATTTGCCTCACTTATCATACATTTACATTTCATTATCATTTGTAGATGATCCAACTCTTTGCTTACTTAGCAAAAAGAAATATATGAGTTCAGGTAAAGGAAAGAGAAGACAATCATCAATTTAAGAAGATGCTACAACTAATAGTTCAGATAAGATAGACTTAAAAGACATTTCATTCTTTTATAAATAATTAGTATGGTTTCGTTCATGTGTTATTGCTTTTATCAACTGTTTTCTGTACCAAATAGAATACAAACAGTTTATCAACTTCAGTTGTATTTATCTATCTATTGATCTTTCGAGCCATTGCCAGCCCATAGGGCATCTACCAAGATACTCCTTCTCTTATCTAAATTTTTATTCTAGCAGTTTTCAATTCTTTTAAAGATATTTTATCAAATCTCACCATTTGTCTCTGTTCTGTGCAAGCAGCTCTATCTCATTGAGGGAGCCGATTCCTGCTGCTCTTGCCTCTCTCATCAATGTTCTTCTCAGTGTCTTTCTGGGTCTTCCTCTTTTCCTCTTACCTGTTGTTTCCCACATGAGGGCTTGCTTTGCTATTTGGTCATTATCTCTTCTCATCACATGTCCAACATATGACCATCGTCTTTTCTTTATTACTGAAGATATTAGTGATTGATTGGCGATTTCTCTAGTTTCCTCGTTTGTTTTGAATTCGTTCCACGCTGTACAAAGTATTTTCCTTAAACATTTATTTTCGAATGCGTTCAACTTTGTTTCTATGTCTCTTGTTGTTTTTCAGCTTTCATACGCATACGCAAGGGTTGATAGTACATTTGATTTGAATAGTCTAAGTTTTGTGTTTGTGCTGATGAGTTTTGATTTCCACAACTTTCAAGGCTTCTGAAAGACATAGCTTCTTTAGCTATTCTGATTCTAATTTCTTTACTTGTATCCCCCTTCTCGATCAATGTGACTTCCACAATAGATAAAGTGATTGATTTCTTCCACTGGTTTGTTTTCCATGTATATTTTGTCATCTGTTGGAATTAAGCTTTTCATGACCTTAGTCTTTTCATGATTGATTTCAAGCCCAATTTTGCTGGCTATTGATGATAATTCATTTGTGTTTTCCTGCATCGTTTTTATCTGACTGCTGATGAGAACTATGTCATCAGCAAAGTCGAGGTCCTCCAAATGGTCTCCTTGTATCCATTCGATGTCTTTATTACCAGTGCAGCATTTCTTCATTATGAAGTCCATAACAACTCCAAATAACAAGGGCGATAAAATACATCCTTGTTTAACCCCAGTTTCTATTGGGAAACATTCGCTCAGTCTTTCCTCTGTTTGAACTGCACATGTGTAACCATCATACATGTCTAATGATATTTATGATTTTTTATGGTATGGCTATATTGCTTCAGAATTTTCCACAAAAATCTCTATGAATACTGTTAAATGCTTTTTTGAAGTCGATGAAGTTAAGTACAAAAGGTTTTTGTTTTTCAATGTGTTCCTCCATATAAGTCGTAGAGTAAAAATGTGGTCAAGGCAGGTTCTCCCTTTTCTAAACCCAGCCTGATCTTCATGCATTGCTGTATCTATTGAATCCTTTATTCTATTTAGGATGATTTTGCAGAATAACTTTGAGGCAACTGACAAAAGTGTCATGCCTCTCCAGTTGTTACAATCTCAGAGATTGCCCTTTTTTGGAATCTCTTTTTTTTATCTCTTCTCTGCTTTCCAAATTTAGGTCTTCTCTGCTTTCCAAATGATGTTGAACATTTTCTGGAGATGTATTAAATTATGGCTATCAATTGCCTTGAGGATCTCAGTTGTTAACTTATCGTCTCCAGCAGCCTTGTTGTTGGCCATACACTTTAAGGTGGTTTCTATTTCGCTCAAGGTGAAATCATCTAAATTTACATCTAATTCTGCTGCTGGTGTTTCAGCTTCAAAATCTATTAAATTGTGGGGTAGTGGACGATTAAGAATTTCTTTGAAGTGTTCCGCCAAATGGGCTTTTATGTTGTAGCATTTAACCAGATTTGTCTAGAATTGGTGTTCAGTTGTATCAATGTGATAAAAATTGACCCAGAGCAGCTATGCCATGTAAATAATTTTTTAAAAATATTGCAATTGTATTCATCCCTTTGATTCCGTATTTTAAAAAATATCAGTTAACCCAAAGGCTTGGTGATAAAACAACTGTGTACAAATTTGCTTTATGTTCTCCAGTTGATCCTGCTGAAAGATGAAAAAAATTTGGTACCTGGCTTGCCTAAGTTGGGGAGGTACAATTATTGACCTTCATAGCTTCAAGTGATGTAGCCTAATGCATGACAAAATAAATTTTAGACATCCCTTACCAGTCTTTGAAGAATTGAAATGCAAAAAGCACACTTTTAAGATTAGCATTATTATTTGTGTCTGCCTCAGTAAGTTGAGTTGCAAATGTAGATTGGTAGCTAATGGTAATGAATATATGCTCTGATATTATTCTCTATATACTAGAATGGCTCATTTATTTAGCTTTTTTGTTTTTTCCTACAACTTTTTAAAGATAATGCTATGATCCTTTAAAGTCTGGATTAGTCATTCAGTTCAAACCTCTATTTTTTTTTTGCCCCCATCATTAGCCTTTGTGAAGCACAGGACAAAATAAAATTTCCAAATTTGTTTTTCATTCTTCATGACCAACCTTTTTATTTTTTTTATTTTTGTGTATTTCTTCCCAAGTCCTTCAAGATTGTTTATTTTAGTAATTGAATTGAAAACATTTTGTAGTAATTATGACAATTTTTATTATTTATCTATTCCTTATATGTTTATCCAGGCTTCAGTATTCAACCAGCTCTTTATTTTCGACTGCCAAATGGGTCTTTATATGTGCTTAATTTGAAACTTGAAAACAGGACCATTTTATTGTCCATCTTGAACTCATCATCATGCAGGTTATCCATGTTGGATTTTGACTCCTGTGACAACTACTCTGATAAGTTTTATCTGTCCTGCTAAGAAAACCACTACTTGCTGCAGCCTTGCTCAGTTCATCCTATGACATCTACTCTGTGGCCACTACTTGCTTCAGTCTTGCTCAGCTCATCCTGTGACATCTACTCTGTGGCCACTACTTGCTTCAGTCTTGCTCAGCTTATCCTGTGACATCTACTCTGTGGCCACTACTTGCGTCAGTTGCTCAGTTCATCCTGTGATATCTACTATGAGGCCACTACTTGCTTCAGTCTTGCTCAGCTCATCCTGTGACATCAACTCTGAGGCCACTACTTGTGTCAGTCTTGCTCAGCTCATCCTGTGACATCTACCCTGAGGTCACTATTTGTGTCAGTCTTGCTCAGCTCATCCTGTGACATCTACTCTGAGGCCACTACTTGCGTCAGTCTTGCTCAGCTCATCCTGTGACATCTACTCTGAGGCCACTACTTGCTTCAGTCTTGCTCAGCTTATCCTGTGACATCTACTCTGTGGCCACTACTTGCGTCAGTTGCTCAGTTCATCCTGTGATATCTACTATGAGGCCACTACTTGCTTCAGTCTTGCTCAGCTCATCCTGTGACATCAACTCTGAGGCCACTATTTGCTTCAGCCTTGCTCAGCTCATCCTGTGACATCTACCCTGAGGTCACTATTTGTGTCAGTCTTGCTCAGCTCATCCTGTGACATCTACTCTGAGGCCACTACTTGCGTCAGTCTTGCTCAGCTCATCCTCTGACATCTACTCTGAGGCCACTACTTGCGTCAGTTGCTCAGTTCATCCTGTGATATCTACTCTGAGGCCACTACTTGCGTCAGTCTTGCTCAGCTCATCCTGTGATATCTACTCTGAGGCCACTACTTGCGTCAGTCTTGCTCAGCTCATCCTGTGATATCTATTCTGAGGCCAATACTTGTTTCAGCCTTCCTCAGCTCATCCTGTGATATCTACTCTGAGGCCACTACTTGCTTCAGTCTTGCTCAGCTCATCCTGTGACATCAACTCTGAGGCCACTACTTGCTTCAGTCTTGCTCAGCTCATCCTGTGATATCTACTCTGAGGCCACTACTTGCGGCCCCTGCCCTTTGGCTCAACACAGTATATATGACATTACTCTATGCTGGGGAGCCTTTAGATTTTCTGCCAACCCAGGTCTAAGGACAAAAAAATAACTGTCAAATCAGTGAGTCTGCTCTTCTCTAAGATACTATAACATAGACAGGGTTCATTGTACTTGATTCTCATCATCCTTGTCCGTCAATTGCACCAATCTTCTCTGTTGTTTTTAACCCATGACCAGAATTGTAACCTCTTCTCTGCTAAGACTTCAGTGAAAATCAAGACCCCAACCACCACCACCTCTGTACAAAGCATTTTTTTTTTGCCCAAAGACTCAGAAAATGATGCTGACAGTTTTTGTTGCCCAAAATGCATACTTGTGACTCATAGTTATTTATTCTATGTTACCATGCACTTAGCAATATTTATGTGATTGATAATATTTCTTCAAAAATATTTTACAAGTGATCAAATACAAAAAGTACATTCGTTTTTTTTCCTGCAATAATTTTGTTTGTATAAAATGAGTAACGCAACATCAGTCTTTACCAATGTATTCTCATAGTTTTTTGTTTGCTTCTTAAACACATGAAACATTTTTTTTTTACAAGGCCCTTCTTCAACGTTGTCAATTCTGTTGTTGATAGAAAATGCCTCTAAACTAGTCGCAATGGCTTCTTCGCTTCACCGACCTCCACTACTGTTTCTTCTTTCCTTGCAATATTTTTCCAGAGCGGTCATATTGGAACCAAGTGGAAACCAGCAATAGAAATTTGTTTTCTTGTAACTACTTTGTACTGAGAGTGTCCATTTAAAATGGAAAAATCTGATACATAAAAAAAAAAATACATTTTTATATCTCTTGACAGTTTTTCATTCGGATTCAATGGAACAGAGAAGCATGTCAGTTCGATTGACTGAACCCAAGTATTTATTGTAGTCAACAATGCATTTGGGTTTGTTTTTTTAACTTTATCTCCAATTTTCCAGTCTGCTTTGTTTGTTTCTACAATTTCTGAAGTGTGACATATTGTCAGCATCCAAACTTCTCACACCATTTCAAAACTAACAAATTGTTTCTAGATTTATAGAAAACATCTTTTTTTTACACATTTCAGCTCAATTCTTGGCATATTCTTCCTGTTTTTTTTTTAACCATACCACATGCAATTGTAGCATGATCATGCAACCATAGGAATAATTCTGGGCTATGTACCAGTTATCTACAAAAAGTGTGTCAGCAAAGTTATCACAATATCAGTTTTTTTAAAAAAAATATCTTTACGACACATATTACCATTGCTGGTGTATGCCAGGGGGCTCATGATAGAACCAGAGGGATAAAGGCCGCTTGGTCAAAGCAGTTGCCACGACGTGAGAGACTAAGGATTTTATTTCACCCTGGTTAGAAAAAATCCTTTCTGTCTATCGCAGGTTTTGAACACCGTATGCTGGCTTTTCAGCTAGTGAAACAGTGGTTTTAAGCCTCATGGCCACGTGCACCTCTACACAATATCAGTTGACATCCTCAAACCTGACATATTAATAATATCACTATTGACTCCAGTATAGACTATAACATCACAAATATAACCAGTTTTGCAGTCACCCATAATACAAGTTTTCTATAAAATCTCAAATATAACCAGAATTTACAGTCACACATAATACAAGTTTTCTATAAAATCTCAAATATAATCAGTTTTGCAGCCACACATAATACACATTTTCTATAAAATCTCAAATATAATCAGTTTTGCAGTCACATATAATACAAGTTTTCTATAAAATCTCAAATATAATCAGTTTTGCAGTCACACATAATACAAGTTTTCTATAAAATCTCAAATATAACCAGAATTTACAGTCACACATAATACAAGTTTTCACAACAAATTTGTTTCACTTTGATGGAATGTGTTGTTTAAATGATAATCTTCCTTTGAAAAGTAGGAGTGACTCATCAATAAACACATTTTGGCAAGGTGAGAATGCATTTGAAATGAAACACTCAATCTTTTTTCAATCACACTTCTAATTTTGAAAAGTTGACCAACAGTGTTTGAAAAGTGCCACATTCTTACATGTAATAAATTAGCTGTCCTGAGACATTATTACAGCAAGCACTGCTGTCCTCTTCCGGCCTGTATTCACTTATCTTTAGTTATTATCTATCTATTGACCTTTCGAACCGTAACCGGCCCATAGGGTGTAGAGATACTCCTTCTCTTATCTAAATTTCTATTGTAGCAGTTTTCAATTCTTTTAAAGATATTTTATCAAATCTCGCCATTTCTCTCTGTTCTGTGCAAGCAGCTCTATCTCATTGAGGGAGCAGGATTCCTGTTGCTTCTGCCTCTCTCAGCAATGTTCTTCTCAGTGTCTCTCTGGGTCTTCCTTTTTTTCTCTTACCTGTTGTTTCCCACATGAGGGCTTGCTTTGCTATTCGGTTATTATCTCTTCTCATCACATGTCCAACATATGACCATCATCTTTTCTTTATTACTGAAGATATTAGTGGTTGATTGGAGATTTCTCTAATTTCCTCGTTTGTTTTGAATTCGTCCACGCTATACCAAGTATTTTATTTAGACATTTATTTTTGAATGTGTTAAACTTTGTTTCTATATCTCTTGTTGTTTTCCAGCTTTCACACGTATACATAAGGGTTGATAGTACATTTGATTTGAATAGTCTAAGTTTTGTGTTTGTGCTGATGAGTTTTGATTTCCTCAAATTTTCAAGGCTTTTGAAAGACATTGCTGCTTTAGCTATTCTGATTCTAATTTCTTTACTTGTATCCTCTTCTCGATCAATGTGACTTCCAAGATAGATAAAGTGATCGATCTCTTCCACCTGTTTGTTTTCCATGTATATTCTGTCATCTGTTGGAATTAAGCTTTTCAAGACATGCAACCAGTCATCTAAATTAGTGGCTGTCCAACAAAATAGATGAGCACTCATGGTCTCATGAGCATTTTAAATAATGTCTTTGTGTAATCAGTTCTCTCAATGAGATAGAGTTTCTTGCACAGAACAGACAAATGGCGAGATTTGATAAAATATCTTTAGAAGGATTGAAAACTGCTACAGTAGAAATTTAGATAAAAGAAAGAGTATCTGGTCTATGCCCTACGGGCCGGCTACGGCTCAAAAGGTCAATAGATAGATAAATAATCAGTTACATTCATCTGATATAAATGTCATCAATAATTCTGTAAAAAAAATAGCAAATAAAAATCAAGCACTGAACTGTTTTCATTCATATTAGCATGGCAGCGTGTACTGGAGTTGTCAGTAGAGTGGACAACTGGTTACACATCATTGAAAGACGATGAAATTGGTTCAAATTTGTACCATATTTGTTGTATTTCATCATCATTGCTCAACTCAGATTCTGGTGATGATGACGATGGACACTCAAATAACATTGTCAGACCTACATCTGCCTTTCTAGTCAATATTTATGGCTGATCAGACAGCCTCTAGTCACCTTGTTCACTAACAAAGCTACCAAATACAAGTTTGTCTTCTCTATCACTTTTTGAAATAATTTCTATCAATTCTTTATCAGTACAAATTTGCTTTCTGGCCATGTTAGAAAAACTATTTTCACTACACAATACCAAGTACAAAACTAGCACAGTGGAAGGATATGTGTGCGCTCGAGTCGGGTTATCATGGATACTGCAAACACACCATATGAATATTTTAAATTTTTTCTATCTTAAAGTTTTAAAAAAAAAACTCTTCAAAGGGCTTAGCAAATTCTTAATACATATTTAGTTAACATGGATCGGCTTAGAAGATATTGTGCTACCAATCCTCTCATTTCTTTCATTCTACTACTATTCTCGACTGACTTAGCTTTCGTCGTCATGTGCCATACCGGTTGGCGTAGGTGATCATGTCCCTCCACAATCTTCTATCTACAGGCTTAGCTTTACTATAATTATATTATCTCAAACTGCTCAAGCTAAGAAAAAAAAAAAGACAATTATATTTTATAACCACTTGTATTACATAAATGTGTTTTATTATTGCTGTATAGTATTTATTGTGTTTGTTAATAATTATTAGTGTTGAATGTCAGTATTTCTCCATTTATTAATAATAATATTAATCTAGCTGAGATGGTAATATGTTGATTATCTTGTGCCTTTTGAACATCCATTCCATAAAAATGCTGTTTTGTATAAATTTGTGTTATTTTAGCTTCCAAATCCTTGTTTTGACTGCAGATTACTGATTTCAGGAATTTTAAGTTATTTTTTACATGACAGTTTTTCTTGAAGATATTATTTGTGCTAATTGATCTTGTCCTTTCCCCTATAATTTGTACAAATTTTGGCCCTGATCATTGTGTGATGAACAAATCACACAGCAAACTTGTTTTTAATCTCCTGTTGCTCAAGTAGAAAGAAAAACCTACAAGGGTGAGTTAGGGATGTACACAGCCAGCGAGCTACTGAAATCATCAGTGTGCATACCATTTTGACCATACATCTTTGTCACCAGTCAATTGGCTGCAAGCTTAGTATTCTGCAGTTGATATTGAACTTTAAATTCAAGATATAATATCAGTTTTCATAGGTACATATCTGTGTATAAGCTAATGACTCTTGGTTTATATGAGATGACCCTCTTATTGGTTGGTAATTCTGAGTCAATCTCAGAGTATGAGAGTTGATCATAACTCCCCTTAGTCTTAAAGGATTCTCAATCTGGGCTAGCTCTGAAACCGTAAACTTCTAAAACTTCATTCTTTGAGGATGATCACTCATCATCAAGCTCCTTCACTTGTAGAAGCCATGTGTAGTGGGTAGTTGGTTCAGGTCAACATAGACATTGATCTCATTCACCCACTAAGTTCATCATCATCATTGAGTGCCGTCTCCGCAACGAAGGTTGGCTACCATGGAGCGCCATTTTGCTCTATCTCTTGCTTTGATGGTGCAGGTTGTCATCGGTTGATTTGTCCATCTTTTGATGTTACTCGTCCATGTTAATCTTGGTCTGCCTCTGCCTCTTTTACCTTGTATTTTCCCCTCCAGGATCACTTTCAGTAGGCTGTTGTGTCTTTTAACATGGCCTAAGAATCGCATTTGTCTTGTTCTAATTGTGTTCAGAAGTTCTCTTTTCATTTTTAGTTGTTTTAAGACTTCGTCGTTTGTTTTCTTTTCCTTCCATCCAATTCTACCTATTCTTCTATATATCCACATTTCAAAGGCTTCAATTCTCTGTTCTGTTTTCTTATCTAATGTCCATGTTTCAGCACCATATAGGAATATTGAGAAGATGTAACATTTTGCTAATCTTAGTTTTAGCTCTGGTGTTATTTGTTTTGATGTTAGTATGTCCTTCATGACATTAAAATTACTTTTTGCCATTCCTATTCTTTTGTTTATTTCAGTTGTACATTTTCCATCACTGGTTATAGTATGTCCAAGGTAGTTATAGTTCTGAACTGTCTCCAGGTCTATTCCTTCAATTTTGATATCCACTTGTGGGTTTTGAGTATTTTCTTTGTTTATGATCATAGTTTTAGTCTTTTTGATATTCATATCTAGTCCATATTTTTTGCTTGTCGTGTTTATTTCATTAAGTAATTGTTGTAGGTCTTTAGGATTTTCTGCTAGTAGTACAGTATCGTCAGCATATCTTAGGTTATTGATTATCTTTCCATTAATTTGTAGGCCTGGCATCTCTATGATGTTTTTAAAGATTTGCTCAGTGTATAGATTGAACAAGCTTGGTGATAGGATGCATCCTTGTCTTACTCCTCTTTTTATATCAATGGGTGTAGAGAACTCTTTGTTATATTTTATTATTGCTGTTTGCTCCCAGTATAGATTGCATATTAGTCGTATATCCATGTCATCTAGATGTATCTCTTTTAGGCATTCTATAAGTTGTTTGTGGTGTACTCTATCAAAAGCTTTGGTGTAGTCTATGAAGCAGGCATATATTGGTTTGTTTACTTCTGTGTATTTTTCAATTAATGTAAGTTATCCCCCCTCATTTCCAGCTAAGATAACTCACTGAAGAATACACTTCTTTATAGTAAGATATGAATGTCAATGCAAGTTTATTGTCTGATATTCTTATTACTTAATCAATTATGGTAACATATAATCAACCAACACAAGAGGCCAACACAAAAAGGGAGCTATTAAAAAACATCAGAAAGAAGCAATCAACATTTTTCGGGCACATCATGAGAAGAGGAAAGTTGGAATACTTGGTTACAACTGGCAAAATAAAAGGAAAGAGAGATCGCGGAAGACAAAGAGAGAAAATACTGGATAGCTTGGTATCATTGCATGGAAAACAGTCAACAACAGAACTGATACATTGCACTGTAGATAGAAGATTGTGGAGGGACATGATCACCTACGCCAACCGGTATGGCACATGATGATGATGATAAGCAACCTGTCGGTGGACTTCACTGAAACAAAACATTACATCTATAGAAACAATTTACAATCAAAATTGTGGGCATCTGTCATCTCTCCCACTACTTCACTCATCCCTTCACAATTGTTCTGTGTGCCACCTCTTCCTCTCATTTCACTTTAATTCTGTTCTGTCTCTCCCTCTTCTTGATTCTTATTTTCAAGTGTCAAAACTCTCTTTCTTAAATTTTCTACTTCCAGTGTTCTTTTTATTATGTCCCTTACATTCGTACGTTCTCTGTTAAACAGGAACGTAGACACACGCAATCATATATTTTTCCTCAATGATTTGCTAGCATTTCCAATAGTTTTGTTTGCTGTTACTATATGCTGTACAACCCATATTTTTACATAAGTCTAGGGCTATTTATTTACTGATCTTTCAGTATTTCTAATTGGCTTCAATATTTTTTATTTTGTTATTGGTGTTTCATCAGTATAACAGAGATTTTTATTGAGCTCTCAGTGGGATTTATAGCATTTGTCTATATACAGCCACATCACCTATTTCATAGATTTCTTTCAATAATCTTTTTAATCACCTCTAGTCTATTAATGCAAGTTCTATTTATATTGTTATTTAATTCTAAACTGAGATGTCTTGTGCTATCTAACATTGTGCTTGTTTAAGCAGTTTGGAACTTGTTTAGCTGCTATTACATTTGTAATGACTTTTGTTGGTCAAAATTGATGAATTTGAAACTGATGTTTGTGCTGTTATCATTTCATTATAATTTGAGTAAAATTTCCTTGTCAAGAGATAGTTACTCAAGCAAAAACATTTCCCAAAATATGGAAAGTAAGAGTTTGCATCATTGGAGCAGGGGGTTGTTATTGTCAGACAAATCTATCTCTGCTGCAAAGAGGACACGATTATTGACAGACATTTCTGTAAACATCAGCATCATTTTTTTTTTTTTGCTTGATGAACTACAATTGAAACTTGGGACCAGACAAGCAGTTGAATTCTGTAGGTGAAGACTTCACATTGCCAGCAGTTTTGGTGCACGTGTTCTGTAGGTGAAGACTTCACATTGCCAGCAGTTTTGGTGCACGTGTTCTGTAGGTGAAGACTTCACATTGCCAGCAGTTTTGGTGCACGTGTTCTGTAGTTATTTCATTTTCATGCTAATATTGATAACATTTTATTTACAGTTTGTTTTTTTTTTCATTGAAAAGATGATCCCTTTTTTTTCCACTCATAAATAATTCATATGTACATATGTATTTATAAAAGTGGACATATGATTATTGTTTTAACTTTGATACAGATACTTTTGTATTTTTCAAATGTAAATTGTGTGTTCATTGAATATATGTTCTGGTGACATTCAACAACAAAATTCTGTGCCACCTTATTCAAAATTTCTCATGTGTTGTTTCCTTTTTCATTAAACATTTGTCTGCTTAACTTCTGTTTCACTTTGTGCTTTTCTGTTGTCATTTCTGTGAGGAAAAAAAAGACTACTGTTTTCTTGTACACCTATGTGATCACATTAATGAAGTGTTGTTCATTATATCAAATATTTGTTTTAATTTCATTAACAATTACTTAGATTACAATATGACAACTATCATGACACATTTCATAAATTTATTTCAGCAATTAAAATATAACAGATTGCTTGTGCAGACGATCACGGCTTTATATCTCTACAGCTTTTATCAATTCTTTTATTGACTTCCAACCAAACCACTCTCATAAACAGTCTTGTATCTTTTCTCTTCTTTCCTCTATCTCTTCTTCCCTCCATTCTTCCTGTTGTCACAATATATTCCAGTTGTTTTCACCATCCCATAAATAACATGACCAAACAAATTATTGTTATGTAATGATCTTGGAAGGCAGCTTTCTTTTTTGCTATGGCTCATTTAGAACTATCTGATTACTCTTATTAGCTGCCTATATTTTTGCATTTTCTGAAAAACCACATTTTTATGGCCTCCATCCATTTTCTTGTCTCTTGTCTTTCAACTACCATGTGATCTTAACATTGTTCCTTAGTTTTTTAATTCATTGACCTGCTTTAATACTATCCCATTTACTTTAAAACAATTATAATTTCTTCTTATTTATATTAACAACTGATAAATAAAAAAAAAAACAATTATAATTTCTTATGGATATAGTATTTTTATAGTAGATCTTAGCGACTTCAACATCAGTTTGTTGCATTCACTCTTGTATTAAGAATTTCTACCTTTTCAAGCAGAAGACTTTTCTTGGATGCACCTGTTGTGCCAGCATCACCACCTCTGTTATCTGAAGCATACGTAGTGTAATCTTTAGTCAGTCGTAATATCAAGTCTTAATCAAGATGTCTATTGACTAAGACAAGAAACAGAGTGTATATGTTGACTTACTATTCATATCTTTGACAGGATGACACAGATTTTTGTCACATTAATAATAACAGAAAACATTTTAAAATATGGCTGTCTGATGTATTTCTGGAATGTTCTAGTCGACTTATTTTCTTGTCTGTACCTTGTAACTGAAACAGTGGAGAAAGATTTAACTATACTGTATTGAGCAAAAGCAAAAAATATTTATAATCAAGAAAAAAATCTGTCATGTGTTGTCCATGTGGTGAGAAGAGACAAGAGAATCTCAAAGCAACACCTCAAATAGTAAAAGAGGGTTAACGAAGAAGAGGCAGGCCTAGAGAAATACTAAAAAGAAAATTGAGGTAAGAGGCAACAATAGTAGGTATCAGCTTCCTTGTTGAGGTTGAGAGGCTTGCCTGGAACAAAGACATGTGATGAGATACAATGTGGGTCCTATGATAGGTCTGACACCATTTAGCAGGGATCCAAATCATCTTGCAAGGGAACCCTTCACACAACAAGCACATGTATTAGAACTAAAGACCTGTGTCAAAGTCCTCACACAAGCAAATGTATTAGAACCAAAGACCTATGTCAAAGTCCTCATACAACAAGCACATGTATTAGAACTAAAGACATGTGTCAAAGTCCTCATACAACAAGAACATGTATTAGAGCTAAAGAACTGTGTCAAAGTCCTCATACAACAAGCACATGTATTAGAACTAAAGACATGTGTCAAAGTCCTCATACAACAAGAACATGTATTAGAACCAAAGACCTATGTCAAAGTCCTCATACAACAAGCACATGTATTAGAACTAAAGACATGTGTCAAAATCCTCATACAACAAGCACATGTATTAGAACCAAAGACCTGTGTCAAAGTCCTCATACAACAAGGACATGTATTAGAACTAAAGACCTGTGTCAAAGTCCTCACACAAGCACATGTATTAGAACTAAAGACCTGTGTCAAAGTCCTCACAAGCACATGTATTAGAACCAAAGACCTGTATCAAAGTCCTCACACAATTACATGTATTAGAACTAAAGACCTGTGTCAAAGTCCTCACACAACAAGCGCATGTATTAGAACTAAAGACCTGTGTCAAAGTCCTCACAAAACAAGCACATGTATTAGAACTAAAGATATGTGTCAGAGTCCTCACACAACAAGCACATGTATTAGAACTAAAGACCTGTGTCAAAGTCCTCACAAAACAAGCACATGTATTAGAACTAAAGACCTGTGTTAAAGTCCTCACACAACAAGCACATGTATTAGAACTAAAGACCTGTGTCAAAATCCTCACACAACAAGCACATGCATTAGAACCAAAGACCTATTTCAAAGCCCTCACACAACAAGCACATGTATTAGAACTAAAGACCTGTGTCAAAGTCCTCACACAACAAGCACATGTATTAGAACTAAAGACCTGTGTCAAAGTCCTCACACAACAAGCACATGTATTAGAACTAAAGACCTGTGTCAAAGTCCTCACACAACGAGCACATGTATTAGAATCAAAGATCTGTGTATAAGCCCTCACACAACGAGCACATGTATTAGAACCAAAGACCTGTGTCTAAGCCATCACACAAGCACATGTAATAGAACCAAAGACCTGTGTCTAAGCCCTCACACAAGCACATGTAATAGAACCAAAGACCCATGTCTAAGCCCTCACACAAGCACATGTAATAGAACCAAAGACCTGTGTCTAAGCCCTCACACAAGCACATATAATAGAACCAAAGACCTGTATCTAAGCCCTCACACAAGCACATGTAATAGAACCAAAGACCTGTGTCTAAGTCCTCACACAAGCACATATAATAGAACCAAAGACCTGTATCTAAGTCCTCACACAAGCACATGTAATAGAACCAAAGACCTGTGTCTAAGCCCTTACACAAGCACATATAATAGAACCAAAGACCTGTATCTAAGCCCTCACACAAGCACATGTAATAGAACCAAAGACCTGTGTCTAAGCCCTCACACAAGCACATGTAATAGAACCAAAGACCTGTATCTAAGCCCTCACACAAGCACATATAATAGAACCAAAGACCTGTGTCTAAGCCCTCACACAAGCACATGTAATAGAACCAAAGACCTGTATCTAAGCCCTCACACAAGCACATGTAATAGAACCAAAGACCTGTATCTAAGCCCTCACACAAGCACATGTAATAGAACCAAAGACCTGTATCTAAGCCCTCACACAAGCACATGTAATAGAACCAAAGACCTGTATCTAAGCCCTCACACAAGCACATGTAATAGAACCAAAGACCTGTATCTAAGCCCTCACACAAGCACATGTAATAGAACCAAAGACCTGTATCTAAGCCCTCACACAAGCACATGTAATAGAACCAAAGACCTGTATCTAAGCACTCAACAAGCCCTCACACAAGCACATGTAATAGAACCAAAGACCTGTGTCTAAGCCCTCACACAAGCACATCTATTAGAACCAAAGACCTGTCATTAAGCACTCGCACCTGGAACATGGTTCAACCGCTAAAACAATCCTTGATGTTCCAGTCTCCAAAAATGAGTAACCCGAGACAGAAATGAATCACTCTCATGTGCCAGGAAGAATACCACAGAGTAATATATGAACACGGGTATTCACAGATGGATCTGCAACTGAAGCAGCAAAGAAGGGAGGCATCTACTTAACCTGCCCATAGGGAAAGACAGAAAGACAATCTCTTCCAGCAGGAGAAAGTTGCACACATTTCAGAGAAGAAACCATGGTATTCCACAGAGCCATTCAAGCTCTCAACAACAAAAGAGGCCCCAAAATAGTAATCCTCAAAGTCAGTTCTACAATCGATGTCAAGCCTAAGAAAAATAGATTCATTCAGGAAATAATGAACAACATGGTATGTACAGTCAAATGTTGGCAGAACTAGTCCTACTGTGGAAGAAGGTTGCAAAGTTTTACGTTTTCCCCGTAAGATCTATGTGTTTTTTTTCAATATCATTTTTACGCGTATACGTCTTTCACGTCACATGTCTTTAAATAAAGACAAGGTTAACAATATTAAAACAGGTCAATGAATTTAAATATTTGGGAACTTTGTTAACCTCAGACGGAAGATGTACAAAAGAGGTGAGATGCAGAATGGCTCAGGCAAAAGCAGCTTTCCAAACATGAGGAAGATACTATGCAATCCATTTTTGACAATAGATACAAGAAAAAGAGTTCTTAAATGTTATGTAGAGTCAATCTTAACATATGGATGCGAATCATGGACAATAGGACAACAGACAAGAAAATCACAGGAGTCGGTAGAAATGTGGGTTTACAGAAGAATGTTGAGAATACCATGGAGTACCAAGAAGAGTAATGAAAATGTTCTGAAAGAGGTCAAAGCAAAAAGATAGCTTATTTCCATTATTAACAAGAAACAATAAATTTTTGACATGTAATGAGAAGAGAACAACTGGAATATATTGTAACAACTGGAAAAATTGAGGGACGAAGAGATAAGAGGGAAGCAATGAGAAAAAATACCAGACAGCTTAAGAGAATGGCTTGGCAGAAAGTCAACAACAGAAATGATAAATAACTGTCGAGATCGAAAGTTGTGGAGAGACATGATCACCTACGCCTGGAAGCCCGGTACTTGGTGATGATGACGTCTTTCACCCTCCCCCGCAAACCTCTAGTTATCTTTACCAAATTATAAGATGTATTTTTAAGTTAAGGTATAACAATGCCTTTTTTGATAGGTTTCAACAGAATCTGCCAGTGTGTAACCTCAATTAGTTATGAATATGGTAGTAGTAGTAGTAGTAGTAGTAGTAGTAGTAGTAGTAGTAGTAGTAGTAGTAGTAGTAGTAGTAGTAGATTACATATGACGTGAAGTGTCAGTGCCTTAACATCATGTACCATAAATGGTTTACGATAAGTCGAGAAAACCTTTTTTTCCTGACAAAAACCGGGAAATCTTCCGGGCTTTCCAGACTAAAACAATCTTCCTTTTACCTACCTACCTACCTACCTACCTACCTACCTACCTACCTACTTACTTACCTACCTACCTACCTACCCACTCACCCACCCATATTGCTTCAGAATTTTCCACAAAAAATATCTATGAATACTGTTAAATGCTTTTTTTTTTTTTTTTTTTTGAAGTCGATGAAGTTAAGTACAAAAGGTTTTTGCTTTTCAATGTGTTCCTCCAATATAAATCGTAGAGTGAAAATGTGGTCAAGGCAGCTTCTCCCTTTTCTAAACCCAGCCTGTTCTTCACGCATTACTGTATCTATTGAATCCTTTATTCTATTCATGATGATTTTGCAGAATAATTTTGGGGCAACTGACAAAAGTGTCACGTCTCTTCAGTTGTTACAATCTCTGAGATTGCCCTTTTTTGGATCTTAACAATGATTCCTTTCTTCCACCTTCTTTTCTTATTTACCTGACAAAAACCTGGCAATTATAGACACCGGCGCATTGTGGCATCCCTGGAAACAAGAAAATAGACGAACTGGCAAACGCAACTGAGAGCCTTCAACAGTCCAACCAACACCAGAGCCTCAAAGAAGTAAAGACAATCCTGAAATAACCTATGAAAACAGAATAGAGAAAGTTATATGAAAAATTTGAGCCAAAAGTGACAACTAAAACAAATTGAACAGACTAAGATATTCATACACAGAACAGGCCATTTTCGGTTATCGAGCACGCACTTCGATTCTTTTGTATCTGTTAAAGTCTTTCAATCTGTGTGTGGCTGAGAGTTATAACCGGCAGTCATCATCAGCATCATTGAGTGCCGTCTCTGCATCGAAGGTTAGCTACCATGGAGCGCCACTCCACTCTTGTCTTCATCAAAGCAAGAGACCGGCGCGGACCGAAAATAACAACACAGATCAGGATTCATAGACTCCACACACTGAGAGACTTACTTGGGACGAGATCTGAGCAATTATCGACATATTCGATGTGCAATGATGATCCGTGGACTAAACTAAACAGGTCACTGTGCCCTCAGAGCACATCTACACAATATGTGACTTACTGACTGCTTTATCTCCGTGACAGAACTCTGGCAACCATCGCTAATGTACCATTTTGTAGGGCCTACTACTAATTGAACACTTGGGGTTATTTAAGGAAGGTAATTTGCAGTGAATCAATTCAGGGGAAGAGGTATGTTTACAGCACTCGGAAAAATGACAAACAATCAACAACAGAAAAAAATATGGACCAAGGCAGGATCGAACCCGTACTCAGTGGCACAGCGCCTTGCCACGAAAAGCCAAACGCTAGGGAACACTGCCACTCAGCTAACTAAAAAATTAGCTTCGTAGGTAAGGTCCTTTCGCGAAGGCTTTCCCATAACTATAGCATAAGGCTGCGATCACAGCTCGGAAATATTTTTCCTGTTGCAGTACGTCCTCGGTGTAACTGTCTGGTGAACTTCCGCTTTCCTTCCCCCCCCCCCCCCCCCCACACACACACACTATATGATTTCCGTTATACACCAAGTGTAATAGCATTTATATTAGTTGTTCTTAACAAGCAAATGTAGTAGCATTTATATTAGTTGTTCTTAACAAGCAAATGTAATAGCATTTATATTAGTTGTTCTTAGCAAGTAAGTGCAACAACGTTTATTTCAGTTGTTCTTAGCAAGTAAGTGTAACATTTATATCAGTTATTCTTAACAAGCAAATGTAACATTTATATCAGTTATTCTTACCAAGCAAATGTAAAAAGTAAAAGTGCCCCCGTCACGTCAAGTGGCGTATCGGGAATACGGTGTTAGTGACCATAAATTTTACAGACCTTCGGCACATGATTTTTGGGGTAATGTGGTCGGTATTACGCCCGTGCCGCTTTACTTTCCCAGAAAAAAATTCGGTACCCATTAAAGGCTGGCTGAACCCGGAAGCCGTCGTTTGGGATAGAACCCTACCTCCTACCTCTTGTCCTTTGTAGTCCAGTTCACTAACCACTGAGCTATCGCGGCTCCTGAACAAGCAAATGTAACAACATGTATATCAGTTGTTCCAAGCTAAGCTTGTACACCACAATAAATCAGCAGTACAGAGATAGTGTCCTGTTTTCATAGTAGCTTTATCAACTGCTATTTTTATTTTGCAGAAAAAAATAACGTTTGATATGTATTGTTTAAGATATGATATAGTTCGATGTTAACTTATATCGTGTGTAATGATTTTTGATGTAAAGAATATATACGAAGAAAGTGTAATTAAAGTAAAATAGAAAAAATGGTGCGACGACTTTACTATGGTTTGAGAAAACAATATGGTGGTTATAGTCTAGTTAGAGAAAAGAGTACCGCAAAAACAATATTAAAAAAGAAAAAGAATTTGAAAAAGCAGCACCTTGACAAATGTGTATAAAGGCAGAACTTTGACAATAGTACATTCAGTGACGATAAACAACATAATTAGAAAAACAAAGCCAGGACAAAAGTAAACAAAACAGTACCGGGGCAGTTTACTTAGAGAGAAGATAGTGTCTTACGATAATTTATGTATGTACATTATTACAATATTATGGATAGAGTAAATAATGCCTTTAATAATGCATGATTAATAATAATACATTTATTGACAATGTGTGATTATAGAGTAGATAGCGAAAAAAGTATTCTGGCAACGGTTTTATTTGTAAACATTTAGAACAAAGTACTGTTACAATAGAAGATATGATTAGACAGCACAAAACAAAGCAATTCAACTGTTGTGAGAGACAGTTTAAAAGACAAATAGATTTCAAAATCAAATTGAGCTGATTGTCTATTTTTAATGTCAGGTTGTATTTAAGGTTTGTGTATAATAGAACTGCTGACCTGCTGAGCACAGACGATTGTAGAAAGTGATGGGATTGTCACTGCTGAGCTTCATTGTGTCCTTGACATGCTGTCTAGTATCAGGTATGTTGGGCCAGTCGTTTTGGGAGTATTATAAGAAATACATTAACTGTGACAAAAGTATAACTCTAGTGAGAGCGTCATACAAGAGACTAATTATAATGAGAGCGTAAGACAAGAAGAAAACTGTAGTGTGAGCGTCAAAAAAGATAAAATTGCAGATTATGAGTCTAATTGTAGTGTGATCATTAGATATGAGTTATGTAGCGAGAACATCAGACAAGAGTCGAAGTGTAGTGAGAGCATGAGACAAGAGTCTAACTATAGTGAGAGTATCAGACAAGAGTCTAACTGTAGTGAGAGCATGAGACAAGAGTCTAACTGTAGTGAGAGCATGAGACGAGAGTCTAACTGTAGTGAGAGCATGAGACAAGAGTCTAACTATAGTGAGAGCATGAGACGAGAGTCTAACTGTAGTGAGAGCATCAGACAAGAGTCTAACTGTAGTGAGAGCATGAGACAAGAGTCTAACTATAGTGAGAGTATCAGACAAGAGTCTAACTATAGTGAGAGCATGAGACGAGAGTCTAACTGTAGTGAGAGCATCAGACAAGAGTTTAACTATAGTGAGAGCATCAGACAAGAGTCTAACTGTAGTGAGAGCATGAGACGAGAGTCTAACTGTAGTGAGAGCATGAGACGAGAGTCTAACTGTAGTGAGAGCATGAGACGAGAGTCTACCTATAGTGAGAGCATCAGACAAGATTTTAACTATAGTGAGAGCATGAGACGAGAGTCTAACTGTAGTGAGAGAATGAGACGAGAGTCTAACTATAGTGAGAGCATGAGACGAGAGTAACTGTAGTGAGAGCATCAGACAAGAGTCTAACTATAGTGAGAGCATGAGACGAGAGTCTAACTGTAGTGAGAGCATGAGACGAGAGTCTAACTATAGTGAGAGCATCAGGCAAGAGTTTAACTATAGTGAGAGCATGAGACGAGAGTCTAACTGTAGTGAGAGCATGATACGAGATTCTAACTGTAGTGAGAGCATGAGACGAGAGTCAAACTATAGTGAGAGCGTGTGACAAGAGTCTAACTGTAGTGAGAGCATCAGACACGTCTAACTATAGTAAGAGCATGAGACGAGAGTCAAACTATAGTGAGAGCGTGTGACAAGAGTCTAACTGTAGTGAGAGCATCAGACAAGTCTAACTATAGTGAGAGCATGAGACAAGAGTCTAGCTATAGTGAGAGCATGAGAGATGAGTCTAACTGTAGTGAGAGCATGAGACGAGAGTCTAACTGTAGAGAGAGCATGAGACGAGAGTCTAACTGTAGTGAGAGCATGAGACAAGAGTCTAACTGTAGTGAGAGCATCAGACAAGAGTCTAACTGTAGTGAGAGCATGAGACAAGAGTCTAACTGTAGTGAGAGCATGAGACAAGAGTCTAACTGTAGTGAGAGCATCAGACAAGTCTAACTATAGTGAGAGCATGAGACAAGAGTCTAACTATAGTGAGAGCATCAGACAAGAGTCCAATTATAGTGAGAGCATGAGACAAGAGTCTAACTGTAGTGAGAGCATGTGACGAGAGTCTAACTGTAGTGAGAGCATGTGACGAGAGTCTAACTGTAGTGAGAGCATCAGACAAGTCTAACTGTAGTGAGAGCATCAGACAAGTCTAACTGTAGTGAGAGCATCAGACAAGAGTCTAACTATAGTGAGAGCATCAGACAAGAGTCTAACTATAGTGAGAGCATGAGTAAAGTCTAACTATTGTGAGAGCATCAGACAAGTCTAACTATAGTGAGAGCATGAGACGAGAGTCTAACTATAGTGAGAGCATGAGACGAGAGTCTAACTATAGTGAGAGCATGAGACGAGAGTCTAACTATAGTGAGAGCATGAGACGCGAGTCTAACTGTAGTGAGAGCATCAGACAAGAGTCTAACTATAGTGAGAGCATGAGACGAGAGTCTAACTGTAGTGAGAGCATCAGACAAGAGTCTAACTATAGTGAGAGCATGAGACGAGATTATAACTGTAGTGAGAGCATCAGACAAGAGTCTAACTATAGTGAGAGCATGAGACGAGAGTCTAACTGTAGTGAGAGCATCAGACAAGAGTCTAACTATAGTGAGAGCATCAGACAAGAGTCTAACTATAGTGAGAGTATCAGACAAGAGTCTAACTATAGTGAGAGCATGAGACGAGAGTCTAACTGTAGTGAGAGCATGAGACAAGAGTTTAACTATAGTGAGAGCATGAGACAAGAGTCTAACTGTAGTGAGAGCATGAGACGAGAATCTAACTGCAGTGAGAGCATGAGACGAGAGTCTACCTATATTGAGAGCATCAGACAAGAGTCTAACTATAGTGAGAGCATGAGACGAAAGTCTAACAGTAGTGAGAGCATCAGACAAGAGTTTAACTATAGTGAGGGCATCAGACAAGAGTCTAACTGTAGTGAGAGCATGCGACGAGAGTCTAACTGTAGTGAGAGCATGAGACGAGAGTCTAACTATAGTGAGAGCATCAGACAAGAGTCTAACTGTAGTGAGAGCATCAGACAAGAGTCTAACTATATTGAGAGCATGAGACGAGAGTCTAACTGTAGTGAGAGCATGAGACAAGAGTCTAACTGTAGTGAGAGCATTAGAGAAGAGTCTAACTATAGTGAGGGCATCAGACAAGAGTCTAACTGTGGTGAGAGCACCAGACAAGATTCTAACTATAGTGAGAGCACCAGACAAGAGTCTAACTGTAGTGAGAACACCAGACAAGAGTCTAACTGTAGTGAGAGCAGCAGACAAGAGTCTAACTGTAGTGAGAGCATGAGACAAGAGTCTAGCTATAGTGAGAGCATGAGAGGAGAGTCTAACTGTAGTGAGAGCATGAGACGAGAGTCTAACTGTAGTGAGAGCATGAGACAAGAGTCTAACTGTAGTGAGAGCATGAGACGAGAGTCTAACTGTAGTGAGAGCACCAGACAAGAGTCTAACTGTATTGAGAGCACCAGACAAGAGTCTAACTGTAGTGAGAGCACCAGACAAGAGTCTAACTGTATTGAGAGCACCAGACAAGAGTCTAACTGTATTGAGAGCACCAGATAAGAGTCTAACTATAGTGAGAGCACCAGACAAGAGTCTAACTGTGGTGAGAGCACCAGACAAGAGTCTAACTATAGTGAGAGCACCAGACAAGAGTCTAACTGTGGTGAGAGCACCAGACAAGAGTCTAACTGTAGTGAGAGCACCAGACAAGAGTCTAACTGTAGTGAGAGCACCAGACAAGTGTCTAACTGTAGTGAGAACACCAGACAAGAGCCTAACTGTAGTAATAGCACCAGACAAGAGTCTAACTGTAGTGAGAACACCAGACAAGAGTCTAACTGTAGTGAGAGCACCAGACAAGAGTCTAACTGTATTGAGAGCACCAGACAAGAGTCTAACTGTAGTGAGAGCACCTGACCAGAGTCTAACTGTGGTGAGAGCACCAGACAAGAGTCTAACTGTATTGAGAGCACCAGACAAGAGTCTAACTGTAGTGAGAGCACCAGACAAGAGTCTAACTGTATTGAGAGCACCAGACAAGAGTCTAACTGTATTGAGAGCACCAGACAAGAGTCTAACTGTGGTGAGAGCACCAGATAAGAGTCTAACTATAGTGAGAGCACCAGACAAGAGTCTAACTGTGGTGAGATCACCAGACAAGAGTCTAACTATAGTCAGAGCACCAGACAAGAGTCTAACTGTGGTGAGAGCACCAGACAAGAGTCTAACTGTATTGAGAGCACCAGACAAGAGTCTAACTGTAGTGAGAACACCAGACAAGAGCCTAACTGTAGTGAGAGCAGCAAACAAGAGTCTAACTATAGTGAGAACACCAGACAAGAGCCTAACTGTAGTAAGAGCACCAGACAAGAGTCTAACTATAGTGAGAACAGCAGACAAGAGTCTAACTGTAGTGAGAGCAGCAAACAAGAGTCTAACTGTAGTAAGAGCACCAGACAAGAGTCTAACTATAGTGAAAGCGTCAGACAGCGGAGACTCAATGATGACAATACCTAGCGATAAGTCCTGGTTTATGAATGCAATTAACTCGAAGAGCAAGGAACAAATTCGTGAAAACGACGTGAATATTGTGAGTTCAATTTTGAAGCTTATTTTTAAATATTAAATTCGACATTGGTTCCTTTTGTGTTTTCCATTCTGAGCAATCTCACTGAAACTCATAACTGACTTACTTGATCCTTCCAGTGCCATTAAACGACATTTAGGGTTCGTAGAGTCTCCCGCCAATTGTCTCTAATCTTGATCCTTCCAGTGCCATTAAACGACATTTAGGGTTCGTAGAGTCTCCCGCCAATTGTCTCTAATCTTGATCCTTCCAGTGCCATTAAACGTCATATAGGGCTCGTAGAGTCTCCCGTCAATTGTCTTTAATCGTGATCCTTCCAGTGCCATTAAAGGTCATATAGGGCTCGTAGAGTCTCCCGTCAATTGTCTCTAATCTTGATCCTTCCAGTGCCATTAAACGTCATATAGGGCTCGTAGAGTCTCCCGTCAATTGTCTCTAATCTTGATCCTTCCAGTGCCATTAAACGTCATATAGGGCTCGTAGAGTCTCCCGTCAATTGTCTTTAATCTTGATCCTTCCAGTGCCATTAAACGTCATATAGGGCTCGTAGAGTCTCCCGCCAATTGTCTCTAATCTTGATCCTTCCAGTGCCATTAAACGACATTTAGGGTTCGTAAAGTCTCCCGCCAATTGTCTCTAATCTTGATCCTTCCAGTGCCATTAAACGTCATATAGGGCTCGTAGAGTCTCCCGTCGATTGTCTCTAATCTTGATCCTTCCAGTACCATTAAACGTCATATAGGGCTCGTAGAGTCTCCCGTCGATTGTCTCTAATCTTGATCCTTCCAGTGCCATTAAACGTCATATAGGGCTCGTAGAGTCTCCCGTCAATTGTCTCTAATCTTGATCCTTCCAGTACCATTAGACGATACATAAGACTTGTAGAGTCTCCGGCCAATTGTATCTAATCTTGATCCTTCCAGTATCATTAGACGATACATAAGACTTGTAGAGTCTCCCGTCAATTGTCTCTAATCTTGATCCTTCCAGTATCATTAGACGATACATAAGACTTGTAGAGTCTCCGGCCAATTGTCTCTAATCTTGATCCTTCCAATCTTGATCCTTCCAGTATCATTAAACGATACATAAGACTTGTAGAGTCTCCGGCCAATTGTCTCTAATCTTGATCCTTCCAGTACCATTAGACGATACATAAGACTTGTAGAGTCTCCGGCCAATTGTATCTAATCTGAACGATTTGTTCGATTACAGAGAGTGAGTCTTTGCCGACTAACCTTGTCTCTTTTGTTGAATTCTTTTCAGTGTTTCTTGACATCGTCCTCTTTTTGCTTTGACCTTGTTGTTCCCTTTTTGAGAGCCTGCGTAGTAATATTCTGGTCGGTTCTTTTAAATACATGCCTACATATGTGAAAAAAAAAGTAAAGTACCCCTGTCACGCCAAGTGGCGTATAGGTAATATGGTGTTAGTGACCATACATTTTACAGACCTTCGGCACATGATTGTTGGGGTAATGATGTCAATATTACGTCCGTGCCGCTTTACTTTCCCAGAAAAAATCCGGTACCCATTAAAGACTCGGTGAACCCGGAAGCCGTCGGTTGGGATCGAACCCTACCTCTTGTCGTTTGTAGTCCAGTTCACTAACCACTGAGCTATCGCGACTACTGATTATAGTAAACTGAGGAAAATCCATTGGCCCATAGATACAACGCTACAGACACAACTCTAGGGGTCATTGCAAGAATGACAAAAGACAGTTAAATTTATACAGGAAAGGATATTCCAGATATAGACAATACTTCAGGGGAGCGAAAAAATAAATAGGAAACTCCGGATTTTTAAGTCTAATGTATTATCCACCCTTACCTATGCATGGGGCAACTGGAAAACAACTAAACAAAAAATAGATAAACTGGATGCATTTGAGAACAAATGCCCCAGAAAAACATCTCACACACCATGGCATAAATTCAGTCATCATAATCATCAGGTGCCATGCCGGTTGGAAGTAGTGATCATCTTTCTCCATATTACTCGGTCCTTCGTGCATGTCATAATTTCATTCGGTGATCTTTTATTATGCCATTTTTGGATACAAAAATAAAAAAAAAATTAAAAAGTAGTGCCCACTCTTGCCACGTGGCATATAGGAAATATGGTGTTTGTGACCATCATTTTCACAGGCCTTCGACACATGATTTTTGGGGCAATGTGGTCGGTATTACGTCCGTGCTGTTTCACTTTCCCAGAAAAAAATCTGGTACCTTTTTAAGGCTGGGTGAAGCTGGAAGCCGTGGATCAGGATCGAACCTGACCTCTGGTCATTTGGATAAGCTGTTAAATATTGTTTCCCTTGATTTTCCTCTGCTCTTCTTTTCATTCAGTCTGCCTGTTGTTATAACATTCGCAATGTCTTCTTTCTGGATGACATCCCCAATAAATGTAAATTGTCTCTTCCTTGTGATTTTGATGACATTCCTCGTTTCTTCATTGCATTCAAGACTAGTGCACAAATAAGAGAAATAGCAATGCATCCAACAATATCACCCACAACCAAAAAGAAGGTGAACATGTATTGGCCGTGTGATAAGAAAAGACAACAAGAGAACTTAACGACCTAGAAAGACACCAAATTAAAAAAAAGCACTGAAGCGAGAAGCAACAGTAGCAGACGCGGGCTCAATCGCCAAGGATGAGAGCCGTGATAAGAACAGGGACGTACGGCGAGATACAATGTGGGTCAAATGCAAAGCTTGACACGTAATAGCAAAGATCGTCGGACTTGGAAAGTCTCGAATTTCTGCCTCATGCGCTGAAACTCGGAATGACAATATATAGAATGGTCAAAATGGTACGGAGGAAACGTACACAATCAGTCAGATATGGTGGTATTTTTTCTTCTTTCTTTTCCAAATCCCTTCGACGAACTAAGTGGAGGCGTAACGAGTCATTGAATTGATTTGGGGTAGCAAATATGGACTAGATATGAATATCAAAAAGACTAAAACTATGATCATAAACAAAGAAAATACCCAAAATCCACAAGTGGATATCAAAATTGAAGGAATAGACCTGGAGACAGTTCAGAACTACAACTACCTTCGACATACTATAACCAGTGATGGAAAATGTACAACTGAAATAAGCAAAAGAATAGGAATGTCAAAAATTAATTTTAATGTCATGAAAAATATACTAACATCAAAGTAAATAGC